>OY755238.1:27160200-27480200 GCA_963576725.1 Azorinus chamasolen | reverse complement strand
ATGCTGTAATTATACTGTTAAAGCAAACAACGTCTATATGAAGGAAAGGGTTAAAGCAAAAACGAAACAAAGTGAAGACAAGCGAGGTTTTACGCAAGCGTAAATGGCTGCCTAACATGTATAAGGTTGCAAGATCAGCAGTGTAAACCAAGACCTTAAATGTCAATAAATAAATAAATAAAATAAGAAGCGGGTTATATAGTGTACTTGCAGAAAAAACAATGGGGGCTTGTAAATGAATGGAAATCAGAGAAAGGACATACATGTATAACACTTATTAACCTGTCGTGTTTGAGAGGTTTTGTTGTGTTTGCATTTTTATTATATTTAAGTTACTTTGAAATAAAAAGTTTGTATTCAACTAGTTACCAAATTCAACTGACAGTTAACCAGTTATTCACTTGTTAACTTGTTGACGTCATTTCATCCAGAGTTAAGGTGTCATTCGTGTAAGTATGGAATAGGTTCTACATATGGGACAATGTGTGGATATTTAATGACAGGGTGCTAATATAAAATGGATTTAAAAACAAAAGCACGTTAATGTCGAAATAAGAAATAAAACGAAACAATTGACATACGAAAAGAAAAAAATATTTTCGTTTCTACCTAGGATCGAACCCATGTACCCTTGGTTTCTAGGCTACCCCTACGCCACGGTGCTTTATACTAAAATTGTGTTTCAATTATAGCTATATCACTAGCATTTGAAAAACCGCTTTCGAAAAACATGTGCATATGAAATTAAATTGCCAAAGCATCATGCGGAGTTTAAACAACAATAAATGGGTACGTCATAACTTTTTAAAAAACAGCATGCATTTTAGAAAAGACGAGATAACAAAAAAATCCGTAGCAGTCGGCGGTTATAGAAACACAGGACCGCGGTTAATCATGCACTTTTTCTAAGGTCATGCGTATAAGTATGGGCTGCCTTCGGCAGCCCAATAACAAACTGAAGTAGACGACACAATATTTGACAAACAGTTAAATGTTACTGTTGACTCTCTCACCACCATTGGTGAAACCGTAATGACATTTATAACAGTTTGAATCTAGACGAGACACTGTGTAACTCGGCATCTCATCAGGTCCAAAACGGTTTGATTCTCTGGTGCAGGTTTGTAAGGACATTGAAGAAAATTTGTACAGTAATATACCGAGTGTAGGAACACTCAAATTCTCATCATCGATCTTTAGGCAGGTGACAGCTTAATGCAGGATGAAAGTCATGCAGAAAGCTCCTCTAGGACTTTCATCCTGCATTAAGCAGCCACCTGGCTACAAAGACATAGTTTACATTGTTAATTACTAAACGTTCGTAGTATCGAGTTTACATTCGTAATTACTAAAAGTTCGTAGTATCGAGTTTACATTCGTAATTACTAAAAGTTCGTAGTATCGAATTCTTACGGTACCCTGAAACCTGTAGAAGACGATAATATTAGCTGATAAAATTCATTAATGGTTAAATGGACTTAATCCGCACGGCAAATAAGAGCCAGGAAAAAAATCGAAGTGAGCAAAGTGTACTTGAGTTTTCAAGAAAATGTTCTATTATAAGAGGTAAGGCCCATTCTCTAGCTGAAAACCCATAGTCAGCGACAACCTTGATATGATCCAATTTTGTTTATATCCTATTCTTTCAGTCTTTTTTTTTTTAAGAAAGTATTGACTCGAGGGTCAAACAGCCTTGATCCTCATTCGACCCTGTGTTACTCGCCGTCTTATCTGGATTCATACTGCTCACACACACTAGCCAGGTCGCGCTTTGCATGGTAAGAGTTATCATTGGGGATATCTGAAACTGAGCAAGGTGGTTCTACAGTTCAGTTTACATTGGAATTAGACACCAAACAGGTTTTATTGAACCAGGGGTCTGGTCAATATAACAAACACGAGTGACATGAACTGTGTTTGCCAGAGACTTATTTTATTCAGTTTGTGTTTTACCCAGTACCTGACAATGGGACACACTCCGCCACTCTTAACCCTTCACTATACATGATCTGGCTCCACTCTGTTTGCAAAGACGCAAAGAGAAAATGTTTAACATGCAGATGATTGTGTCCAATTTTTTTTTTTATTTCTGCTCAAATTTGATACCAGTACAAATTTGACTACGTCCAATTCAGTGAAGCTTTTGTGAAACTATTGACCAACTGTCAACCAACTTAAATTCTGATGATAAACCGAATTACCTGGGTCCATGCTTATAAAGCTTTTTAGTTGAGTCTGAGTTCGTTCTCAAGCTTTTGATTGGTCAGATTTGAGTTTTCAAGCTTTTCAAGCCAAAGGCTCAAATCTGACCAATTAAAAACTTGAGAATGAACTCAGACTCAACTAAAAGTTTTATAAGCATGGACACTGGTGTCTCTTTTGTCATGTTATGCAAATGCGACTCATGTAGCGGATAGCGACATCAAGGTTAATTGGTTTCTACTAATTCATTAATCCATTACAAGACCAACAATGTTGATAGCACGAGACACAGACCAGATACATGTCTGTTATTAGGCCTACCCTGTTTACCTTGTAAAGTTCTGTGACTCAAACAGATCGTAAACACATATCGCTGACCCTGCACATACTGCTTCCGGATAAGCAAATGATACTTGTAATACACGGTTGGCTATCTAAACTACTATTTAAAGATCTAAATTTGTTTTTACGATTGTGTACAAACATAAGTGGCGCCGTCGTTAAGTCAGTCCCTCATGGAAATGCCTTTGAATGCATTTGAAAATATAGTAGACCCATATCAGATGACTCCTGTTGATCAGATGGCTCTGTAGGTCAGATGGCCCCTGTAGGTCAGGTGATTCCTGTAGGTCAAATGGCTCTGTAGATCAGATGGCTCTGTAGGTCAGATGGCTCTGTAGGTCAGATGAATCCTGTAGATCAGATGACTCCTGTTGGTCAGATGGCTCTGTATGTCAGGTGGCTCTGTAGGTCAGATGACTCCTGTGGATCAGATGGCTCTGTAGGTCAGATGGCCCCTGTAGGTCAGATGACTCCTGTTGGTCAGATGGTTCTGTAGATCAGATGGCTCCGTTTGATCAGATGGCTCTGTAGGTTAGATGACTCCTGTAGGTTAGATGACTCCTGTAGATCAGATGGCTCTGTAGGTCAGATGGCCCCTGTAGGTCAGGTGACTCCTGTAGATCAGATGGCTCTGTAGATCAGATGGCTCTGTAGGTCAGATGACTCCTGTAGATCAGATGGCTCTGTAGGTCAGATGACTCCTGTAGGTCAGGTGACTCATGTAGGTCAGATGACTCCTGTAGATCAGATGGCTCTGTAGGTCAGATGGCTCCTGTAGGTCAGATGACTCCTGTATATCAGATGGTTCTGTAGGTCAGATGGATCCTGTAGGTCAGATGGCTCCTGTAGGTCAGATGACTCATGTAGATCAGATGACTCTGTAGGTCAGATGGCTCCTGTAAGATGACTCCTGTAGATCAGATGGCTCCTGTAGGTCAGGTGACTCCTGTAGGTCAGATGACTCCTGTAGATCAGATGGCTCTGTAGATCAGGTTGCTCCTGTAGGTCCGATTACTCCTGTAGGTCAGATGGCTCTGTAGGTCAGATGGCTCATGTAGGTCAGATGATTCCTGTAGATCAGATGACTCTGTAGGTCAGATGGCTCCTGTAAGATGACTCCTGTAGATCAGATGGCTCCTGTAGGTCAGGTGACTCCTGTAGGTCAGATGACTCCTGTAGATCAGATGGCTCTGTAGATCAGGTTGCTCCTGTAGGTCAGATGACTCCTGTAGGTCAGATGGCTCTGTAGGTCAGATGGCTCCTGTAGGTCAGATGATTCCTGTAGATCAGATGGCTCTGTAGGTCAGATGGCTCCTGTAGGTCAGATGACTCCTGTAGATCAGATGACTCTGTAGGTCAGATGGGCCCTGTAGGTCAGATGACTCCTGTAGATCAGATGGCTCTGTAGATCAGATGACTCCTGTAGGTCAGGTGGTTCCTGTAGGTCAGATGCTCCTGTAGGTCAGATCGCTCTGTAAGTCAGATGGATCATGTGGGTCAGATGCTCCTGTATGGCAGGTGGCTCTGTAGGTCAGATGCTGCTGTAGGTCAGATGACTCCTGTAGGTCAGGTGGCTCTGTAGGTCAGGTGGCTCCTGTAAGTCAGATGCTGCTGTATGTCGGATGACTCTGTAGGTCAGATGGCTCCTGTAGGTCAGATGACTCCTGTAGGTCAGGTGGCTCCTGTAGGTAAGACGACACATGTAGGTAAGAACACTCCTGAAGATCAGATGGCTCCTGTAAGTCAGATGGCTCCTGTAGGTCAGATGACCCCTGTAGGTCAGATGACTCCTGTAGGTCATGTGACTCCTGTAGGTCAGGTGACTCCTGTAGGTCAGGTTACTCCTGTAGGTCAGATGGCTCTGTAGGTCAGATGGCTCCTGTAGGTCATGTGACTTCTGTAGGTCATGTGTCTCCTGTAGGTCAGGTGACTCTTGTAGGTCAGGTGGCTCCTGTAGGTCAGGTGACTCCTGTAGGTCAGGTGACTCCTGTAGGTCAGGTGACTTCTGTAGGTCAGGTGACTCCTGTATATCAGATGGTTCTGTAGGTCAGATGGATCCTGTAGGTCAGATGGCTCCTGTAGGTCAGATGACTCATGTAGATCAGATGACTCTGTAGGTCAGATGGCTCCTGTAAGATGACTCCTGTAGATCAGATGGCTCCTGTAGGTCAGGTGACTCCTGTAGGTCAGATGACTCCTGTAGATCAGATGGCTCTGTAGATCAGGTTGCTCCTGTAGGTCAGATGACTCCTGTAGGTCAGATGGCTCTGTAGGTCAGATGGCTCATGTAGGTCAGATGATTCCTGTAGATCAGATGACTCTGTAGGTCAGATGGCTCCTGTAAGATGACTCCTGTAGATCAGATGGCTCCTGTAGGTCAGGTGACTCCTGTAGGTCAGATGACTCCTGTAGATCAGATGGCTCTGTAGATCAGGTTGCTCCTGTAGGTCAGATGACTCCTGTAGGTCAGATGGCTCTGTAGGTCAGATGGCTCCTGTAGGTCAGATGATTCCTGTAGATCAGATGGCTCTGTAGGTCAGATGGCTCCTGTAGGTCAGATGACTCCTGTAGATCAGATGACTCTGTAGGTCAGATGGGACCTGTAGGTCAGATGACTCCTGTAGATCAGATGGCTCTGTAGATCAGATGACTCCTGTAGGTCAGGTGGTTCCTGTAGGTCAGATGCTCCTGTATGTCAGGTCGCTCTGTAAGTCACATGTAGGTAAGAACACTCCTGAAGATCAGATGGCTCCTGTAAGTCAGATGGCTCCTGTAGGTCAGATGACCCCTGTAGGTCAGATGACTCCTGTAGGTCATGTGACTCCTGTAGGTCAGGTGACTCCTGTAGGTCAGGTTACTCCTGTAGGTCAGATGGCTCTGTAGGTCAGATGGCTCCTGTAGGTCATGTGACTTCTGTAGGTCATGTGTCTCCTGTAGGTCAGGTGACTCTTGTAGGTCAGGTGGCTCATGTAGGTCAGGTGACTCCTGTAGGTCAGGTGACTCCTGTAGGTCAGGTGACTTCTGTAGGTCAGGTGACTCCTGTAGGTCAGGTGACTTCTGTAGGTCAGGTGACTTCTGTAGGTCAGATGGCTCCTGTAGGTCAGGTATGTTTTAATAACCACTAAAATGCACACGTTACTGTCTAAAATGTAACCCTTTCCCTATTGAATATTCATGTAAGAAATATTGACATCATGGATATTTATTAATTGGTATCTTATGATAGCGTACGTATACGTGGGATGTTTTGGTATTGGTAAAAATTATAGTGTCAGAAAGTGTTTCCATAAGCAAAGAGAGTATACCCATATCAGACGACTCCTATAGAACCGTCTGATCTAGGTCTACTCTGTTTGTAAAGGCGTAAAAAAGATTTATATGGGACTCTTTTAATTGTTTTTGGAAATTTTGATTTATTTCTCAGTAAAGGAATGAAATATTTAACATTACCAACCAGTTGTTAGCTGGTTCGATGTTTCACGTTTGCCAACACTTCTCTAACAAGCCTGCCAGCCAGCACTGGGATGAGTGGTATACTGACCATAACAATTATCAAACCGTGTAGAACGTAATTACTCGCCTATACAAACAGACCCATGCAATTAGAAGACTGCTGCTAAAACGCGAAAAATCCCACACAGAGTCACGCCATTCCTCCGTGAAGGCGTAGGGCAGCTGGTCAGGGTTAGAGTCTGGTAAATGTCAGCGAACCCGCTCATGTTCACGTGGTATATGGGTAGACATGAGAACGCTTTGGAATAGTGTAATATGCTCGATTCATCAACGGGAGCGTAAAACTATCTTAAATCTTTACTGCGTGAATATTCATGTTAGAAATAACGGCACCATCAATATTAATTAGATTAATTTTATTATGACACATGAACACAGGGAATTTTGGGCTAGACAGAAACTGTAGAATCATATCTATATTAGTCCATAAGGAAATAGAGCCGTCCTTGATCAGACGGCTCATACAGGATACAGGAGTCGTCTGATCTAGGTTTTCTCTGTTCCAATGGCTAGAAAAAACGTATTTATGGAGTAGAGGGTTAAGCCTTTCACCGCAAATGTCGCAAAAATGCACCACGACAAATAGCGCAGTCCCAAATCAGGGACTTTACTTTTTGTCTCAAACTCTATTTCTATTATCTGCTCTGTTGTTGTTTTTTTATACAATTTAACGGTAAATTGTATAAAAAACCAAAACAGAGCAGACCCTGATCAGATGTATCCTACACGGTCATATTTAAGGCGTATTTATGGTGTAAAGGGTTGAAATGTAGTTATCAGTCGGTGCTTAACGATATAGCTCATCCAGCTATAGTTCGATTTTGACCCGTGAACTGTGACCTTTAGGACGAGACCACTCGTAGAGATAAACGCGTCACAAAGCATGTATTTGTTCCGGAATTACCTGTGGTGATACAGACAAGTAATAAGCATATACAGTAAAACCTCTCCATAGCGGCCACTAAAATGTGTTAATTAGTTGGTATTTAGGGCAGGAGCGTTCTGTTTTACTTTCACCTTGTTTTAAGCAGCCACCTGCCATTAACACAAAATACTTGATGTAAATTGGTGGCCGTTATATAGAGGTTTTACTGTTTATACTAATACTGCACGATAACTACTAGCTTCTTGTGACAACTATTGTCCACTTACCCATGAATTAGAATGCTTGCAACTTCTATAAGTAGAAAAGTGCAGTCACGGGGCAGCACTCGAAATCGAACTATAGACAGCTTTAACTTTTCTAGAGAATTGTGGATGACAAGCAGTGCAGACCGTAACCACACGGCTCCTTTAGGGATCCTTATATGCATGAATATTAATTAGGTGCTGCATTTGTTTTTCTAATGATATCATAAACTATGCAATGTTGTCCGTGACAGACACTGTTGAATCATCTTTACTATTTCATAAACAAACAGAGTAAACATTGATCAGATGGTTCATACATGAGCCGCCTGATCTGGGTCTACTCTATTTGTAAAGACGTCATAATACGCCTTAATCATGTAAAGGCTTAATCCATTCGCTGTCAAATATTGTCGTCTGCAAAATGTGTCGTCTGCTACAATTTTCGGTTGTTTAATTTTCTCCCTTTCTTGTTTCAAAAACGTTAGTACAGTAACAAACAGTTTGCATCCTGATGAGACGCCGAGTTTCTCGGCGTCTAATCTGGATCCAAACTGTTTGCATAAGCAATCGCCGGTGCGACATTTGCAGCGAAAAGGTTAATAAAAAAAGTATGCTCGTTAGTTTCCATTCCATAGGGCGATTGTTGTAAATGATACAATGACACAGATTGCTTATACCAGAAGTTATTGCATGCTTGATGCCGGATTTCATTTGCATTCTTCTAGAACCAGTGTTTAAATTACTACTTCTGCCTGGAACCAATTATTCCCGGAGGCAGATTTTGGAATCGTCTTTCAGACACACAAACACCTGTAGCGTTCATTTCTCCAGAACACCTTTTACCAGGTGCCAAAGCGTCTTACTGGGAAATTTTCATACTGATTAGCTTTGACATTCTTCAGAATTACAGCAACAATAAGAGGAATGTAGCAATGTAAGCATTCAGGCAATCTAACTTTGTATTGAGCTGCATGATTCTATACGGCGACAGTCAACACAATCAGATTTAATGTATCAAATACATTTAAATCTGCTCCTAATCCTTTACATGTTTTAGGCACATGTTGTTACCTTTGCAAACGGAGCAGACCTAGATCAGACAACTCCCGCAGGAACTGTCTGACCAAGGTTTGCTCCGTTTGCTAATGGAATGATAAAGATCTGATTCTAAACTTACTGTAACAAAATCCTGAGTTAATATGCCGTCAAAACAACATAGCTTATTAACAATTCGTGAGTTAATATGCCACCAGAACAGGATAGCTAATTTAACATTCTTGACCCTTCGCTTGCTATTAACGTCAATAAACCTACCTGTAAATAGTGAAGACCCAGATGAGACGGCTCCTGCAGGAGCTGTCTCATCAGGGTCTGTACTTTTTACAAATTGATTGTGCAACCAATGCACTCCACAGCAGTAATTGCACAGCGAAATACTTGCACACAGTGAAGATATATGTTAGTCACTATTACACTTGGTTTCATTTACCAGTTAGTGCATGCATACGCATGGTAGACATACTGGCATCATGAATTCATTTTACAATAGCACTACGATCAAGGAATTTTGCAATCAGTGTAGACCCAGATAAGACAGTTCATAGCTTGTAAACAGCTTATACAACATAATTACATAGACAGCTGATACAATAAAACTATACATGACTTTTATGAGACAGCGCTAGCCAGAGTGGTCAGTCGAGCGATTAAGAGTCACCATATCCGTATAGTTTTCCTTACCTCAACACAAAATGCTCACATGCATGTAAGCATAGTTGGCAGTGAATAGGGTAAAGACTGAAAACCCAATAAGAGATTATCGTATATTAATAAATATATAGTGTGTTTGATGATTGCCTTTATAGCTCATATACAATAGAGAGCAACATCTGCCAATTGTATGAAGATGCAGCTGAGAATAAATAGATTTTGACAACTTATAAAGGGACTTTGTTAAAACGACTGTCAGAAAGTCGAATTCAATACCAAATATTGCCATTAACAAAATGTGTCGTCTGCTACAAGTTTATTTGTTTGATTTTCTCTCCGATTATCGCAGAAACAAATATATTGGATCTTTATGAAAATTCGAAATAATCGGCGTCTCATGTGGATCCAAATTGTTTGCATATGAAATCACAGGTGCGAAAATGGCAGAGGAAGAGTAATAGAATGGTGGGAATCTGTATTTCCTTTAATATCAATATATATGTGATGGAACGTATTAAGTAAGACATACGAATGAGGTTTGTATGTTTCGTACACCTGGGTGGTTAGTGTTTCCGATCAAAGCTTTAATTGGGCACCTTCAGTCTGGGACATATGGTCTTCTTCAGCACATGACGGGCGGATCGCGGCTGGGGTGAACGGGGTTGGGGTTGGGACTATTTTATTTGAAATAAACTTGAGTTCCAGATAACATGGGTTCTGATGAAACGCTGCTTTACCAGTCGTTAACCGTTGTCTGTGAAAACAAAATATCTGCCTTACCAGTCGTTAACTGTTATATGTGAAAAACAAAATGTCTGCTTTACCAGTGGTTAACCGTTATATGTGAAAAACAAAATGTCTGCTTTACCAGTCGTTAACCGTTATATATGAAAACAACATGTCTGCTTTTCCAGTCGTTAGCCGTAATATGTGAAAACAAAATGTCTGCTTTACCAGTCGTTAACTGTTATATGTGAAAACAAAATATCTGCTTTACCAGTCGTTAACCGTTATATGTGAACAACAAAATGTCTGCTTTACCAGTCGTTAATCGTTATATGTGTAAACAAAATGTCTGCTCAAGTTTTGATCTGGTTCAATATTGACTACTTCTAATTCCATGAAGCTTTTGAGAAACTACTGATCGAGTGTCAAACAACTTGGATCCTGATGAGACGCCGAGTTACTCGTCGTCTCATCAGGATCCAAACTGTTTGCAAATGCGAGTCATGTCGCGGATAGGGTCAATATACCTACCTGTAAATAGTGAAGACCCAGATGAGACAGCTCCTGCAGGAGCTGTCTCATCAGGGTCTGCACTATTTACAAGTTGATTGTGCAACCAGTGCACTTTACAGCAGTGATTGCACAGCGAAATACGTGTACACAGTGAAGATATATGTAATTATACAACAGGGCATAGGTAAAGAAGGAGAAATGTATTTCAAAATTCAGCAAACGAAGGGTTATAGGCTATTAAATGTTTATGAAGTTTATCATATAGGCAGGCCTATGTGTCATAGCTTGCAGAAAATGTTTTTTAATTTGCTTTACGAATTAAAATTCGAAATAAAATCCTTAATTGAAACCCTAATCTCAGGTATCATATTCTCCCAACAGTTATTTGTGAATTACTTTCAATAGCTCAAGGGAAAGTTTAACTCTAATCCCGCTATCCGCGAAATAACTCACATTTGCCAACAATTTGGACCCAGATGAGACGCCGAATAACTCGACGTCTCCTCAGGGTCCAAGCTGTTTGACACTCGGTCAATATTTTCTCAAACGCTTCCTAGATTCTGAAGAAAAAAAAATGCGCCATATCCTTTGAACGGTCATTAAGTTTTTGACAGCGGGACAAGGGCTAGTGGCCCCTAGTGTCAGATTTGCCAGTTTTCTGAATCATGCCTGTGTAATTAAGTTTAGTCTTCATCGTTACCTTTGTTAAAAATCTTAGATATACGATACTCAGATTGATTTTCCTATGACAACACACACATTTGTTTGATATAATTGTTATCTTCCGAAACGTGACCTTGTCATCATTTTGAAACAGCTTGAATCGAGATGAGTTAATCGGCGCCTCATCATACTGGTTGACACACGCTCAGTAGTGTCTCAAAAGCTTAAACGAATCAAAAGAAAGTACAGTATAGACCCCCCCCCCCCTAATGCGACCACTGATTGAATAAACATGGCTGTCTTTATAAGCATGTGGTTGCTTAATACATGACAAAAGTAATGCAGAAAGCTCCTCTATGAGCTCTCTGCATTACTTTTGTCATGCATTTAGCTACCACCTGCCTATACCACCCAGAATTATACCTCTTTTAGGTGGTCGCATTAGAGGGATTTTACTGTATAAACATTGTCAATATCCAAGTTTGAGCGGACATATTTCTTTTACAAAATGAAAAGAGCTAAACACTTTGTTAACCCATTCCCTCATTGGCTATTTTTAGATGAATAACCGCATAGGCTATTTTTAGAATCAGTCTCTGGAATATATCTAGTGTAAAAGATCATTTACTAGAAAAAGGCAAACATTAGAACTGTAGTTTTGAAACCACTGTGATGAATATAGCATTTGCTCCTATTGAGAAAATGTTCTATTTATCACAATGGTTTCTAAAAGTGTCTTTAACAGAGGCACCAAAAGGCGTCAAAATGAAGGAAATGGGTTAAACAATATGTTTTTTTGACTTGACTTGACTTGAACAATTCCTTCATGAATGTTCACTACGATTATCTATTAGCTGTTTCTCTATGAATTTTGAACGTGATAGAATGTGTATAATCAGGGTCCATGCTTTTAAAACGTTTAGTTGAGCCTGAGTTCGTTCTCAAGTTTTTGAATGGTCAGATTTGAGCCTCTGGCTCAAATCTGACCAATCAAAAGCTTGAGAACTCAAATCTGACCAATCAAAAGCTTGAGAACGAAACTCAGACTCTACTAAAAGCTTAATAAGCATGGACCCTGATCTATATTATGGCAGACCAGAATCTTATCTGACAGCTACTAACAGCAACTGTCTCATCTGGGTCTGCTCTGTTTGCAAAGACTGAATATGTGTCCCTGTTAGGAATTGGGGTAATTGTATTGACACGGTCTAAAGTAACAGTGTGTTACTGGTTACTACTTAATTGTGACATGAATATATCTAATAGCATGTTTTGTTTAAAATAGCAATGTACATGTATTATGAAATATGTGCCGTTCACTATATTTTAGTAAGGATTGCTGCGGAAACTGGTTGTGTCACATTATTTATATACAGGTTTGTTTTGTTGTTTATTTTATACGGATATCTTACGCATTTAACAGCAATATTAAGCTGAATGATATCAGCGTCCAATATTGTATCAATATGGATGACAATACTGTATCCAATATGGATGACATTACCGTATCTAATATGGATGACATTACCGTATCTAATATGGATGACATTATAGTATCCACTATGGATGACATTATAGTATCCAATATGGATGACATTACCGTATCTAATATGGATGCCATTATAGTATCCACTAATGGATGACATTACAGTATCCATTATGATTGACATTACCGTATCTAATACGGATGACATTATAGTATCCACTATGGATGACATTATAGTATCCAATATGGAGGACAGTGCCGTATCTAATATGGATAACATTATAGTATCCAATGTGGATGACATTACCGTATATAATATGGATGACATTATAGTATCCAATATGGATGACACTACCGTATCCAATATGAATATCCGTATGCAATATGCCAGTACTAATGACACTACTGATGCCATTACCGTGTCCAATATGGATGACACTACCCTGTACAATATGGATGGAATAACTGTATGCAATGTGGATGACATTACTGTGTCAGTACTAATGGCACTACTGATAGCACTATTGCATCCCATATGGATGACCCTACTGTGTCAATACTAACAACACGTAGGATGACACTACCGCATCCGATTTGTGTTACCCTACTGTGTCAATATAGCCGGTAACACAAATAACACATCTGTGTCAATACAGATGGCACTACTGTATCCAATATGAATGACACTACAGATGACACTACATACGACTCTGTGGTATCCAATATGGATGACACTACATATGACACTACAGATGCCACTGATGATCATATCCAATATGGATGACACTACAGATTACACTACAGATGGCACTACTGTATCCAATATGGATGACACTACAGATGACACTACTGTATCCAATATGGATAACACCACAGATGACACTGCTGTATCCAAAATGGATATCACTACAGATGACACTGTTGTATCCAATATGGATGACACTACAGATGATATTGTTGTATCCAATATGGATGACACTATAGATGATACTACTGTATCCAATATGGATAACACTACAGTTGACACTGCTGTATCCAATATGGATGACACAACAATTGGAACTTCTGTATCCAATATGTATGACACTAAGGATGACACTACTGTATCCAATATGGATGACACTACAGATGACACTACTGTGGCCAATATGTATGACACTATAGCTGACACTACTGTATCCAATATGGATGACACTACAGTTGGCACTACTGTATCCAATATTGATGACACTACAGATGACACTACTGTATCCAATATGGATGACACTATAGCTGACACTACTGTATCCAATATGGATGACACTATAGCTGACACTACTGTATCCAATATGTATGACACTATAGCTGACACTACTGTATCCAATACGGATGACACTACATATGACACTACTGTATCCAATATGAATGACAATACAGATGACACTACTGTATCCAATATGGATGACACTATAGCTGACACTACTGTATCCAATATGGGTGACACTATAGCTGACACTACTGTATCCAATATGTATGACACTATAGCTGACACTACTGTATCCAATATGGATGGCACAACAGATGACACTACTGTATCCAATATGTATGACACTATAGCTGAGCTGACACTACTGTATCCAATATGTATGACACTACGGATGACACTACTGTATCAATATGTATGACACTAAGGATGACACTACAGATGACACTACTGTATCCAATATGGATGACACTACAGATGCCACTGATGATCATATCCAATATGGATGACAATACAGATTACACTACAGTTGGCACTACTGTATCCAATATTTATGACACTACAGATGACACTGCTGTATCCAATATGGATGACACTATAGCTGACACTACTGTATCCAATATGGATGACACTATAGCTGACACTACTGTATCCAGTATGTATGACACTATAGCTGACACTACTGTATCCAATACGGATGACACTACATATGACACTACTGTATCTAATATGGATGACACTACAGATGACACTGTTGTATCCAATATGGATGACACTACATATGACACTACTGTGGCCAATATGTATGACACTATAGCTGACACTACTGTATCCAATATGGATGCCACTACAGCTGACACTACTGTATCCAATATGTATGACGCTACGGATGATACTACTGTATTCAATATGGATGACACTACGGATGACACTACTGTATCCAATATGGATGACGCTACGAATGACACTACTGTATCCAATATGGATGACACTACGGATGACACTACTGTATCCAATATGTATGACGCTACAGATGACACTACTGCGTCAATATAGATGACAACACGGATGACTATAGTGTGTCCAATATGGATGAAAATGCAGTCTCCTATATGGATGACACTACTGTGTCAGTACAGCCGATAATACAAACAGAGCAGACCAAGATGGCTCATATGAGCCGTACTAACATAGCAGACAAATATGGCTCATAGGAGCCGTTTGATCGAGGTGTACACTGTATGCAAAGGCGTTATAGTGCATATTTGTGTAGTAAAGAGCTAAGCAGACCAATATTCCACAGCAGGGCAAGAGTTGATATTCAGGTTTTTAGCTCACCTGGCACAAAGTGCCAGGTGAGGTATTGTGAGGGGGCAGTCTCCGGCGTCCGTCGTCGTGCGTATGTGCGTCGTGCGTCGTGCTTGGTTAACAATTTACTTAAACGTCTTCTACTCTGAAACCACAAAACCTAGAGTTTTGATATTTGGTATGTGGAATCATCTAATGGTCCTCTACAAAGATTGTTCAAATTATGTCCCCGGACCAAAAATGGCCCCGCCCTGCGGCTTATCAGTTTTTCTTAGGAAAATCTTTAAAAATCGTTTTCTCTGAAACTGTAAGGCCTAGACCTTTGATATTTGGTATGTAGCATCATCTAATGGTCCTCTACAAAGATTGTTCAAATTATAACCCCCGGACCAAAAATGGCCCCGCCCCGGGGCTTATCAGTTTTTCATAGGAAAATCTTTAAAAATCTTCTCCCCTGAAACCGTAAGGCCTTGACCTTTGGTATTTAGTATGTAGCATCATCTATTGGTCCTCTACAAAGCTTGTTCAAATTATGACCCCGGACCAAAAATGGCCCCGCCCCGGGGCTTATCAGTTTCTCATAGGAAAATCTTTAAAAATATTCTTCTCTGAAACCGTAAGGACTAGACCTTTGGTATTTAGTATGTAGCATCATCTAATGGTCCTCTACAAAGATTATTCAAATTATGACCCCCGGACCAAAGATGGCCCCGCCCTGGGGCTTATCAGTTTTTCATAGGAAAATCTTTAAAAATCTTCTTCTCTGAAACCATAAGGCCTAGACCATTGATATTTGATATGAAGCATCATCTATTAGTCCTCTACAACGATTGTTCAAATTATGACCCAAAATGGCCCCGCCCCGGGGCTTATCAGTTTTTCATAAAAAGCTGCTTCTCTGAAACTGTAAGGCCTAGACCTTTGATGTTTGGTATGTAGCATCATCTAATGGTCCTCTACAAAGATTGTTCAAACTATGACCCCGGACCAAAAATGGCCCCTGCCTGGGGCTTATCAGTTTTTCATAGGAAAATCTTCGAAAATCTTCTCCTAAACTGTAAGGCCTAGACCTTTGAAATATACATGTAGTATGTATTATCATCTAATGGTTTTCTACCAAGATTGTTCAAATTATGACCCCTGGACCAAAATGGCCCCGCCCCTGGCTTATCAGTTTTTCATAGGAAAATCTTTAAAATCTCCTTCTGTGAAATTGTAAGGCCCGGAACTTTGAAACTTATATGAAGCATCATCTAATGTTCCTTTATTTAGATTGTTCAAATTTTAAACTCCAGGCCTAAAATTATGGCCCTTGGTTTCATATTGGCCCCAATCTGAAGCTTACTTATTTTTACATAGAAATACAGTGTATGCATATGTCTATAGTAACCAGGTGAGCGATTTAGTGCCATCATGGCCCTCTTGTTTCCATTAGTGATTAAAGTACTAAACATGAAAGATGGTATTTGCGCGTTTTCTGTTAAGTTCCATATTTTAATTTATGTATTGTGTTTCCTGTTCGTAAACTTTACCGCTATCCCGCTACACGCGACTCAACGTGCATTTGCAAACAGCTTGGGACCAGATGGGACGCCGAGTAACTCACAAGGATCCAGTTTTGTTTGACAATCGTTTTTCTTTTCAGTCTTGATCTAGTCAGAAATAGTCAAACTTGCCCCAGATCCAGTTTAAAGTAGATATTAGTTTTTCCACAGCGGTTTTAGAGTTAACACGTGCCAGTTGCAGACAACTTCCTGCCTATGGTTAGACAAAAAACAGGTATCACACAGCTTGGAAAGAGCGCATACATGCTGTCCCTCGAAATGACTCACTGCTTGCCGTTCTATCCCATTTGCTGATGTAATATGTTCACAAGATATTGTTTAACAACCATCTCAAAACATGGGCTAATTCATCATTAATTTTTTTGTAAAGATGTTTAATTATTTATATGAAATGCTTAACTGTTAAAACAAATCAACATTCGTTTTAACCCTTTTGCTGTCAGTGTTGCATCTGTGATAGCCTAGTCAAATCGTTTGGATCCATATGAGACGCTGTCTTTTCTGCATCTCATCAGGATCCAAACAATGTGTTACTATGGTAATGATTTTGAAAAAAGTGTGTGTGGAGGGGGGGGGGGGGGGGGCAAAAGCAAAGGTGCAGACTACACTATTTGGCAGTGAAAGAGAAAAAGCAAGCACGTTAATGAACAGTCGGGAACTATCTAAAGATTGTATTGTCTTTATCTAACTGTGAAAAAACTGTTAAACAGATTGGATCCTAATGAAACATCGAACTACTGAGCATTTTGATCTAACTCCAAGCTGTTTGCAGATGTTTAGTCAGGTCGCTATAGTAACGAGGTAACGGTTAACTCCTTCGCTTCAAAGATCTCATCTGTAATTACCTATGCAAACAGTTTGGATCCAGATGAGACGCCGAGTAACTCGGCGTCTCATCTGGATCCAAACTGTTTGTTACTGTGACTTTGTTATGAAACAAAAATGTAGAAAAATAAAAATTGAAAATTGTAGCAGAAGACAAAGTTTGCAGACGACAAAGTTTGCAGACGACAAAATTTGGCAGCGGAAGAGTTAAACAGTTTGTCTCGGTACATTTAAAGTTTGCAACTGGAAAAAAACGACAACAGTTTCAGTGTGTTTCAGACGAAACAAAAAAATTGACTGGTATGAAAAAAATAAAACGCTTTCACAGAGGTTTTAAATCTTATACCGCCAAGGCCGCCGGTAAACAACTCACTTGGCTTGCTTTGTTGCGATGAGCGTAGTTGTGAGTAACTTTACAAAACAGTTTTGATCCAGATGAGACGTCAAATACCTCGGCGTCTCATCAGGACCCAACCTGTTTTACACACCTCTTACGGTTTAGTTAAGAAACTTAAGGAACCTGAAACGTAAAGCAGGTAACAATGTTGCAGTTAAACAATATTTGACCTTAACCCATTCCCTCATATTGACGACTTTTGACGACTCTGTAGAAGTCACTTTGTGAAACAATTGTGATAAATAGAGCATTTGCTCCTATAGGAGCAAATGCTCTATTTATCACAATGGTTTCAAACTACAAAATTCTAAAACTTTTCCTTTTCTCTAGTTAATGCTCCTTTTGGGTAGATTTATTCAAAGAGGTTCTATCTAAAATAGCCTATGAGGTAATGGGTTCAAGGAGCTAAAGCCTCACTGCAGTGAGATAAAGGCAAACCCCTCTAAACAGGAATTCTAGTAGAGAAGAATTTGCATACTTTTAGGAAGGTGGCTGCTTAATATAGGGTGAAAGTCATACAGAAAGCTCCTCTATGAGCTTTCTGTATGACTTTCACCCTGCATTAAGCTGTCACCTGGCTCCAAGACCGATATTTGTACTGAATTCAACGTGCAGTTTACAGAGGTATCGCTGTACCAGACGTCTATTGTCTGCAGATACACTTAACCAATTAGGATTCATTAAATGAAAACGAAGGTGTTATTATGTTGTAATACAGCAGATGGCTAAAATTAATTCAGACTGTTCTTAACCCTTTCTATTATGAATATTGACACCAGGAATATTTATCAGCTGAATTTATTATGACATACGAACACAGGATAGTTTTATAATGACATACGAACGCGATATAGTTTTTAATGACACGTGACTACGAGATAGTTTTATAATGACATGTGACCACGAGATAGTTTTATAATGACATGTGAACGCGAGATAGTTTTATAATGACATGTGAACACGAGATAGTTTTATACTGACATGTGAACACGAGATAGTTTTTGCCATATTATTTCATAAACAGTCAGAACATGATTCTTAATGAGCCATCTGATCTAGATTACTTTGTAAATGTGCCAAAAGCGCTTCCATCAGGTAAAGAATGAACCCCATAAGTCTAACAATGCAGAACATAACGAACCAGCCAGAGGAGCCATCTGGTCAGGGTCTACACTGTATATGGTACCTATTCATTTCTTATCCTGTCGTATGGGATTTTGTTGCGAGACGATACATATCAACACTTTACTCCTTGAGTATTTATGTAAGAAATAATTACGTCAAGAATACAGTAAAACCCCGCTAATGCGACAACCAAAAAGGGGCATAATTATGGGTGGCAGAGGCAGGTGGTAGCTTAATGCAGGGCGAAAGTTATGCAGAAAGCTCCTATAGGAGCTTTCTGCATAACTTTTGTCCTGTATTAAGCAACCACCTGCTTTAGACGTCATAAGTGGCTGTTTATTAAGTGGTCGCATTAGCGGGATTTCACTGTATATCAATTAGATTATTATTTTTATAGTAACACGTATCGAGGGCTTGGTGCAAAACTATTCTAACTCCTTCACTTTGTGAAGGAGTTAGAATAGTTTTGCACCAAGCCCTCGGTATGGACAGAGGAAGTTTTGACCATGACAGAAACTGTAGAATAATATCTATATTATTTCTTAAGCAAACAGAACAGACCTTGATCAGACGGTTCCTATGGGAACCGTCTGATCTGGGTCTACTCTGTTTTCATGGACGTAGAACAGCATATTTATGGAGTAAAGAGTTAGCAGACTGCGTTTGTTTTGTTCTTGCTCTGAGTGCTAATGTACCTCATAATTATTCATGTAAGAAATAATGAATGTATGAATATTAATGAGATTAATTTTATAATTGCGTCATGAACAAAAACGCATATAGCCAGAAGTCCAGATGAGATGCGTAAATTTAAACATTTTCAAGAATATCTCCGATATTTGTCCACCAAATCCTATACTGTGACCACGCTTCGCGACAATTCTAAAGAGTGGTCACCGTATAGGGTTTGGTGGAGAAGTGACGATTTTCGTATTTGAGTACGAACCTTTATCTGTAGCTCTGTCTATATAGCAGAAGGTGTTGAATCAAATCTATATTGTTTCATAAGCAAACAGAGCAGACCCTGATCAGATGACTCCCACGGGAGCCGCTTGATCTGGGTCTACTCTGTTTGCATGGTGAAGTGTTAAGAGTGCATATAGACATTAGACAATAATTATCATGGTTGCACCTAAATCTACTGTATATCTAAATTTCATTCCAACTTAAACATAGTCATGAACTTGATTTGTTTTAATTTCTTTATCTACATATATGTACAATAGTTTTCGTTCAATTACAAGCAACATCAAAGCTAGACTGCGCATGACAGAAATAAATCACATAGTATAGTTTACATTTAATACTGCTAGTTGGTTGTTAATGTTGATAATCGTTAAATGAATAATGGACAACATTTCATTGTATAAACGGACATCTGTTATTTCAGATAAATGCCATGTCTTCATTAACTTAAGAGTTCATAAAGTTTCAGTTAATTACAAGTCGCTGGGCTGCACTTCCCAGGAATCTGGAGATGAAGAGATTGTATTGACACTGACTGACGCGGAGAACAGAGGGGTGTTTATACAGCATGGTCTTTGATTTATCTCTTCGAAACCATTGCTACTCGGCCATACCTGAGATCTGAAGAAATGTGATGCACCATTGTACTCGCCAGGTTGAAATATATTTAGTTCTCCTCGTACTTTATATCACCCTCACAGGTGGCATAAATCGAAGAGTGTTTGCAGAATTTAGCGCTTGTTCTGTTTGCCCTCCGGTCTATGCCTGCATGAGTCCGTCTGTCCAATCTTCCATGTCCCTGTCCTATCGTCTATACATGTACCTACATGAGTCCGCCTGTCATATCGTCTATGCGTGTATGTGTCCGCCTGTCCTATCGGAAAATGTGCCCCTACCGCCACCGCCACCGTCAACGCCACCCCACCCAACCTCCACTATACCCCACCTAACACACCACACCCACCTGCATCCCACCGCCACCCACCCCACCACCACTACACCCCATCTACCACACCACACCCACCCAACCCCATCCCAAGCCACGTCCACTCCACCCCACCTACCCCACCCCACCCACCTGCACCTCACCGCCATTACCACCTCCATCGTCACTATACCCTCACCTACCACACCACACCACACCCCACCCACCTGCACCCCACCCCACCTACCACACCACACCCCACCTGCACCCTACGCCACTACCACCTCCACCGCCATTATACCCTCACCAACCACACCGCACCCACCTGCACCCCACCCCACCTACCCCACCCCACCCCACCTGCACCCTACGCCACTACCACCTCCACCGCCATTATACCCTCACCAACCACACCCCATCCACTTGCACCCACCCCACCTACCACACCCCATCCCACCTGCACCCTTCGCCACTACCACCTCCACCGCCATTATACCCTCACCAACCACACCCCACCCACCTGCACCCCACCCCACCTACCACACCACACCCCACCTGCACCCACCGCCACTACCACCGCAACCGCCACTATGTACTCCCTCACTTACCTCAACACACCACACCCCACCACACCACACCACACCCCACCTACCCCACCCCACCCACCTGTACCCCACCCCACCTACCACACCACACCCACCTGCACCCACCGCCACTACCACCTCCACCGCCACTACACCCTCACCTACCCCATCCACCCACCCACCTGCACCCCACCCCACCTACCACCCCACACCCCACCTGCACCCACCGCCACTACCACCTCCACCGCCACTATGTACTCCCTCACCTACCTCAACACACCACACCACACCATACCATACCATACCATACCACACCACACCACACCACACCACACCACACCACACCACACCACACCATACCATACCATACCACACCACACCACACCACACCACACCACACCACACCACACCACACCACACCACACCATACCATACCATACCATACCACACCACACCACACCACACCACACCACACCACACATGCACTCCATCGCCACCCCACCCAACCATTGTGAAAATAAAATTTCTGCTCAAATTTGGATTTGGCTCAATTTCAACTGCTTCGGTTCGATCAAGCTTTCCACAAAACACGAACTAAGTAAATCAGTTTGGATCCTGATGAGACGCCGATCTGGATCGAAGCTGTTTGCAAATGTTTGTTAAGTCGCGGTAAGTGGGATAAGGACTAAAAATATGTATATCGTCCGAACGTCTTGCCTGTTGTATATTCATGTAAGAACTAATGACATCATGAATAGTTATTAGCTGAATGTTTATAATGTAATCTTTTCAAGGACTGTTATTGCTTTGCCTAACAACTGTACAACCAGATCCATATCGAGGGCTTGGTGCAAAACTATTCTAACTCCTTCACTTTGTGAAGGAGTTAGAATAGTTTTGCACCAAGCCCTCGAAATCACGTCAAAAGCAAACAGAGCAGACAGACCCTGATCAGACAGCTCCTATATAGGATCCGTCTGATCTTGGTCTACCCTGTTTGCAAATTCGTGAAAATACGTTTTTACTAGTATGAAGGAAAGGGTAAATTGATATCATTTATCTTTCGTGAACTATAAAATGATACAGGAAGTGATTACTGCACACGTGTGGTGAAATGAAGTGCCTGACTAGAAGTAAGGCGTGCTAATAGACTGAAGCTTATCTGCAAATAGTACCAAATAGTTCCATACGTCTTTGTTTCATTTCGTAGCTCTGTAGGGCCCCATTTTTCCAAGATCATGGTCCATGTTTATAAAGCTTTTAGTTGAGTCTGAGTTTCGTTCTCAAGCTTTTGATTGGTCAGATTTTAGTTCTCAAGATTTTGATTGATATCATTTATCTTTCTCAATCAAAAGCTTGAGAACGTACTCAGACTCAACAAAAAGTTTTATAAGCATGGACACATATTTTTTCCACCTGTGAAAATTGTGAGCATCTTCTTCTCTGGTGGGAGGAATCAAAGATCAATTCTTCTCGCAAATCAATCAAAACTTTCTAAGATACTGAGAAGAATATGATCGATGCCGCTTTTTCATGGGATATGATATCACAGGTCTTCCTCTTCTGAGATCTACTGTTTTCTGAGAAGAATACAGACCTGGGACGGACATGATCTTGGGAAAATAAGATCCCGCAGAGCTCTAGATAAGACGAGTAATAGAGAACATGCTAGGGAAAACATTTGTATTTTCTATTTTTCTGCTAGGCATATTCTAATAATTACAAACAAGATAGGGTTTGCCTGGGAATTACGATGTTCTGAAATATCTGATTTAATCAAGGCAAATCACTCATTTAGAGAAAGAAGATATACATTTTATCTGAAATAAAAATAGACTATCTGATAATAGTTGGAGAAAAACATGAACGCGATGGTTCAGCGTGTTAAAGGAAAGCGGCCAAACCACGACACCATGTTTTCAAAGGTCCACAACGTCTCTGCTAATTCTTTGTTAGGGGTGGATACATCAGTTGTTCCATGCAAACTAACTGTAAACATTTTGTCACAATATGTTTTCTAACCAAGGTTAATATCTTACGTTCAAAGTGTTTCTTATTTCTACTTATAACAGTGACATTGACATTGACCACAGAGTCTCTCATCCTCGATGCAATACAACGTGTCTCTATATATTTACTTACCAATATAATCCCCCAATAAATGTTGAGTAGTACTTGATAAAAATTTGATTCAAGTAATACATATGTGCATAGCAACACATGTGCATAAAGCCCGGATGGAAACGAACGGTGCATTAAATAAACCAACATGCCAAAGACAGCACACACAAACGCGCGCGTGCAATAAATAATATGACTAGCAAAATGGTTTAATTGTGAACAAAAGGGAATGCCAGAATCAAGAAAATTTAACCCAGGAGTTATGCTGAAATAAACAAAGTAGTAAATCGCTTCCCGATTCCATTACCACGCTGTCACAATAACGTCTGTTCAAAGGTGGGGCTGGTACAATGTTGACTTGTACAATATTGGTACAATGTTGAATGATATAATGTTGGTACAATGTTGACTGGAACAATGTTGGTACAATGTTGTTGACTGGTATAATGTTGGTACAATGTTGACTGGTATAATGTTGGTACAATGTTGACTGGTAGAATGTTGGTACAATGTTGTTGACTGGTATAATGTTGGTACACTGTTGACTGGTATAATGTTGGTACAATGTTGACTGGTACAATGTTGGTTCAATGTTGTTGACTGGTATAATGTTGGTACAATGTTTACTGGTATAATGTTGGTACAATGTTGACTGGTACAATGTTGACTACTTCAGATTAGTGAAGATTAGTGATTGACCGAGTAACATGATCTTTGATATTGGATTCTCATTAGACTGTGAGTACGTCGGTGTCCAGGCTGTGTGCAAATGCGAGCCAGTTGGTGGAGTGTGGGACAGGGATAAGGGTTAATACAATACGTTTGAATTAATTTGGTCACAATGTATCAGTCCTTATTTTACTATGAATGTATGTTTTGTTTTAGTTTTAGAAACATTGACATTGATCGTGATCCCCAGACCTTCAGATGCATTATTTTTAAAGTTCGTCTCTATTCAAACTGATCCCACACCTTTTGTCATAATAAGTCAGCCTATAACTCAACTATATTTGAGTGAAAACAATGCTCTTGACCTTGAACCAAACACTCCTAGATACGATTTGTACACCAAATTTGGTAAAATTTGTTTCTGTATCAGAGTTTCTGTATATCAGATTTGATTACAACGTATCTGTTTAAGAGGCATTTTCTATTTACAGTAACAGCGAACTTGACATTGACCCATGCCCCCAAGTTATTCCAAATTTCGTCCAAGCAATATGTACACAGAGTTTATATTTTTCTAACTATAACAGAGTTTTATTCTATTAACAGTGACCTTGACCGCCCAAAGTATGACATTTGCCATGTTAACAGCCAGATCTATAATAACTGAAAACCTGGTTTACAAAATGAGACACTGCTAATCATGCTTTCTATCACATTAGACCCATTCCACGGAACTGTCACAACATTTGACTGGAAACACAAACCAGGTGTCAGGAAACAGTACAAACGGAACTAAGACTTTGGCCAGACCTTTATGTACAGGATCAATACTTTAAAACCTCTCTTAACCGGCCGTGAAATTTAGTATGAATATCGGTCTTGGAGACAGGTGGCAGCTTAATGCAGGGTGAAAGTCATGCAGAAAGCTCCTAGAGGAGCTTTCTGCATGACTTTCACTCTGCATTAAGCAGCCACCTGCCTAAAAGTATCTAAATTCTTATCTACTAGAATTCCGGTTAAGAGAGGTTTTACTGTATTTTGTTTATATTGTTAACCCTTTATTCCATAACACTTTCCCTAATCTATACTTCTCCAAAGTTCAATACCTACTGAATATTCATGGACTAAATAGTTATAATGAAATATGGAAGGTTGAACATTTCAGCCATTTTAAAAAGTAAAGAAGTAGATCTTTAAAAATTCAACCAGCAAACGGAGCAGACCCTGATCAGACGGCTCCTATAGGAGCCGTCTGATCTGGATCTACCCTGTTTGAAAATGCGTGAAAATAGTTTCATATGATGGAAAGAGTTAATACGCTTTTAATGCTTTTCAAAACAGAGCAGACCCAGGTCTGCTCTGTTTTCTTATGAATTCTACAGTTTTTACCAGTGCCAAAAACTACCTCGTTAATATATCATTACAAATCTCAAGCTAATTAATATTCATATATAATGATTTCTTACGTGAATATTAATTGTGTAAAGATTTAATAGACCCCGTTCTTGAACTGTATACAGTAAAACAATTCCTAAGCTGTCATTCATTTATTGAACATAGGAGGAGTATTAAAAAGCAAGTGATTGCTTAATGCAGGGTATAAGTAATGTAGAAAACTTCTATAGAGTTCAATGCATTACTTTTAACCCGCATTAGGCTACCATCTGTCTAACAGACCCATAATTAGACCTCTTTTTGATGACCGCTTAACCCTTCGCTTGCTGAATTTTAAAATACATTTCTCATTCTTTATCCATGCCCTGTTGTATAATTACATATATATTCACTGTGTACACGTATTGCGCTATGCAATCACTGCTGTTGAGTACACTGGTTGCATAATCAACTTGTAAATAGTGCAGACCCTGATGAGACAGCTCCTGCAGGAGCTGTCTCATCTGGGTCTTCACTATTTACAGATACGTATATTGACGTGAATAGCAAGCGAAGGGTTAAGACAATTTGTATTTTATAGGCGAATGAAACATTCATTCACGGTGCCATTATTTCTTGAATATTCACCGAGTAAAGGGTAAATGGATAGATTCCGGTGTCCTTTATTGCAGGTGCTTGCCAAACGTCGAAAGAAGCTATCTATTATATACCGTAGCCGGGTAGAGATGGTGGTGAAATAAGTTGGTAGGGTTTACTGTGAGTCAAAACTTTTTCACCATCTTACATTTGGCGCCCATCGAGGGGCTGTGACTATACGTGCTCCGAGTTCGACCCCAGCCGTTCTCATACCCATACAAATTCAGGACTAATTCCAACTTGCTGGGGTAGTATGTCACAGTGTGTAGGTTTATCATCACTTGTACGGCATACGGCATTGCTGTACAAGCGCGCTTTTATGGCGACGTGGTAGAGTGCCTGACTGCGAACCTGGCGACCCGGGTTCGATCCCGAGTCTGAGCGGGTATGTTTCTTTGTGAGAATACCCGGTTACATTTGGCGCCCAACGTAAATAACCCATAGGGTAGGTAGATAGATAGATTTATTTAGCATCTAAATTTGCAGACAGTTAATAAGATTTTAATACATAAAAATGACATTTTAAAAATAGGGTGAGTTATATGAATATTATATATGAAGATAATTTGTTATAATAAGAAACTCGCTGAGTATTCTTTGAGTAAAAATTCAGGACGAATTCTTGAGTAGAGGGTGTGTGTGTAGCCGGGTAGAGATTATGGTGAAATAAGTTGATAGACTTTACCGTGTGTCTCGGTAGCTCAGTCGGTAGAGTGTTGGCAAGCTAGAGGTCCTGAGCTCGAGTCCCAGTCGAGTCGCAACTTTTTCACCATGTAACATTTGGCGCCCAACGTAAATAACCCATAGGGTGATTTATATGAAGATTATATGAAGAGCAGATCTGAGTCTACCATTTCTGCCTGAGCCAAAATGTCATGTGTTCATATGCCATTATTATATTTAATCTTACTGATATCCATAATGTCTTTATTTCTTACATGGTTTGTTAAAAGCCTGGATCAGGAAGCAACTGAAACTTCGGTCCTTTCAATTACAGAATTGCTCTAAAATGTATCACTACGCATATCTAGAGATACACCTGACAGTTTAATGCGGGTATTTAAGCCTGCAATAATCTGTGAACTTGAGAAATTGTTCAGGTTAGATATCGGATTATTCGAACTTCTGTTATCTCGAAGTTATTAGTATGGTCCCTTGAAGTTTGAGATATCATAATGACAAGATATATCTTATGATGACACAGTACATCTCATAATATCATGATATATCTCATGATGACATGGTGTATGTCATGATGGCAGGGTATATAATATCATCATGACATGGTAAAACGCATGGTGACATGGCATATCTCATGATGACAGGGTATATCTCATGATGACACGGTATATCTCATGCTAACAGAGCATATGTCATGATGACAGGGTATATCTCATGATGACACGGTATATCTCATGCTAACAGAGCATATATCATGATGACAGGGTATATGTAATGATGACGGGGTATATATCATGGTGACAGGGTATAGCTCATGATGACAGGGTGTATCTCATGTTAACCGGGTGTATCTCATGATAATCGGGTATAGCTCATGATGACAGGGTATATCTCATGTTAACCGGGTATAGCTCATGATAACAGGGTGTATCTCATGATGACAGGGTATATACCATGATGACAGGGTCTATCTCATGGTGACAGTGTCTATAGCTCATGATGACTGTCTTTTTCATGATTACAGGGTATTTCTCATGACGACAGGGTATATCTCATGATGACGGTCTATCTCATGGTGACAGGGTATATCTCATGATGACAGGGTCTATCTCATGGTGACAGGGTCTATCTTATAAATTGCAGGGTATATCTTAAGTGTGATTAAACGCTAGGTTTCGTTCCCATCATGCATGAACTGAACGTGCCACGGCAAGAGAACCATTAAACGATTATGTTTAGATTGTTAGGCATAAAAAGGACGTTTTATCTACGAGATGTGTATTTTATCCTGTTTATTTAGATCTGATAAAACACCAGGTGACTACAGTAAATGAGCAAATACCGTAAAAAACACTAAACTACATCAGTATCGGTCTTAAAGACATGTGTTATTTAATGCTGAGCGATGTTCACCATACATCAGTCAGACACCGGTTCTTCATTACTAAACTTTCAAAGTACAGTGAAATCCCGCTAATGCGACCACTTAATAAACAGCCACTGATGACGTCTAAAGCAGGTGGTTGCTTAATGCAGGACTTTCGTCCTGCATTAAGCTACCACCTGCCTCTGGCACCCATAATTATGCCCCTTCTTGGTGGTCGCATTAGCGGGGTTTTACTGTATCGAGTTTTTTTACTGTCTTGGTATCAATGCAGGTCTTTACAACAGGTTGCAGGCTGCCTAATGCAAGATGAAGGTCACACAGATAGTTCCAAATGAAGTTTTCTGAATGCGTGCAGCCGGCCTTAACCCTTTAATGCTTATATATTCAATTGTGAAAAAGACTGTATGAGTATTACTTAGGTGAAGGCTTATAACGGCATAGCTAGACACTTGAAGTGTTTGCCATGAAAGAAACTGTAGAATCAGGGTCCATGCTTATAAAGCCTTTTAATTGAGTCTGAGTTCGTTCTCAAGCTTTTGATTGGTCAGATTTGAGTTTTCAAGCTTTTGATTGATCAGATTTGAGCCATATGCTCAAATCTGACCAATCAAAAACTTGAGAACGAAGTCAGACTCAACTAAAAGTTTTATAAGCACAGACTCAGATATATAAATAATATCCATAAGCAAACAGGAGATGCCGATTTGATGTCTCCTACGGCAGATCTAGTCCGTTCTGGGTTTACTCTGTAGTTGCGTTAAAAAGGCATTTGACTGTATGCAGCAACGGGTTAAGCATCCACCTTCTTCAAACGGTTTCACATTCTGTATGGTTTAGAGGGGTCTACTGTATATATTGTTTCTGTGAGATTATATACGGTTTAGAGGGGTCTACTGGATATTGTTTCTGTGAGATTATGTACGGTTCAGAGGGGTCTACTGTATATTGTTGCTGTGAGATTTTGTACAGTTAAGAGGGGTCTACTGTATATATTGATTCTGTGAGATTAGGTACGGTTCCGAAGGGTCTACTGTATATATTGTTTCTGTGAGATTAGGTACGGTTTAGAGGGGTTCTATTGTATATTGTTTCTGTGAGATTCTGTACGGTTTAGAGGGGTCTACTGTATATTGTTTCTGTGAGATTAAGTACGGTTCAGAGGGGTCTACTGTATATTGTTGCTGTGAGATTTTGTACGGTTAAGAGGGGTCTACTGGATATTGTTTCTGTGAGATTTTGTACGGTTAAGAGGGGTCTACTGTATATATTGTTTCTGTGAGATTATGTTCGGTTAAGAGGGGTCTACTGTATATTGTTGCTGTGAGATTTTGTACGGTTAAGAGGGGTCTACTGTATATATTGATTCTGTGAGATTATGTACGGTTTAGAGGGGTCTACTGTATATATTGTTTCTGTGAGATTCTGTACGGTTCAGAGGGGTTCTACTGTATATTGTTTCTGTGAGATTCTGTACGGTTCAGAGGGGTTCTACTGTATATTATTTCTGTTAGATTAAGTACGGTTCAGAGGGGTTCTACTGTATATTTTGTACTTGATTGCCTTTTGAACGTTGCAGACGAATCGTTTATGATATTAGCTAATAGTTTAACTCATGCAGTGGCGTCTTATTAAGATCTAAAAATGTTTGATGCTTTGAAGGTGTTTGGGAATAGAAATGGAAGAGAGGAAATTGAGACAGGCAATATTTGATAGGTAAATGCTTACATCGAAATGTTACTTTGGGAATGCACGAGGTAGAACTATAATCAGTTCAAGTTATGTACTGATTAAATGAACATGAGACGATGCAGAAGATGCAAAAACAACATGAACACCTGTCTATAGCGGTCATTTAATGAATAAACATTGGGATCTGTTAGAGCAGGTGTGTGTATGGTAGCAATTTCCATTGTTTTCATTTTGCTTATGTTTTCTTTCAAAAACGGTTATGATAGTTTACTTGGATCTACAATTTTTCATCTAGTATTTGCAGCGGTGCTCGTGTGAAAATACATCAATCGACCGGATTCGTTTTGCATAGTAATTCTGTTTTACATGATGTGACGCAACTTCTGGTATGAAAAGTAACAAATACATTTATATCGAATATAATAAAAACAAACTGTTTTGGTCGAGTAAAGCATTGTGTCCATAGGGTAGACCTAGATAAGATGGTTCCTACTGATCAGAGTATTTCTTCTTTGCATATGGAATTATATCATGACGGTTCCTGTCATGGCCAAACATTCCCTTTTTGTGTAGCCATTATAACATTCAACAAATAATAGTGATGCATTCATTATTTCTCATATGAATATTCATATGGGAAAGGTTTGTTGATGCGTCATGTAGGGGGTAAACTGTGTAGTGCACCACTTCTTCAAGGCATGTCATTGGTCATCAATGAATATCATGGGTCATCAAGGAATATCATCGGTCATCAAGGAATAATCATTGGTCATAAAAGAATAGCATTGGTCATCAAAGAATATCATTGGTCATCAAGGAATGTCATTGGCCATCAAGGAATATCATTGGTCATCAAGGTATATCATTGGTCATCAATGAATATCATTGGTGGTCATCAAGGAATATCATTGGTCATCAAGGAATATCATTGGTCATCAAGACATATCATTGGTCATCAAGGCATATCATTGGTCATCAAGGCATATCATAGGTCATCGATAATGATGGACGAACACTCACACCGATATACATGTACCCAGATAAGACGACGAGTAACTCGGTGTCTCACTAGGATCCAAGCTGTATATTGTGGCGGAGATGTTTATAAAGAAAATGAGAGAAAATTGTAGTGGACGACGGATTTTGTAGACCACAATAATTGACAGCGATAAAGTTAGGTTATAAACAAATGCAGTTGCCTTTGTTAGTTTTTTTTATCCTACAAAAGAGTACACGTTTAGCCATTCCCTTTACACGAATATTCGTGTAAGAAATAATATCATTAATATTTATTTGCTGAAGTTTTATAATGGTTCGTGAAACTGGAACCACGTCTATAATTTCTAAATTTAAATAGAACAGACAGGCGCTGTCTGATCTTGGTCTACTATGTTTGCAAAAACGTGAAAATGCGTTTATATGAGGTGAGGTCTTAATGCAATGAATATGTACGTTATTGCATACTTATGAAATCTAATACATGTACAGGTTCGTGCTGGTGGGGTACATGTCATAAATGGCCCGATACATTTATTTTCCTTATTTAACTAATATTACGTGTATGGTTTATATGTTAGAATTGACAAATTCTTCGTTCATGTGTTTTAATCGATTCCTAAACCAGACGTTGATGTTCTGATACGCAATTGTTAGGCCCCTGTCCTTCGTGATTAAATGACTGTTTCTCAGAACTCTAAAAGTTGGTTTATGATCGGATCACGTTGAATACCTCACATTCGTTTGAGTGCCACTTTGACCAGACACTGTGTCGAAAACAAACACAGCAGCTGGTCTGTGTCTGCAGTGTATTCAGTGTAATATGACCTTTTTCAGAGAGCGGCTCAAATAGTTCTCTGCAATGGCTTTCCTGTTCTTCTACTTCGATTCTCACAATTGATTCTCATCCATTTCTATCCAGACATGAAGCCGGAATATAAATCTGATGAGACTTCCAATTGTGCTATTGATTCTAATTGTTTACGTTAGGTTTATCAGGAACTCGCCGCTAACTGGGACAGTGTCAAGTGTCTTAGATACAATAAATCCTCTCTAAAACTTTTTTTTTATGAATAATAATTTAGATCTGTTTAGGCAGGTGACTGCTTAATGCAGGATGAAAGTCATGCAGAAAGCTCCCACCGGGAACTTTCTTCATGACTTTCATCCTGCATTAAGCTGTTACCTGTCTTAAAGACCGACAGTGATACTAATTTGAACTTCTGGTTTAGATGGGTTATACTGTGCCATTATTCCCCCATAGAGTACCTTCTATTACCAACCATTGTTTTATGTAATGGCTCTTTTATCTTGTCCAGTGATAACAATCCATTAGTCAGCTAGAAATGGTTTCAACCCTTTTTAACCCCTTATCTGGTGAATATTTAAAACTGACTCCTCGTTTTTTTTAAATATTAATTAAACAAACATGTATCAAGATAAATAACGGAAGAAACTGATTATGATGACAATGCATGTTCTGATCAATGTCCCTTCCCCCAGCAATTGTTTGATCTGGGTCAACACTGTTCGCATAAGTATTATATAATAGGCTGACGCACATAAAAGGTTAACTCTTTCGCTGCCAGTGTTGAATCTGTGATTACTGATGCAGACAGTTTGGATCCAGATCAGACGCCGAGTAAATCGGCATCTCGTCTCGGTATCCAGAATGTTACTTTGATTTAGACCGATGTAAATAAAATGAAGTTTAATAAAAACAGACTTGAAACTTTCAGAGGATAAAATGTGACAGAAAAATAATTTACCACTGCTTAGGTAATTACCTTATTTGTTCACTAGTCCAAACAGTTAACGTTTTTCTTATACCGAACTTGATTTGAAATTCCACTCCACTCCACCCCCAACCCAACCCCCACCCTATCCATTGAATGCTAATTATTTCAAAGTAGAATGGAGTACCACTATTTAATGGTAGAATCCTTTTAGTCTGACTGGATTAATTTTGCAGAAGTATTTAATGATAAACAGTGCAGACCCTGGTCCGATAAACAGTGCAGACCCTGGTCCGATGGTTCCTCTGGGAGCTCTCTGATCTAAGTCTGAACTGTTTGCAAATGTCAGTACACATGTCCGTGTCCAACATTCCATGGTTAATAAATACGTGTTGACCCATGTTGTTTTGTGACGTGGTTGTTTTTATTAAAGAAACGCTAATGGTTCTCGTTTTGTAACTTAAAAGACAACTTTAGGTTAAGGAGAATAGCCAGAGGCTGGGTCAAGTGCTATAGATAACCGTATGCTAAGAGTTTGCCAGGATATTGCAAAAATAGTGTGGGTTGAAGAGTGTTTGTGTTTTATCCATTTTAATCAGTTGAAAGCGTCACATGTATATTTGTTGACATGTAATAGTTCTCGTAGAATAATGTCAAATTCCAAGATTATATGGAACTGCATAAAAATATTTCATTTTACGGTTAAACTTCTCCATAGCGACCACTTTATTAAAAAAAACTATACGAACAAGCCGTCGTTTAATTCGGGTCGAAAGCAATACAGAAAACTCCCACGGGGAACTTTCTATTTAATTTTCGTCCTACATTGAGCTACTATGTGCCTTTAACAACCAGTATTAGACCTCGTTACATGGGCATTTATAAATCTGTATTAGACCTCGTTACATGGGCATTTAAAAACCTGTATTAGACATCGTTACGTGGGCATTTAACAACCAGTATTAGACCTCGTTACTTGTGTCTTTAACAACCAGTATTAGACCTCGTTACATGTGTATTAGACCTCGTTACATGGGCATTTAAAAACCTGTATTAGACCTCGTTACATGGGCATTTAAAACCTGTATTAGACCTCGTTACTTGTGCCTTTAACAACCAGTATTAGACCTCGTTACATGGGCATTTAAAAACCAGTATTAGACCTCGTTACGTGGGCATTTAAAAACCAGTATTAGACCTCGTTACATGTGCATTTATAAATCTGTATTAGACCTCGTTACATGGGCATTTATAAATCTGTATTAGACCTCGTTACATGGGCATTTAAAAACCTGTATTAGACATCGTTACGTGGGCATTTAACAACCAGTATTAGACCTCGTTACTTGTGCCTTTAACAACCAGTATTAGACCTCGTTACATGGGCATTTATAAATCTGTATTAGACCTCGTTACATGGGCATTTAAAAACCTGTATTAGACATCGTTACGTGGGCATTTAGCAACCAGTATTAGACCTCGTTACTTGTGCCTTTAACAACCAGTATTAGACCTCGTTACATGGGCATTTATAAATCTGTATTAGACCTCGTTACATGGGCATTTAAAAACCTGTATTAGACATCGTTACGTGGGCATTTAACAACCAGTATTAGACCTCGTTACTTGTGCCTTTAACAACCAGTATTAGACCTCGTTACATGGGCATTTATAAATCTGTATTAGACCTCGTTACATGGGCATTTAAAAACCTGTATTAGACATCGTTACGTGGGCATTTAACAACCAGTATTAGACCTCGTTACATGTGCATTTAACAACCAGTATTAGACCTCGTTACATGTGCATTTAACAACCAGTATTAGACCTCGTTGCATGTGCCTTTAACAACAAGTATTCTTGCACAAAACGTGCTGTTGTAGTCCCGCTAGACCATGTATTAACAAGGCGATTCTCGTGCTCACGCGCTGTTGTTGACCGGTTTTAATTATACCTATTCGGGGCCTACACTGTTTGTGTATGTAAACACAGAAAATTAACGATAAGTACAACTGTGGCATGTATATTAGGATAGGAAGCAGTGGTGTAGTGGTTATGCTGTTAGACCTGTATTAACTATACAACATGTCGCAGTTTAATTTATCGTTAATTTTCTGTGTTTACATACGTACTGTTTTGTAAACAACGCCATCTGATCGTTGTACTACTGTAGTGATAGACATATTGAATGAAATTCCGTGTAAACGGTATTTGACGTCATGAAATGACGTCAGGAAGAAAACAGTGGCCCGGAAACAGCATATAAATCGAACGAAGTGTGTCAAAGAAGTGTATTACATAGTTTTGCTTGTATTTGGAAGAATTAAATTGATGCAGGAAAGCAGAAAATGGGTTTTATGCAAGAATAGCGTTAATACACGTTTGTTTTCGGGCAATAACATCTGCAGTGTTCCTCGGGAATGTTGTTGCCCTCGGGACACTGCAGATGTTATTGCCCGAAAAAACGTGTATTAACCCTCTATTAGACCTCGTTACGTGGGCCTTTAACAACCAGTATTAGACCTCGTTACACGTGCCTTTAACAACCAGTATTAGACCGCCTTACGTTGGCGATTTAACAACCAGTATTAGACCTCGTTACGTGGGCGTTTAGCAACCAGTATTAGACCTCGTTACGTGTGTCTTTAACAATCAGTATTAGACATCGTTGCGTGAGCGCTTTAACAACCAGTATTAGACCTCGTTACGTGGGCCTTTAAACAACCAGCATTAGACCTCGCTACGTGTGTCTTTAACAACCAGTATTAGACTTCGTTACGTGAGCGTTTTAACAACCAGTATTAGATCTCGTTACGTGAGCGCTTTATCAACCAGTATTAGACCTCGTTACGTGAGCGTTTTATCAACCAGTATTAGACATCGTTACGTGAGTGCTTTAACAACCAGTATTAGACCTCGTTACGAGATCGCTTTATCGACCAGTATTAGGCCTCGTTACGTTAGCGCTTTAACAACCAGTATTAGGCCTCGTTACGTGGGCGCATTATCAATCAGTATTAGACCTCGCTACTTTCTTTAACAACCAGTATTAGACCTCGTTACGTGAGTCCTTGTGAGAGGGTTTAATTTGATACAAAAGCAACTATACAGTTTGGAAAAAGCAAAATTGCTCCGTATTATCAATGTTTGCTCTATTCATTGACAGAAGTCCAGATAAGATGCGTAAATTTAAACATTTTCAAGATAGCTCCTTTATTTCCCCCACCAAACCCTATACTATGACTACTCTTTAGAATCATCTCTTCGAGACGATTCTTAAGAATGGTCACGGTATAGGGTTTAGTGAAGAAAAAACATTTTAGTATTTGGGTACGCACCTTAACCCATTACCACATAGGCTATTTTAGACCCTACCTGTTTAAACAAATCTACCGAAAAGGAGCATTAACTTGAGAAAAGGAAAAATTTTAGAAGTTTGTAGTTTGAAACAATTGTGATAAATAGAGCATTTGCTCCTATGGGAGCAAATGCTCTATTTATCACAATGGTTTCAAAAAGTGATATTTACAGGGTCGTCAAAAGTCGTCAATATGAGGGAAAGGGTTAAAATATAGCTCTGATAAATCAAGTTTTCTCTTCATAGAAGCATACTTGTGTATCTTATATCACAATTTACTTTTCTTCGAAAACACACATTGTCTATACACTATGATTCTTTTTGATGCCGATTTTCTTCAGTATCATTCAGAAAACATTGAACATTGTGTGAAACAGTTTGTAACCTGATGCGAATAAGTGACGTATCATCTCGACCCGTACCTTTTTAAACATTTTATCGCAAGTTAGTCGTGTTTACAAACAGCTTGCAGCCAGGCAAGACTCCAAATTACGCGTTAACTCATCGAGATCCAAGCTGTTTGGCACTTGGTTAATAGTTTTTCAAAAGCTTGTGCCATGATATAGTTTACCAATAGTTTCTCAAAATCGTGTGGCATGATACTTGACCAATAGTTTCTCAAAAGCTTGTGTCATGATATTTGACCAATAGTTTCTCAAAATCGTGTGGCATGATACTTGACCAATAGTTTTTCAAAAGCTTGTGCCATAATACTTAACCAATAGTTTCTCAAAAGCTTGTGTCATGATACTTGACCAATAGTTTCTCAAAAGCGTGTGGCATGATACTTGACCAATAGTTTTTCAAAAGCTTGTGCCATAATACTTGACCAATAGTTTCTCAAAAGCTTGTGTCATGATACTTGACCAATAGTTTCTCAAAAGCTTGTGTCATGATACTTTGCCACTAGTTTTTCAAAGGCTTGTACCATGACGGTTGTTCAATAGATCTCACTAGTTTGATTAACCTTTACCCTCATATGTATAAAACGTGTGTTCACCCAGCTGCAAACAGAGTAGACCGAGATCAGACGGCTCCTATATAGGAGCCGTCTGATCTGGGTCTGCTCTGTTTGCTACTGAAATTTGATAGATCCGTCTCTTTAGTTTCTAAAGTGACTATAACCCCCCCCCCCCCGTTCAGTATCTCATCATAACTAGTTTGTCCATGACTATTCTGTAGGTATTGAACTTTGGAATAGACATGGAACAGGGAAAGAGATAACTAGGAGTAATCTAAATTGTATCAGATCCCAGTTTAGTAGACATAATTTTTTTCACAGCTGGATAGGAGTTAAACCATTCCCTCATAGGCAATTTTTAGATCCTACCTCTTTAAATAAATCTAATGAAAAGGAGCATTAACTAGAGAAAAGGAAAATTTTAGAATTTTGTAGTTTTGAAACCATTGTGATAAATAGAGCATTTGCTCCGATAGGAGCAAATGCTCTATTTATCACAATGGTTTCACAAAGTGGCTTTTACAGAGTCGTCAAAAGTCGTCAATATGAGGGAAAGAGTTAATACGACTTCACGAATTCGCAATTGAAATTCTATTGATAACTGAAATGTATAATATATACTATATATTAATATATAATATATATTAATGTAAAAATATTTAAATCATGAATATTAATAACAATAAGATTGCGATGTATATTTTATAATGGCACGCGAATTTGGTCACGGTAAAAATATAACATTATATCTATATTATTCCATAAGCAAACAGAGCAGACCCTGATTAGACGGATCTTACCGGGCCGCTTGATCTTGCTCTACTCTGTTTTCAAAGGCGCCAACAGTTGTCTCCTTGTGTTGCGCTAGGATAACTCCTGTTTTGCCGCCATTAAGCAGGCGTAGTAGATTTAATTATATTTGTTTTATTATTATTCGCATTATATAATTATCTTGCTTCCTTAAACATGTAATCTGTATTCTCAGATGGAACCTCGTTTATGTTTTGTTTCTTTATTTTTCAAAAGCGTCATCGTGAAATCAGAACACTCTGGCACTTTTTCACTTCATGGATCTTGAACAGATAGAAAGTTAACCGTTTTAATTACCATTCTGTCTGCGATGTTTTTACAGTGAAATGTCTCTAAACTGAACGTTACATTTGGTATAAATATCGGTCTTGGAGACAGGTGGTAGCTTAATTCAGGGTGAAAGTCATGCAGAAAGCTCCTCTAGGAGTTTCATCCTGCATTAAGTAGAGGAGCTTTCTGCATGACTTTCATGTATATTCTTCTTTACTAGAATTCCGCTTTAGAGAGGGTTTATTGTAATAAGATTTCCAAACCGTTTGGGAGAGATATTTCTCATCTGTTGATTCTTTAGTCATGATTCAAAGAAAGGGGAAATGGACAAAAACAACTGCTTTTAAATTTGATGTAATCAGTTACAAGTTTCTTATAGAAAACCTGTTTGCAGACGCCACACATTAAGAGTGCCACTCATTAACCGTTTACATAAGATACACTCATGTATGATATAATGATATCATTCATATTAATTATATGATTTTTATTATGGCATATGAAAACTAATGTTGCACCAAATCAGAAATTGCACCAAATTATGAGATCTAAGTTGTATATCGTATACAGAGCAGATCCTGATCCATCATGAGTCGTATGCTCTGGATCTACTCTGTTTGTAAAGATGTTACACTGTGTCGCTATCATGTAATTGGTTAATTAAAAAGGCGGCACATTTTATAGCAGACGGCAACATTTCTCCTGCAGAATGGTTATCTGTAACTAATCTTCTCAGACACGCTGCTGATAAGCCTCACGATCATGTTTCAAATGTACTTCTGTCTAATAGCTTCCCTTTTCCTCATCTGACATATGCATTGGTATATTGCATGTATGCTGGATCCAGATCAGACACCGTGGAAATTTTAAATCCAATGGTAATAATGATGTGCAAAACATATACAGTAAAACCTCTCTTAACCGGAATTCTAGTAGATAAGAATTTAGACAATTTTAGGCAGGTGGCTGCTTAATGCAGGGTGAAAGTCATGCAGAAAGCTCCTAGAGGAGCTTTCTGCATGACTTTCACCCTGCATTAAGCTGCCACCTGTCTCCAAGACCGATATTCATACTAAATTTAACGGCCGGTTAAGAGAGGTTTTACTGTAATATACCCGAGTACACACTGGCGTGTTTATCCCTTTCCTTCATGAACAGTCCTGTGAGATATAATGTGCAATAGATACAAGGTATCCAGTTAATTCATTCCTATAATGGCATTAACCCATTCCCTTATATTGACGACTTTTGACGACTCTGTAAAAGTCACTTTGTGAAACCATTGTGATAAATAGAGCATTTGCTCCTATAGGAGCAAATGCTCTATTTATCACAATGGTTTCAAACTACAAAATTCTAAACTTTCCTTTTGTCTACTTAATGCTTGTTTTCGGTAGATTTATTCAAAGAGATTGGGTCTAAAAATTGCCTATGAGGTAATGGGTTAACCCTTCGCTTGATATACACGTCAATATACCTACCTGTAAATAGTGAAGACCCAGATGAGACAGCTCCTGCAGGCGCTGCCTCATCAGTGTCTGCACTATTTACTAGTTGATTGTGCAACCAGTGCACTCCATAGCAGTGATTGCACAGCGATATACTTGTACACAGTGAATATATATGTAATTATACAACAGGGCATGGGTAAAGAAGGAGAAATGTATTTTAAATTTCAGCAAGAGAAGGGTTATGAATAGGGGACTGTAGAATCAGATCTATATTATCTCTTCAGCAAACAGGACAACCCCTACATAATGAGCCGTCTGATCTGAGTCTACTCTGTGTTCAAAAGTGGCAAAAAGCGTCTCGGTTGGGTTAAGGGTTCGGTCTTTCATATCCAACAGCTGTCGTCCGAGAAAATAAATGTGCCATATGCATTCCATTTTCTAAGTGCATTTTTCTTTCACTTTTGCGAGAAAACCCAGGACAGAGTGAGGACATAAACATGCATCGCTTTTTCGTCACTTGTGTTGTCAGAATCTAGTAATGGAGATCTTTTGCACCAGATAATTTTCGTCTGTAAACAATGTCGTCTGATTTCAGTTTCTGGGTGGACTGTTCCACAGAGTCGCCCATTGCAGCAATTCCTATGATTTCGGCGGTAAACGAGTCGGAATAGACGATCGTACAATGCCTACGTCTGCTTCAAACTTGTGGTCTGCATTTTGTTGAAGCCTGGTCGTCTTTGAGTTTTTAGTTGCAACAACGTGAGCCCTTATGCTAATTGGCATTTTCAAACAGTTCGGAACAAATAAAACATCGGGTGCAAGGCGTCTCCTCAGTATCCAAACTGTTTGACACTCTGTCCGAGCTCCTCAGCCCCTTCCCTGTTGTATGTTCATGAAAGAAATAATGACAGCATGAATATTTATTAGCTGATTTATTATAATATGCATATTTGTTTTTATATACACAGGACATTTTGGCTCAAACAAGTATATTATATCATAAGCAAACAGAGCAGACCCTGATCAGACGGTTCATATAGCTACCGTCTGATCTGGGTCTACTCTGTTGGCAAATGCTTGAAAAGACTTTTATATGAAGGATAGGGTTAAAACCTGGAACGAATCTGAAGTGATTTAAAATTGCTCCAGTCCAGAGTATGCGCAGGTATCATATTTATAGTAGGCTTTAGGACAATCCTTTCCCTGATGAATATTCATGTAGGAAATAATGACGTCATGAATATTAATAAGATTATTTTTATAATGACATATGAACACAGGACATTTTGGCTCAGGCAGAAACTGAAGAAACAGATCTATATTGCACCATAAGCAAACACAACAGACCCTGATCAGACGACTCCTATAGGAACCGTCTGGTTTGGGTCTACTCTGTTTGCAGATGCGTCAAAATGCGCTTACATAAGGGAAAGGGTTAATCCTTTGCCTGCTGAATATTCAGATAAAAATGATGAATATGTATTTGTTGAACTCTCCTACAAGCACATGTATACTGGATGTATACTGGATGTTTTGGTATCGGCAGAATCTGTAGAGTCAGATCTATTTTATTAGCATAAGCCAACAGGTTAGTCGCTGGTCCTACAGACCTTGTATGATATGGGTCTACTCTGTAAAGGCCTGAAAAGTTTTATTAGGTGTATCGATGCAGTCTTTTCATTATTTGTCAATTTTTTCTGCCTCTGATCCAGGTTCAAACTAATTGCAGCGGAAGTCCTGGCGCAGTAGTTTCAGCTTTCTCTACTTGAAACAAGAAGATTAGTGGTTAATTATTTTCTGTGATTAACGTGTCTAATATAACCTGTCTAATGTGTGAATCTCGCCAAATTTGCCCATAGATATAAGACCAGAATCTATTCATGTTTTGGTTCGAGTATGTTTATTAGAATTGGGATAAATGTAATGGAAGAAAGCTACACCGCTAACAGATATGATAAAGAACGAAAATGGGTTTTATCCTGTTAACAATTTACCTGTTGAATATTCATGAAAGAAGTAATGACACCAGAGACATATATAATATAGGTCTCTGGTGACATCATGAATAATTATAAGCAGATTTGTTTTATAATGACATATGCACACAGGATGTTGTGATATTGGTAGACACTGTAGAGTGTATTACACAGTAGAACCCCTCTAATGCGATTACTTAAAGAATAACCATAACTTCTTTTATAAGCAGGTGGTTGCTAAATGCAGGACGAAAGTAATGCAGAAAGCGCCTTTAGGAGCTTTCTGCATAACTTTCGTCATGCATTAAGCTACAATCTGCCTCTACCACCCAAATTTATGCGCCTTTTTCGTGGTGGCGTTAGAGGGGTTTTACTGTAATTCCATAAGCAAATGGAGCAGACACCTATCAGATCCCACTGGAGACTTCTGATATAGACCAAGCGTTTCTATAGGGGTACGAGTTAAAATACGAATCGAAGAACGATTTGTCCCAGTTGGATAGCCAACCTATACGAGTGACATTTTATATCCGTTTTAACCCATTCCCTCATAGACTATTTTCAGATCCAGCCACTTTGAATTAATCTACCGAAAAGGAGTATTAACTAGAGAAAAGGAAAATGTTAGAATATTGTAGTTTGAAACCATTGTGATAAATCTATCACAATGGTTTCAATAGTTGATTTTAACAGAGGCGTAGAAAGGCGTATTTATAGAGGAACTGGTTAAGTAGTTGATCATTCTGTTTCTTATATACATTTAGATTAATTACAAATTAGACAAATTGACAGACAAGTCGAGAGTGAAAGACAGACAGATGGAGATATAGGCAAGCTACGCTTTCGTGCCTTATGAGAACTGTGCATCAATAGGCTACACTGGTCTTCTGGTCCGGTAAAAACGATATCGCCACACTGAGAATCTCCGTAAATCACTTATATGTACAGTACAATCTCTCTAAACCGGACGTTCAATTTAGAATAGACATCAGTTTTGGGCACAGGTGGCAGCTTAATGCAGGATGAAAGTCATACAGGAAGCTCCTGTAGGAACTTCCTGCATGACGTTCGTCCTGCATTAAGCTTCCACCTGTCTAAAAGTATCTGAAAGTTTTACAGTATACAAGAATGTCGGGTTAAAGGGGTTTACATTATACAAGAATGTCGATTTAGAGGGGTTTTACAGTATACAAGAAACATTTTAACCGGTCTTTAAGTAAAGAAGGGTTTATATCTAGTTAGGCAGGTAACTGCTTAATGCAGGTTGAACGTCATGCAGAAAAGTTCCTTTGGGACTTTCTGCACGATGTTCACTCTGCACGAGGCTGCTATCTATCTTAAAGATCGGTATAGATACTAATTTGTAAGGCTGACAGAGCGGTTTACTGTATGATTCAACAGTTTTCTGATCCCGTATTTCATTATTTCTTCGGAGCGTAAAAAAATGCAAAACGACTGTAGAGCATCACTGACGAGGGAGTCGCTATTGACATCTGGCTTCTCCGTCACACGATGTTGAAGAACCACAAAAGAAGCATATGTAACTCTAAAACAAATTTCGTTTTTGCCTCGTGCCTTGTTTACTTTCTGAATTATCTCCATTCTGCAAGTCCACCTGTCCTAATGTACATTATGATTTAATCTTCTTTCATTTGAGAGAGTTTTTCGGCAAGTTGATCGCTTGGAAAATTATTTGTAAAGTAAACATTACAGATTCTTACCGAATGTTCTCCAGGCGTCTCCCCATCTCTCATCTTGGTCTGTTTGCCTATGCCCGGGTTTTTTCACGGCGCTAGACAGGGCGTCGTTGTTTTCAATGAATTGTTATCTGACTGCAAAAACAGAAAGATCAAAAACGAAAAAACAATAAAACAGTAAGTTTCATAGAACTGGTCGTTCATAGATTTGAAAGTGTCTGCTCTGTTTGCTTATTATATAATAATACAGATATAATGATATGTACAGTAAAACTTCTGTATAACAACCACTAAATAACATAAATTATTGTGTGTTAAAGGCAGGTGGATGCTTGAAGCAAGGTGAAAGTAAAACAGAACGCTCCTTCTGTTTTACTTTCACCTTGCTTTAAGCAACCACCTGTCCAAAACATCAACTAATTAACACATTTTAGTGGTCGTTACAGACAGGTTTTACTGTACAGTTTCTGCCATTACCAGGCATTTGTACGTGTTCATAAACGATTATAAACTCGTCTAATCAATATTCATGATGCCAATATTTATTGCATAAATATTCATGGTGCAAAGTGTTACTGTAGACGAGGTGTTGGAAGCAGATGACATTTTCCTTGCTCAAAACACTGTATCGTATTCTTGGCTCCCATATCGTATTTCCTCGTCATGGTAGAATTGAATTCGCTGCGGATATTTTGTTGAAACTAATTGCCAAAACAGGCCGACTGTGAAAATATCTCGACCTGGGTCCTTCAAACAGGAGGCCTGAACTCGCATGGTTTTCCCTTTCGACCTTTAAAACATTACAATACCTTCTAAATCTTGTTTTATGCAAATTCTTTATATGGAGTTCTTACTTCCTTTTAAACTAACCCCTCTCCCTGTAGGAGTCATCTGATCAGGATATGCCCTGTTTGCTTATAAGATCTGGTTCAACAGAATTTTTCATGGCCCAAACTTCACATGTTCATCATGCCATTATAGATAAATCAGCTAATTGAAATTTATAAGTCATTATTTCTTACACAAACATAAATAGAGTAAAATGTTAAACTGAACCATTCAATTCATAGATACAGTAAACCCCTCTAAAGCGGAATTCGAGTTGAGAAGAATTTAGATACTTTTAGGCAGGTGGCTGCTTAATGCAGGATGAAAGTCATGCAGAATGCTCCTAGAGGAGCTTTCTGCATGACTTTCATCCTGTATTAAGCTGCCGTCTGTCTCCAAGAACAATATTTACAGTTAAACCTCTCTATAACGGCCACTAAATTACATCAAGTATTTTGCGTTAAATGCAGGTGACTGCTTAATGCAAGGTGAAAGTAATACAGAACGCTCCTATAGGAGCGTTCTGTTCTACTTTCACATTGCTTTAAACAGTCACCTGTCCTAAATACCAACTAATTAACACAATTTAGCGGCCGTTATAGAGAGGTTTTACTGTATACTAAATTGAACGTCCGGTTTAGAGAGGCGGGCTGTACACCGTTTTCACGCCTTGCTCATGAATAAACTATTCATACCATAATTGTTTCTTACTTGAGCATTCATTAGCTAATTTTTTTAACATGGTTAATTACTGGTCAGATGCCGGATTACTTGGCGCGGGATTTGAATCCAGCCTTTCATAAATGACCTTGTTTTATTTTCAAATGAGTCCGCAGATACTTCCCTTCTCTGTCGTTATTCCACGTGGATGTGATTTTCTCATCTGGAAATGCATAATTAAGTCTGACAGATTATCACACCAAGTCTGCCATTAACTTGTTCTAATCTACACACGGCCTGACAAACTTAGACCCAGATGAAACGCGCATTATTTCGGCATCTCATCAGGATCCAAGCGCTTTCACACTCGTTTTAATAGTTTCTAACAAGCAAGAATGAATCGTATACACGTAAAAATTGCAACAGATTCGATTTTTAACAGACATCAGTTTTGCAGCGTGATAAGAATGGACAGGCTGTTTCGCTTGCTTTATAAATTGCTGTCTGCTAAATAAGAAAATGTACTTTTTTCAGCAGTAGCTGTATTTATGGGGGAAAGGAGTTCACCATCCTTTTTCTAAGCGCGACCTGATTCGCATCACAGGGGTAAGACACGTTTGAATCAGTATAATTATGTATATATAGAAAGCTTTCTATATATACATATACTGACTCAAACGGGTCTTACCCCTGTGATTGGCATTTGCGAACAGACTGGGTCCAGATGAGTCGCCGAGTAACACGTCGAGCAACACGCCGAGCAACATGACGTCACATCAGGATCCCAGTTATTGATCCTCGGTCAGAAGTTTCGAAAACGCGGAGGCAGGGCAATTTTCAGCAGATCTGAGATCGAGCAGACATTATTTTTCTCTGCATGAGAAGAGTTTAACAATCTTTAAACTTTTTCAGTGTAGGACACGGGTCACTAATTCACATCGCAAACAATGAAGACCCAGTTGAGAGGGCTCCTACAGGAGTGCGCTACTGTCAAAGCGGTATGGCCCATTATTGTTTCAACGACAATGTCCATCCAATTCAGACTGGCATAACTTGCGATAGAATTTTAAAAGACAAACATGGCAGTCACTGATCTGAGGACTTTATGATCTGGGTCAACACGATTTTCAAATGTCAGGCTACTCATTTCCGCTTTTAAATGATTAATATTGTAGTCAATGTTAACTCTTTACTCCATAAATACTCCTTTCTTCGCTTTTGCAAACACAATAGACACAGATCAGTCGGCTCCCGTAGGAACTGCCTGACCAAGATCTGCTCTGTTTGCTTATGAAATAATATAGATATGACTTTATAGTTTCTGACATGGCCAGAATTCCTGTGTTCACATATTATCATAAAAAATTAAAAATGAATCAAAGTAAGATTCATGACGTCGTTATGTCTTACATTAACCCATTCCCTCATAGGCTATTTTTAGACACAACCACTTTGAATGAATTCTACTGAAAAGGAGCATTAACTAGAGAAAAGGAATTTTTAGAATTTTGTAGTTTGAAACCATTGTGATAAATAGAGCATTTGCTCCTACAGGAGCAAATGCTCTATTTATCACAATGATTTCATAAAGTGACTTTTGCAGAGGCGTCAAAAGGCGTCAATATGAGGGAATGGGTTAAGTAGAGAGTTAAATACATGTATATACACTGCACTGTTGAATAAGGGGACTGCGTGGCCTAGTGCTAATGTTTTTCGATTGACAACCACTAAGTCCCTTACCGCTGTTATTCGAAACCCAGGTCTGAGATTTTTCGTGTGAGGAAGTCTCCGAGTTGGTTTGCGGTAGGTCAGTGGTTCTAATCGGACTGCATTATCTACGCGTAACATACAGTTTGTTGCACTGAAAGATATATCTGGAGTTGTCCACCACATGTAATTAGATGGACGTCGCTATATGATTGAAATATTGTTAACACGACGTAGCCCCCTAATACAAATGAAACAAAAACAAAGTACTGTTAAATCAACTTGCCCTCAGTTTTGTATAACACCCTGTCATGATTAAACAACAGTCACTCTATCATTTGTTTGACGGGTGGCTATTGATTGTTTTAACCTTTACGTCAATAATTGCCACTTGGCTCACATTTACAAATAGTTTGGATCCAGATGAGACGCCGAGTTACTCGGCGTCTAGTCATGAATCAAGCAATTTGACAGTAGTTTCTCAGTTTGCAGTAGTTTCTCATAAACTGATTCGAATTTAAAGTGGTCAAAATGGTACCAGATCTAAATTTGATGTTTTTTTCACAGCGGGGCTAGAGAGCCAAACAAGAATAACATACTTCATTTATTTCCATACTGGGTAATTTGAAGAAGGGGAACAGCCTGTAAATTAAAACTCATTCGATTTTCCGGTCCTTCTAAAAAGCATACATGAATAATGCATTTTGAATGCTTGAAACATGATCATAATGAAATAAATACGCATGGAATGAATCGAGCATAGAATACAGAATGGCAGAAATCATTAAGTTCCGTGTTTAATCAGAACATACAATTTCCGAATTAGCTGAAATGCATTCACAAATAGTTTGGATCCTGTTGAAACGCCGAGTAACTCTTAACAGGATCCAAACTGTTTGATATGTCTAAGACGATTGAATACATAAATACAATATAGCAGTAGTGTATACTTTGACAATCTATGCAGGTGGGGGTTACATCGGGAGAGAATTTTCCGGCGTACTAAAGGTATATAATAATGACCAGCTGTTTTACACTTTCAGTTCAAGTTATTGAGCTGTAGCACAGATACGGTCAAAAGAGATCACATCAAACAGTTGGAAAACGAAGTAAATGTTCATGTATGACAAAGGTTAGATGATAAAGAATACTGTCAATGATAGATAGTATACAGTAAAACCCCTCTAAACCGGACGTTAAATTTGGTATAAATATCGGTCTTGGAGACAGGTGGCAGCTTTATGCAGGGTGAAAGTCATGCAGAAAGCTCCTAGAGGAGCTTTCTGCATGACTTTCACCCTGCATGAAGCAGCCACCTGCCTAAAAGTATCTCAAATCTTCTCTACTAGAATTCCGGTTTAGAGGGGCTCTACTGTAGTGATGTTTAATTCCAGAATTCACAGAAAATATTTAACGCACTGTAAGACTCCTGATGATATATACAGAACTCAGCAAATCCGGGTACAGTGAACCCCTCTAAGCCCAAATTATATTAAAGAAGAATTTAGACACTTTTAGGCAGATGACTACTTAATGCAAAGTGAAAGTCATGCAGATAGCTTCTGTCTTCACATTTTTCCTGTTCAATATTCATATAAGAAATAATGACATCATGAATACTTGTTAACTGAGTTCATAATTCATACTGTAAATTTTTTGCCTCGAAAATACACCCCTGTATATTCAGATCTAAATGATGTCTTAAGCAAACAGGACAGATCCTGATCAAACGGCTTCTACAGGAGCAATATTATCTATGTAGACCCAGACAAACCGACGTATTTAACACTTATCCTCTTATGAATACCCATATATATTAACTAGCTTGAATGTTATAATGGTTCTAGGAACAAGGGAGTTTTATCATGCCAGAAACTGTTGAATCAGATCTATAGTATAGCATAAGCAGGCAGAACATGGTCCATGCTTATAAAGCTTTTTAGTTGAGTCTGGGATCGTTCTCAAGCTTTTGATTGGTCAGATTTAAGTTCTCAAGCTTTTGATTGGTCAGATTTGAGCCAGAGGCTCAAATCTGACCAATCAAAAGCTTGAGAACGAACTCAGACTCAACTAAAAGTTTTATAAGCATAGACCCAGGTCCTGATCTGGGTCTTATCTGTTTGCAAAGGCAACACAAGTCGTATCTATGTGTTAAAAGTTAAAACACGACATTTGATTAGGTTCTATACTGCTTCTAACACAACTCTACAGATACGAAAATGCTCTGATATGACTTCTGACCAGACAGTGTAACCAATGCAACTAGGGTAGAACCAGATCAACTGCCACCCAATGAAACTTGAAAAACACATTTGTAAATACGTATTGAGCTTCGTATTGGTTCCCCTTTTCATGTTAAAGCCCTGTGTTTCGGTCGAGTCATAAATGTTTGCATGGTTTGGCGGAGCCATTTAACATTAATTGGTTTGGCTAACTTAGTAGATCTTGATCGGACGGAGATTCCTCCGAAAGCCATCTGATCTGGGTCTACATAATATATTTGTTCTTGTCAGCTTTTATCGACGATATGCATTAACCCTTTCGCTGTCAATGCCGGATCTGTGATTACATATGCAAACAGTTTGGATCCAGATGAGACGCCGAGTAACTCGGCGTCTCATCAGGATCCAAACTGTGTGTTACTGTTACAATGTTTTTGAAACAAAAATGTAGAACATCAAAAAAAATGAAAATTTGTAGCAGACGACAAAGTTAGCAGACGACAGAATTTGGCAGCGAAAGGGTTAATGGGTTGACTCTTGAACCATTTACTACTGACTGGACAAGGCACAGTTTGACACTGTCCTATGGAACTGGACAAGGCACAGTTTGACACTGTCCTATAGAACGGCACAGTTTGACACTGTCCTATGGAACTGGACAAGGCACAGTTTGACACTGTCCTATGGAACTGGACAAGGCACCGTTTGACACTGTCCTATAGAACTGGACAAGGCACAGTTTGACACTGTCCTATGGAACTGGACAAGGCACAGTTTGACACTGTCCTATGGAACGGCACAGTTTGGCACTGTCATATGGAACTGGACAAGGCACAGTTTGACACTGCCCTATGGAACTGGACAAGTCACAGTTTGACACTGTCCTATGGAACTGGACAAGGCACAGTTTGACACTGTCCTATGGAACTGGACAAGGCACAGTTTGACACTGTCCTATGGAACTGGACAAGGCACAGTTTGACACTGTCCTATGGAACTGGACAAGGCACAGTTTGACACTGCCCTATGGAACTGGACAAGGCACAGTTTGACACTGTCCTATGGAACTGGACAAGGCACAGTTTGACACTGTCCTATGGAACTGGACAAGGCACAGTTTGACACTGTCCTATGGAACTGGACAAGGCACAGTTTGACAATGCCCTATGGAACTGGACAAGGCACAGTTTGACACTGTCCTATGGAACTGGACAAGGCACAGTTTGACACTGTCCTATGGAACTGGACAAGGCACAGTTTGACACTGTCCTATGGAACTGGACAAGGCACAGTTTGACACTGTCATATGGAACTGGACAAGGCACAGTTTGACACTGCCCTATGGAACTATACCTATATTATTTCATAAACATACAGGACCCCCAGCGCCCCCCCCCCCCCCTGAAAAAAATGTTTGATTTGTATCTACTCTACAAATTTGTAAACATTCGTCTCAATGTGGTTAAACAAAATATGCAAATGCTGTAGACCGAAAATAAACCAGGGTCTGCATTGCTTGCTTGACAAATTATTTTCTAACACATAGAAACAAGGATTCCTTACCGACATGTCCTTAGGAATATAAAATAAGGTTCATTCAACATATAAAATTATGTAAGAGTTCATTATAATTAAGAAATACATGGTAAGAATGCATTGGTTAAAATGTCTTGAGAGCCCTTTTATAAATCCATAAAGTTCTATGCAACGTTTTGTCGACAGAAAAATGTCTTTCTAAGTCAAATGTCAGAACAGACTTTGTTCCATTTCTTTACAGAAATGTAATAAAAATGTCAAACAGTTTGGATCCTGGTGAGACGCTGATTTACTCAACTTCTGATCTGGATACGAACTGTTCGCAATGGTAATCATCGAGTCGACTGCAGTATGCTAGACGTCAATATGTCCATTATATATGTATGCTTACATGTTAATGATACTCATAAAACCGACACTTGCTCGAGCGGGCTTTTACGTTTATTACCACAGTGGCTGGTTTAAAACTTTCATTGCCACGGTGTGCGAAATACAATACAAGTTCTTTATTGTATAACTACATGCCTCACTGCTTTAAGCGAATCTGTGACCGCCTTTGAAAGCAGCTTGACGTCTCATCAGGATCCAAACTGCATAATACTCCAAATAGGTTTTGAGAATTAGTTGAAAGACACCTTGAAGCAGATGCCAACTTATGCAGATGCCAATTATTTGGCGCCAAAACTGTTTTATGGAACTGCAATATAATCAAAGTCTCTTCATCTACATACCGGATTAATCTACTTTTGGAACGCTGAACAAACAGTCGTCTGCTCAAATCCGCGTCTGTTTAACCCTTTTCTTCATAGGCTATTTTTAGACCCAACCTCTTTGAATGAATCTGCTGAAAAGGAGCATTAACTAGAGAAAAGGAAAAATTTAGAATCTTGTAGCTTGAAACCATTGTGATAAATAGAGCATTTGCTCCTACAGGAGCAAATAATCTATTTATCACAATGGTTTCATAAAGTGACTTTTACAGCGGCGTAGAAAGGTGTATTTATGGAGGAAAGGGTTAAGTGGATAAATTCGAACTATATTCTCTATCTAGATGAACATTTTTAGCATTTGGGGTGAAACAATTGAATGCTGGTATTTCCTCTGCACATCATTAGTGACAAACAGGTCTTGATGCAATGGATGAGTGTGTGCTCTACTTTGCAAACTGTTTCAATTCAGATGAGATACCGAGTAACTTCCTGTCTCATCAGAGATACCGGGTAACTTCCTGTCTTACCGAGTAACTTCCTGTCTTACCGAGTAACTTCCTGTCTCATCAGAGATACCGAGTAACTTCCTGTCTCATCAGTGATACCGAGTAACTTCCTGTCTCATCAGAGATACCGAGTAACTTCCCGTCTCATCAGAGATACCGAGTAACTTCCTGTCTCATCAGAGATACCGAGTAACTTCCTGTCTCATCAGAGATACCGAGTAACTTCCTGTCTTACCGAGTAACTTCCCGTCTCATCAGAGATACCGAGTAACTTCCTGTCTCATCAGAGATACCGAGTAACTTCCTGTCTTACCGAGTAACTTCCCGTCTCATCAGAGATACCGAGTAACTTCCTGTCTCATCAGAGATACCGAGTAACTTCCTGTCTCATCAGATACCGAGTAACTTCCCGTCTCATCAGGATCAAAACTGTGTGATACATCATTTACGTTTTAGAGAAGAAACTGGAGGAAAGTCCACTTTGTAACTTAAACCAGACGACAGTGTTAGTGCAAACTTATTTGGCATCATAAGAGTTAAGAACTCTTTCTCTGCCTATGGCAGATCCACTGGCACTTGATCGAAAAAGACTATAGTTTATTTATAGCAACTAGTACATTAATAATATGATATAACTATTATATTACAAAACTATAGACTATTTCAATCAAGTGCCAGTGGGCAGATCTGTAATGACTAACGCAAGCAAGCTGGTCCCAGATGAAGCACCGAGTAGGTCAGGTTTTCATCAGTATCCAAACTGCTTGATACTTTGGTTTACTATTCTGATAAACACGAAGAAAATGCTCCAACCAAAATGAATAGAATAGGAGTGTAAATGTTTTAGACGACAACACGTGACAGCGAAATAGTTTAACCCATTTGCTCCCAGTGGATTCTTCCATGTTTATATAATGGATTAGTCCATTTTTTACTTAAGGGGTACCTGGCCTAAATTTCAATTTCGTTTCGTTTTATATTGAAAATCATATCAGCAAACAGTGTAGACTCTGATAAGACGCTGCATTATGGGGCGTCTGATCAGAGTCTACACTGTTTGCCTACGTCCCATATATGGGATCGTGGGAGCAAATGGGATCACCTCCTTTCAGAAATTTTAATAACGTTGCATAAATGCCCATGGTTACCTTTGTAAAATATTTTGAGCCAAATTCATCAGGATCAAAACTGTCTGACACTCTGAATACGTTTTTTGAAAAGAGATTGAAGAAATCTCAACTATGAAACCGACAACAGACGATTGTTTTAGCAAATTTGTATTGCAGTGAAAAGGTTAATGAAAAACATCTTATTCCATAAGTGTTCCTTATTGTTGTAGTGTAGCTTTGCTTTTGAAGATAACAAGATATTTCATATTCCCCTAATTAGTTTTTCCCTTATGTCTGTCAATAAACCGGTAATGAATATCTTATGTAATAGAGAAAAACTAGCAATTTATGTAGAGTAGTGCTTGAGAAAGATGTGTTTGCAGATATGAGGGCTTGGAACCCTTTCCTTGTCGAATATTCATGTAAGAAATAATTATTATTTGTTTGCTGATATTCTTAATGAAATAGCTTGATGTTTTTGGTACTGGTAGAAATTGTAGAATCGGGTGTATTCTAAATGTTTATATAAGGAAAAGGGTTAACAATACATGTATGTAACTTTCTTTTGAACATGAGGCAACGTGTCATCTGCTTTAATTTTCAAAGAACGTTTTTCTTTTAATTTCTTTTCGTCAGGGTATTTAGAGAGATGGTCAAATAGATTGGCCCCTGAAGGGACGCTGAGAGGACGGGGCTAAACTGTTATCACTAAAGTCACAGTGTTGAAAGAGTGTATAGTGTGTTAAATGACCTACAGATGACACTCACATAAACTTTTATCTAATTATTATAAACGCAAGTCATTAAAATGTCATAGTAGCGATATATACGAATAACAAGCTTGGTTAGTTGTTTTGAGTATCAGTTGTATCGTGGAGCGTGATTAATGTGTTAAAATACGAGCATCGGTTGGTCTTTATTCCTTTACGTCATAGATGCGCATTTAAATGTCTCTGTAAACAGAATAGACCCAGATCAGGCTCCTGTAGGATTCGTCTGATCAGAGTCTGCTCTGTTTGCTTATGGAATTATATTGATCTGATTATACATGCCTTGTTCACTTGTCCACATGCATTGTTCACATGTCTTGTTCACATTCACATGCCTTGTTCACATACCTTTATTATTATTAAGTTAATTAATAGTCACATGTACTTTATTTCTTACATTGATATTCATGAAGTAAAGGGTTGTGCATTTATCTGATGAGCCAAATTCAAAACTACTAACCTAGTAATTTGTTTATTACATCACAATAAAATACAGACGACAAAGCATTTTTTTCATTTGCAACCGTTACCGAAATACACGTCATTCAAACACCTATAGTAGAATATCTATCGCGAATGAATACACTGTGGAGCATTTATGGGCGTTACGTTCAAAACACCACTGAATAATCAACACCAATAATAACCTAAAGTACTGAAACCGTGGAAGCACATAGAAATAATGTGGTTGTAAGATTTTGCAAGATTGTGACCATCATTCTAGAAGTGTCAGAATATGCCATAGGTCCCATTAAGTGAACACAGGTAAGGTCCATAGTAGTCAGTGTAAATCATATCAATAGTTCGCAACAGTGTTAATGCATGTATCGCAATGACGGGGAAAGAAAATGTGACATTTTCGAATTTCTATATGACATGTTCCAATAAAATCTACTCAGTGTGACAACGACCCATGTACAGATTATGCAACAATGTAAATTTTATATGTAAAATGGAACGTGGACAACAAGTTTCCTGGTCTCTGGTATTTGTGAAGATATCTGTAATCAGTTAGCAAAGATTACGACCATTTTATTATATATTACAGTTTTGTATATCCCGTGTGTAATGGGATTGCATACATATCAACATAACAAAGTATTTGAATGGTATCTGAATTTACCTTTGGCCTCGACTGCGTAATAAACAACGTTGTTACTTCTTAATGAAATAGAGGTCACGGACGTCACTGTGTCTGCGTGACATCGTATGTTACTGTATCTGTATAATACTATATGACAATGTATCTGTATAACATGGCCAGGCACTGTGTCTGTGTGACATCGTTTGTTACTGTATCTGTATAACATGGTTAGCCACTGTATCTGCATGCCATTGTATGCCACTGTATCTGTATAACATGGTTAGCCACTGTATCTGCATGCCATTGTATGCCACTGTATCTGTATAACATGGTTAGCCACTGTATCTGCATGCCATTGTATGCCACTGTATCTGTATAACATTACATGATAACGTGTCTCTAAAACACGGTTAGCCACTGTATCTGCGTGACATTGTATGCCACTGTATCTGTATAACATTATATGACAATCTGTATAACATTATATGACAATATGTATAACATTATATGACAATGTGTATAACATTATATGACAATGTGTCGCTTCAGCATGGTGTTTCACTATATCTGCATTACATTGTATCTGTATGACATACTATGACACTGTACCTTTTTGGCATTGTATTTCACTACATAATTTATGCATGTAATTGTATGTCACTATAACTGTTTGACATTATATGACAACGTATCTGTATAATGTTGTTTTACAATGTATCTGCATGACATAATATGTCGCTGTATCCGTTTCATACTGTATGACATTATATACATGTATGTATGTCATTTTATGGCACTATATCTATATAAAAAGTGTCTGTCACTGTGTCTGCTTTTGTCACTGCATTCACTGTATTTGTATAACATTGTATTTCACGGTATCTCTTTGACAAAGTATGACATTAGATATGTAGCCGGGTAGAGATTGTGGTGAAATAAGATGATAGGCTTTACTATGTGGCTTGGTAGCTCAGTCTGTAGAGTGTTGGCATGGTAAGCAAATGGCCCTTGGTTCGAGTCCTAGTCGAGTAACATCTATTTCACCATGTTTCAGATATATATGGCATTGGCATTATATGTCACTGTATCTATATGATATGCCATTGTGCACTGCATCTGTATGGCATTTGATGTCACTGTATAAGTATGACATTGTATAACACCCTATATGTATGCTTTTGTATGGCATTGTATATTAATGACATTGTATGTCAATGTATCCTTATTTCATTGTACATGTATGTACTGTATCCGTACGGCATTGTATGTCATTGTATGTGTTTGACATTATATATCACTGTATGTGTATGACATTATATGTCTTTATAACTGTATGGCATTGTATACCACTGTATATGTATATCATTGTATGTCACTATATATATACCATAGCCATGGGGTACTACGTGTCACTGTATGTGTATGGCGTTGTATGTCATTTTCTAACGCAATCTGACACTTTCCTGCAATCTGATTGGCTCATGTGACCAAATTTGCGGCATATAAAAAGTGTTTTATATGTCGCAAATTCAACCTATCGAAAACGGCCGAATTACACCATGTGCCTGTGAATATATAAATGCGCTTTGTTTATTTGACACTTACTGTGATATTCGTTGTAAGCAATGATAAATTCGTAAGCATACATTGACATACATATCTATTCCAGTTTGACTCGATGTTTTTCCATTGTTTTTGTCACGGCTTGACGGGATGAGGAGAATTATACAGATACTCCAAGCATTGTGATCGAGATTCAATATTATTTATTATATTATTCAAACATAACGTTATAATGTGATGGCATTGTTACAGACGACGTGTTTGCGTATGGCGCCAAAGACTACGTTAACGTTACTTTTCTCGACATGTGAATTTGTGTATTGAATGTGTATTGAACATGTGAACTAGCTATCGCATAATTATTCATGACTAATGAAATAGTAAACTTACAAATGTACAGTCGGCTGAGCGGTCATTCGGACTGAAAGTAGACTATAACTAGGTACTTTACTTTTTACAATTGATCCGGTGTTTTTACTTTGTATTATAAACGAGGGTGAAACATTCCAGTTATTTCAAGAAATCTGAGAGAAACTGATGCATTATTTCTCGCCTCATCGCTCATTTAATCTAGTATTTAAACTAGCTTCAAAACTGTTGCAAAACTACAATACCTTACAGATACAGAGTCATATAACAGCATGCACATACAGTGGCACGCAATGCCCTACGGATAAGGTGACATACAACGTCATGTATATACAGTGGTATACAACGCCATGCATATACTATAGGATTAATCCTACTGTAATTTGAAGGCGTCGCCATTAAAAATAATTTGAGACTGTTAAAAACCTCATATACCGTCGTAAATTTCAAATTACAGTAGGATTAATTTAATCCTATAGTATATGCATGACGTTGTATACTGGGTCACTGTATGTGTATGACGTTGTATGTCACCTTATCCGTAGGGCATTGCATGCCACTGTATGTGCATGATGTTGTATGACTCTGTATCTGTAGGGTATTGCAGGCCACTGTATGTCATTGTGTCTGACGTTTGATGTCACTGTTTGTGTATGATGTATGTTACTGTATGTGCATGTCATTATATGTCACTGTATGTGCATGACATTGGTTGCCACAGTATGCGTATGACGTTGTATGTCACTGTATGTGCATGACATTGGTTGCCACAGTATGCGTATGACGTTGTATGTCACTGTATGTGCATGACATTGGTTGCCACAGTATGCGTATGACGTTGTATGTCACTGTATGTGCGTATGACGTTGTATGTCACTGTATGTGCATGACATTGGTTGCCACAGTATGCGTATGACGTTGTATGTCACTGTATGTGCATGACATTGGTTGCCACAGTATGCGTATGACGTTGTATGTCACTGTATATGCGTATGACGTTGTATGTCACTGTATGTGCATGACATTGGTTGCCACATTATGCGTATGACGTTGTATGTCACTGTATGTGCATGACATCGGTTGCCACAGTATGCGTATGACGTTGTATGTCACTGTATGTGCATGACATTGGTTGCCATAGTATGCGTATGACGTTGTATGTCACTGTATGTGCATGACATTGGTTGCCACAGTATGCGTATGATGCTGTATGCTACTGTATATGTAGGACACTTCATATCACTCTGTATGTGTATGATGTTGTATTCCACTGTATGCGAATATCATTGTATGTCACTGTATGTGTATGACGTTATATGTAACTGTATATGTACGGCACTGTGTGTAACTGTACGAGTATGTGTATGACGCTGTATGTCACTGTACATGTAGGGCACTTCATGTCACTCTGTATGTGTATGATGTTGTATGTCACTGTATGTGCATATCAGTGTATGCCAATGTATGTGTATGACGTTGTATGTCACTGTATGCGTATGACGTTGTATGTTACTGTACATATAGGACACGGCATGTAACTGTACGAGTATATGTATGACGTTGTATGTCACTGTATGCGTATGACGTTGTATGCCACTGTATGTGCATATCAGTGTATGCCAATGTATGTGTATGGCGTTGTATGTCACTGTATGCGTATGACGTTGTATGTCACTGTACATATAGGACACGGCATGTAACTGTACGAGTATGTGAATGACGTTGTATGTCACTGTATGTGTAGGACGTAGTATGACTGTATCATCAGATTGTTCATTCCTGTTGTCAGGAAAAGGCAATAATTGTTTTATTACCAACATGTTTTTCAATTTTCAATTTGGATCCTGATTTGAGGCCGAGTGTAAATGATTTGCCGATATCATGTAAGAGTTAATATAAAGTACTCCATAACGATTTGTGTGTCATAAATAAACAAAAACTACTTCAGTTGACTGAAATACGACCTTTTATTGGTCAGTAAATCTGTATTGGACATCTTTATAGTTAAATTGGACATTCATATTCGGCAATTGAAAGTTTTCGCTAAATTAACTAAGTTAAATGAAGCGTTTAACACCTTACTCCATGACTATTAATGTAAGACATACTGACTTCATGATTATGAATCAGTTTATACATGTATTTTAAAATGACTTATGAACACCGGATATTTGCCATGGCATAAACTGTAGAATCATGTCTATATCAAATCATAAATATATAGAGTAGACCCTGATTAGACGGTTCTAATAGTAACCGTCTGATCTGTGTCTTCGTTGTTTGCAAACATGTAGAAAGGTGTATTTATGCAGAAAAGGGTTAAAGCATAACATGATAAATACTATGACATTCTGTTGAAAATCGCTGGAAGTAAGTATTGCTTAATGCTTATGTTTCGAAGAAATGATATACATGTACATGAACAAGGGAATTTGGATGCCAAATTCGGACCTGTCGCATACCACCATGGGACAGGGGCTGTTCGGTTGGAAAATATGAAATAGGAGATGAACAGACATAAGCATACAGCAAACACAAATATACGGTGACAGAAGCTTCAGTAATGAGCTCGAAAACGGGACATGGACAAAATACCATTAGAACTATTTAATTATGGTTGCGAGCTCAGGTCCATACAGCTCCAATTTAGAAGATAAAAGGGTGGCCTAAAGAGTGGACTCAAGAATTGTTTTCATACCTCTATTCTCAAATAAAGGCATGTAGTCTACGGCAGTACCAGAATCACCATACTATCAGCATAACAACCAGGTTACTATCAGCCTATCAACCAGGTTACTATCAGCCTAACAACCAGGTTACTATCAGCCTAACAACCATGTTACTATTAGCCTAACAACCAGGTTACTATCAGCCTAACAACCAGGTTACTATCAGCCTAACAACCAGGTTACTATCAGCCTAACAACCAGGTTACTATCAGCCTAACAACCATGTTACTATTAGCCTAACAACCAGGTTACTATCAGCCTAACAACCAGGTTACTATCAGCCTAACAACCAGGTTACTATCAGCCTAACAACCATGTTACTATTAGCCTAACAACCATGTTACTATCAGCCTAACAACCAGGTTACTATCAGCCTAACAACCAGGTTACTATCAGCCTAACAACCAGTTACTATCAGCCTAACAACCATGTTACTATCAGCCTAACAACCAGGTTACTATCAGCCTAACAACCAGGTTACTATCAGCCTAACAACCGGTTACTATCAGCCTAACAACCAGGTTACTATCAGCCTAACAACCAGGTTACTATCAGCTTAACAACCAGGTTACTATCAGCCTAACAACCAGGTTACTATCAGCCTAACAATCAGGTTACTATCAGCCTAACAACCATGTTACTATCAGCTTAACAACCAGGTTACTATCAGCTTAACAACCAGGTTACTATCAGCCTAACAACCAGGTTACTATCAGCCTAACAACCAGGTTACTATCAGCCTAACAACCAGGTTACTATCAGCCTAACAACCAGGTTACTACCAGCCTAACAACCAGGTTACTATCAGCCTAACAACCAGGTTACTATCAGCCTAACAACCAGGTTACTATCAGCCTAACAACCAGGTTACTATCAGCCTAACAACCAGGTGACTCTTACAATACAGTGAAGCTTGCCTCAACAGTTAACCCTTCGCGAACCTGCTAACAGAGTAGACCCAGATCATACTATATATACTCCTATGGGAGCCGCCTGATCAGGATCTCCTCTATTTGCTAATGGAATTTGATATATCTGTTTATTTCAGTTTCTAAATGCCTATGTACAACGTTCCACCTTCCGTATTTCATTATAATTATGTTGTCCATGAATATTCAGTAGGTATTGAAATTTGTAATAAACATACAACAGGGAATGGGTTAAGCGGACATCAAAAAGAAGTCTAATTATGAGACTGTAAGGCATGTGGTAGCTTAATACAGGTCGAGTGTAATGCAGAAAGCTCCTATAGGAGCTTTCTGTATTACTTTTGCCCTGCATTAAGCACGTGAACCGACTTTTAAAAAAACTAAATGGTGTCGCTGTAAGACCACTTACCTTGAGAAATGAAATAGACGGCGATATTAGTTGAGCAGACGATAATTGGCTCTTCGCTCCAAAGGTTAATTCAATCAAAATAGGTATTTCTGATGAACAGATAAACTACATGGTCGTAAGCAAATAATATTAATAATAAAATCGATTGTTCTTTCGATAAATGTGACCAGCACATGTTTGACGTCCGGTTATATTGATGGAGAGACCAAGAAATTAATCCATATGTAACCTTTAGCTTGATTTAACCTTTAACCTTTCCCTCATATAAACGCCTTTTCGCGCATTTTGCAAACAGAGTAGACCCAGATCAGACGGCTCCTATAGAAGCAGTCTGATCAGGGTCTGCTCTTTGCTTATGGAAGTTTATAGTTCTGTTTCTTTAGTTTCTAAAATGGCTACAATGTTCCACCTTAGATATGTCTTTATAACTATTTTGTCCATGAATATTCACTGGGTATTGAAAGTTGGAATAAACTTAGAACAGGGAAAGGGTTGCCCCATTGCCTGATCAATATTCATTAAAACATAATTAATGTATGATATCGGTTGAATTTTATGATCAAGGGAATTTGTAATTAGAGCAGACCCAGGTCAGACCGCTCCTGAAAATGATGTCTGATCAGGGTCTGCTTTGTTTGTTTATAGAATTTACAGTTTGCACCACGGCGGAAATTAATATGGAAGCATTTGTACGCCTTTGCAACCAGAGTAGACGCAGATCACACAGCTTCTACAGGGGAACACGCAAGCAGCTTGGATCCGCAATAGACGTCGATTAACTCGGTATGTCATCAGGATCCAAACTGTTTGATATCTTAAGCAGATGCTATTTGTTCACACCGGGTTAATATTTTACTGCATTTATATGCCTTTCTATGGCTGTGCAAACAGAGTAGATCACGATCAGACGTCTATATTTAGAGCCATCTGATCAGGGTCTGCCCTGTTTGCTTAAAATATAATATAGATGTTCGTGTGCCTTTGTATATTTGTTTTCTAATCAGTATTCTTGGTGACATTATTTCTTGAATGATTATTCATGAACTAGTAAAGGGTGCTCAAATCACCTCTAAATTAGCATGTCAACAGTCCGTCCAACCTCTAAATTAGCATGTCAACAGTCCGTCCCACACGGGGGTCACCTTATCTAAAGACCACACTGTCCGTAGATTACTAACTCTTTGCATGCTTAGTAAAACTGTCGTCCATTAAAGGCATTTCAAAGCTCCTTATATAAGTGACCCCCCCTATATACACAGTATCCAGCTGTGCTCCTGCAGTGTCCAGTAAGGGTCCATAGCCATAAGAGATAAAGTTATGCAATTATACATTGATCCTCTGTGATGGTAGCCCGCCTTATCAGTTTGTGTATCAGATCCCTGACAGTAGGCTCCCAAAATACACAGCATGGGGTTAATGGGTCAACATTCCTTTCGAAATGCCTTTAAGTACCGTCGGTTGTCGTCCATTCTCAAATGTATTCTTTCTTCCGTTTCTTTCAAAGTGGCAAACAGCTTGGATCCTGATGAGACGTCGATATTTACGGCGTGCAATGAGGATACAAACTGTGTGAATAGATTATCATAAGTTCACCTCTAGGGTGCATAGAATTAACATCAGATGTCAGACAAGTCAAGTGTTTACTTACTACATACTCTACATACCCCGGGTGGCATAGACTGACCAGTGCCAACTTCGTTGCTAACATGTAGTCTGCTATACGAGCATCATCAGCAAATCAAACTGTTTGACACTGTAACTATTTTAAGGTGATGCTTACAGGATTTTATAGGAGGGGAAACTGTTGCAGACATAATTAAAGGGTTAAATAAGAGAGTGACGGGGAATTGTTTGTTTGTTTGTTTGTATCGAGGTTTTGCGTCATTTTAACAGAATGTTCAGTCATATCGCGACGTCTATCGCTAATTACAGGTGGTGGTCACAGAGGTTTTTACGTGTACAAAGTTCATTATCTTTTGCACAGAGAGCAGCCAGGTAGAGTAAAGGTTCAGATAGAACCACCAAGCCAGTTGGAATGTTTCTTCACATGGAAAATCCAAACGCTGAAGTAAATTATATGATCATGTTGTAACCATGATGCTTATTATATAATAAAACCTTCAGTCGTAATAATGACAATTAAATCTTGGAGAGACAGGCATTTACGGGTATACATATTATGGTTCAGGTAAATTATAGGTCCAGTGGATCGGGCGTCTTACATATCTATTTTGAACATACATGTACTCGTACAGTAAAACCCAGCTTATTAATGCGACCACCTAAAAGAGGTGTAATATTCTGGGTGCTATATGCAGGTGGTAGCTTAATGCAGGACAAAAGTAATGCAGAAAACTCCTAGAGGAGTTTTCTGCATTACTGTTGTCCTGCATTAAGCAACCACCTGCTTATAAAGACAACCAGTTTTATTCATTAAGTGGTCGCATTAGAGGGGTTTTACTGCATGTCATTGTGTACATGTATACATGTCACTATGATAACGTATGTATCAACATGTGTACTATGCACGTCGAGTTCGCTCTGGTCTGCTATTCCATATAACACAGTGAACCCCCTATAACGCGACCAGCAAATATCTGTCTAATTCCAGGTCATATAGATATATGGTAGCTTAATGCAGGACGAAAGGAATGCAGAAAGCTCCTACAGGAGCTGTGTGCATTATTTGTGTCCTGCGACAAGAAGCCATTTACTTCAACACATTTATGTTCATTCATAAAGTGGTCGCTTAGATGGGTTTTACCGACAGATTATTTTTGGGTCTTAAAGGCAGATGTTAGTTTAACACAGGATGAAATAATTGTAGAAAGCTCCTGCAGGAGCATTCTGCATTACTTGCGTCATGCCCTCAGAAAAAAAAACATGTATATTTACTGATAAAATAGTCGCTTTTGGTTGGTTGGCTTCATTGTATAAATAAAATGAGTGTCGGGTATTTTACAGGACACAATGCCAAGATATTGACAATGTATTTCGGATGGAGACGATGTCCTATGCGTATTCATTTTGAAACTAAATCATCATCTGTCAATCGTCATCTGTGAAAACAAACACTTGCCATAGTTTTCAAAATTTAATCAGATTTTCCCATTTTACACCAGAGCACAAATCAATTAGACTCTGAGTAATTCAACACCTCATACGACCAACTACAACTGTTTTGTTGTCAGTATAAATATACTGAACTTTGAACTTTTCAATTTTAACACTTATCCCATTCCCTCACACAGAAGCCTTTTGACGTCTCTGCAAAAGTCACTTATTGAAACCATTGTAATAAATAGAGCATTTGTTCCTATAGGAGCAAATGCTCTATTTATTACAATGGTTTCAAAACTACACTATTCTAAAAGTTTCCTTTTTTCTAGTAAATGCTCCTTTTCGGTAGATTTATTCAAAGAGGTTGGATCTAAAAATAACCATTCGCTTGCTGTTCACGTCAATATACATACCTGTAAATAGTGAAGACCCAGATGAGACAGCTCCTGCAGGAACTGTCTCATCAGGGTCTGCACTATTTACAAGTTGATTGTGCAACCAGTGCACTCCACAGCAGTGATTGCACAGCGAAATACTTGTACACAGTGAAGATATATGTAATTATACAACAGGGCATGGGTAAAGGAGAAATGTATTTTAAATTCTGCACTTTTTGTCATAAAAATGATAAATGCGTCCATGATAATTCAATACATCTTTTTTTTTTATCAATATCCAGGAAGGGATGGACCATGTTTAATTATGCAACATATTAACGGTTGATCCTTTGTATGATGATCCCATCTTTGTACGCCTTTGCAAACAGAATACAATGGATCCTGTCCTAAGCGGCCATTCATTTATTGGATATCTAGGAATCTTAGAAATTAGGTGGTTGCTTAATGCTGGGCAAAAGTAATGCAGAAACTCCCATATGAGCGTTCTGCGTTACTTTTGACCTGCATTAAGCTACCACCTGCATTGCAGACACATAATACAGGTCTTTTTTTATTGCCGCTTAGACAGGCTCTACTGTATATCCAGATAAGAAACCTCTACATGGTTTGTTCTGCCTGTTTACATGTCACTGTTTTCAGCCTCGACAATCAATATCCTTATGTTAATTAATCCAGAAGAAATACATTAATAATTTATGATATTCCTAATGGATAAAACGGTCCTACATTAAACTATCACCTGTCTTAAAGCCCCAGACTTACACTTAGTTTTTGTGGTCACTGTAGACATGTTTTACTGCGAGAGCAATTTGATCAGAGAGCTGTCTGATCAGAGAGCCGTCAGAGAGCCGTTTGATTAGAGAGACGTCTGATCAGAGAACCGTTTGACCAGGATCTCCTCTAGAATAATACAGATATGCTACAATTTCCGTCATTATCAAAAGCCATTATACAAAGTCGTTTAACATTTATAATATCATTATTTCTAGCATGAATATCCATGGGGTAAAATGTTTTAACTGGTGACTATATAGTCCATGTATGTAACCATTGTACATGTATATACATATGTTAATAAAACACTCATGGTACAGAAAAAAACAATCTAAACCAGACATTCAAACCAACATCAATGCTGGTCTTTAACCCATTACCTCATAGGTTATTTTTAGATACAACCTCTTTAAATATATCTACCAAAACGGATCATTAACTAGAGAAAAGGAAAAGTTTAGAATTGTGTAGTTTGAAACCATTGTAATAAATAGAGCATTTGCTCCTATAGGAGCAAATGCTCTATTTATCACAATGGTTTCAATAGGGGACCTTTTCAGAGGCGTCAAAAGGCGTCACTATGAGGGAATGGGCTAAGACAGGTAGCAGATTAAGCAGGGTGAAGGTCATGCAGGGATCTTTCCGTATGACTTTCAACTTGTTTCAAGCAACCGTCTGCCTAAAACGTTCTCAGTCCTTCTTTATCAGACTTCCAGTTGAGATGGGTTTCACTGTATCCGTAATTATTAGGAAAAATAAACAAAACAAAAGTCGGGTTTCTTTGTTTATTCAATCATGTCCACATTTTCTTCTAAAAATATATAAATGCCCCATTCTTTCACAAGACCAATGCAAGGGAAATATTCGAATGTATGTGCTGTTTCACTCTTTAATCCACAAATGTTCATGTAAGGATGTATGAATATAAATTGGTTTCACTTTTATACATGTTACAGTAAAACCTCTCTATAACGGCCACTAAATCACATCAAGTATTTTGTGTTAATGGCAGGTGGCTGCTTAAAGCAAGGTGAAAGTATAACAGAACGCTCCAGTAGGAGCGTTCTGTTTTACTTTCACCTTGCTTTAAGCAACCACCTGCCCTAAATACCAACTAATCAACACAATTTGGTGGCCGTTATAGAGACGTTGTACTGTATAACATGAAAAAAGGAATTTTCGATCATGACAAAAACTGTAGTATCAGATTTACCTACCCCTATAATCAAACAGACCAAATCCTGATCAGACGGTTCCTGCATGAGCCGTCAGATCTGGGTCTACTCTGTTTGCAAAGACGTGAAAAGTGTAGCTATGGAGTAGAGTATTAAGATGAGAATAACATACTTCCTAACATAACTGGCGTCTTGCCTTTTACCCTTTCCCTGTTCTATATTTTGTCCAAATTTCAATACCTACTGAATATTCATGGACAACATAGTTACATGTACAATGAAATATGGAAGGTGGAACGCTGCAGCCATTATAGAAAGTAAAAAAATAGATATATCAAATTCAATTAGCAAACAAAGCAGACCCTGATCCGACGGCTCCCTCTGGGAGCCGTCCGATCGGGGTCTTCTCTGTTTACAAATGAGTGAAAACACGTTTGTACGAGGGAAAGGGTATACGAGGGGTGTTCCAAAAATAATGTCATCTGTGCTTTATTTCGCGGAAATCGTGCAATTCATGCACAAAACCACCTCGTGTCGATTGAGTGATCACTGGCTCGTGACACAGGTAAATATCTCGTCCACACGTTCACTTGCCTCGGTACAGTGTACATCGTTTCATAGCCTATTCGTTAGACTATACACAAAATGACAGGAAAACGAGCTGAAAATGTTCTTGAAATTAGGGCCTATATAAAAGGTAGGTCATTACTCGGCATAAAGGCTGTAGATATTCACCGCGAGGTGTGTGACATTTATGGGGAGGGCCAAATGTCCCACAGGACTGTTTGTAGGTGGGTAGCTAAATTTAGTGCTGGGCAGCAGCAACTGAAAGATGCTGCTCGCCCAGGTCGTCCTGCAACAACTACGACCAAAGGTAACATAGAAAAAATCCGAAATATCCTCAAAACTGATGCTCGATTCACCGTAAGACAATTGGCTCGAATGACAAACTTGTCGTTAGCAAGAGTTCATGCAATTTTGAAGAAACACCTAAAAGTTAGAGAGATAAATGCAAGATGGATACCCCATTTGTTAACGGATGAGCAAAAGAAGACGCGTGTAACAATGGCAAAATAACTTCTCAAAATGTACCCAAAATATAGTAAAAAGGCTTTTGATAATATAGTCACTGGTGATGAGACCTGGGTGTATTATTTTGAACCAAAGCGGAAGGTTTCCAACCGAATATGGGCCACTAAAAATGCCAGACGCCCAAGTATTGCCAAACGAATACGAACGGTAAAAAAGGTTTTGTATGCTATTTTTTTCACTAATAAGGGTCCAGCTATTCAAATCCCGGTGCCAAAAGGCAGAACGGTCACAGGCAAGTTCTATAAAAACGTTGTTCTGAGAAAATTGAAGAACTACTACAAAAGTAGCCGCCCCAAAACAGGACTTAAGTATGTCCGACTTTTGCATGATAATGCACCCGCTCACAAGGCACGTATTGTGACTGACTTTTTGGAGTCAGAGAAGGTTACCGTCCTTCCGCACCCTCCGTATTCGCGAGACTTGGCCCCCTGCGACTATTTTCTCTTTCCAAAACTTAAATATCATTTATCTGGAAGGAGATACAATTCGAGAAATGCCCTTGGATCTGCTGTTTATCAGTGTCTGATGGGTGTCCCCATTGAAGAGTATGAAAAATGCTTCCAAAAATGGATTGACCGGCTAAAAAGGTGTATTCTGGCTGGCGGAGAGTATTTTGAAGGGCAGAGCAAATTAAAATGAACAAAAGCACTTCCGCTATATGAGCACCGATGCAAGTGACATTATTTTTGGAACACCCCTCGTACATGTAAACCAAATACGCAAATCGACACATATACATTGATTAAAATATGCTACTGCTAATGATTAAAGCTCAGTTTATGGGCTGTAGATGTCAGATCCAAGTCCAACCTTTTGACACAAACGCTATTGTTTTTGCAGATGTATGCTTGCTTTTCTACATTTTAAATTTATCCTAATTAGTGGGACCTGACTTGCATTGGCAGAGAGTGTGTATCAAATGCAACGCAGAACAGTAATGTCGACCTCTCAGAAAGCAAACTGGCTGTCATTCGATAATAAGCTTCTTGACAGCTTGAACGTATAGGATGGAAAATGTAAAATAAATACATATAGGGGTTTTAGTAGATACATGTATGTATTTTTCAGAATGATAAGGGTTAAGAATTCAAATCACATGTAATCTAAGAATCTATTTCACAATATTCAAAGAATTCAATTACCAAATTTGATAATACAGTAACAATCTGCATTAAGCGATCGTTCAAACATGTCAACATCGGGGTCTTAAATGCAGTTGGTAGCTTAATGCAATGGCAAAAGTAATGTAGAAAGCTCCCAGTAGGAGCTTTCTATATAACATTTGTCCTGCATTAAGCTACCACCTGTTTTTTGAAGGCTCGTATGGTTAGCTAGTCCACAATCGCCACTTCATGCTTTATCTAACTTAGAAATGCTCAGATGGTTCATTGCTTCAAATGGTTTATTGCTCAGATGGGTCATTGCTAGATGGTTCATTGCTAGATGGGTCATTGCTCAGATGGATCACTCATTTGTTACGAAAGATTTTACGTCCGTCATTACAATTACAGTAAAACCTCTCTTAACCGGAATTCTAGTAGATAAGAATTTAGACACTTTTAGGAAGGTGGCTGCTTAATGCAGGGTGAAAGTCATACAGAAAGCTCCTCTAGGAGCTTTCTGCATGACATTCACCCTGCATTAAGCTGCCACCTGTCTCCAAGACCGATATTCATACTAAATTTAACGGCCGGTTAAGAGAGGTTTTACTGTATCATAAACGAACTTATCATACATCCTAGCAAACGATATGGGACCCGTTTTACTAGAGATCGTAGGACTGTAGAGATCGTAGGACTGTAGAGATCGTAGGACTGTAGAGATCGTAGGACTGTAAGTATTGTAAGTTCTAACGTGCGACGATCGCAACCAGAAGTTGTCATCGTCGTATTTTAGAACTTAACGATAATTTCCCATTAATTTATTACTTGCTACACAATAGAATGTGCAATTATTTGAATCACACGAGTAGAAGCAATTACTGTATAGTAGGTTACCCCATTCCCTCATATTGACACCTTTTGACGCCTCTGTAAAAGTCGCATTCTGCAACCATTGTGAAAATAGAGCATTTGCTCCATAGGACCAAAATTAATGCTCTATTTATCACAATGGTTTCGATGGTTCTCATTTTCGGTAGAATTATTCAAAGAGGTAAGGTCTAAAAATAGAAAATGTGGGAATGGGTTAATTTTGGTCGTACGATTTTTAGTAAAACGGACCCTGACCTTCTCGGTCTACCTTCTTATAATATACACTTTATATACATGTACATCCATCTATATTTACAAACACACGTTTATATCATAATATCCTACAATCTATACTATGGATTTGATGGCACTACATGTACATGTATTGTGTTGCTACTTGTGCATAAAGAGATTGAAGTGTATTATCAGCCCACTCACGACACCAAAGACACAGTGTCTGATAGTGGTCTACACTGTTTGTCACTTATAGATATCTTAAGAGTGTAACATTTATTCAGGACCGCCAGCAGACACCGGGTGAATGATGTGACGACGTGTATTCTATCCTGTTTGAAACCCCGCAGAACCTAACTCTTATCTTACATAAATATTATGTCTGCTCAAATACAGGTAAACACCGGAACCTGTCTTAAGCGGCAAGCAACCAGAACTTTCTGCATTTATTTTGCCCTATATTAAGCAACCACCTGCTTTTTAAGACGTACATGTTCAATAAATGAGTGGCCGCTTAAGACAGGTTCTATTGTGGAGCAAAAGTAACTACATTGTACTAGATTTCTAGTTTCTCGCAGAGCAACAGCTAAAGGTGCGTACATGTACTCAATTACTGAAATTGCCCTTTCTCCGCCAATACCTATATTGCGACCACCCTTTAAAATAGTCTCTTCGGGGCGATTCTAAAGGGTGTCACAACATAGGGTTGGGTATAGAAGTGAAAGGGTTATTCTTGAAAGTGCTTTAATCTTATCTGGGCTTCAGTTCCGGCGTTTCCTCTAGACCCTAGCTGTTTGCAATGGTAGCTATGCCAAAATGGACAGAATAACGGTTCATGTGTCGTTTATCTCATGAATCGGATTATCCGCTCGTGTATGCACGTGCAAGATAGTTCCAACCACACATTGACAGTCTCGCACGTGCGGCGCAGGTATTTACCGTAATGAATTTCACGTTTCCGAAAAACATGTAAACACATACATGTATTAACACAGAGTAACCAATAGACGATATAAATTTGGTCCAGCTTTTTGTCGCGAAAGAATATTGCACATGATTTCAGAATGGTAAGACTTAAATTCGTCTAGTTCCCTCAATGAATATTACAAATTTCAATTGAATTTTCACAGATAAATCAGTTATAGTGAAATCATGAAGGTGGAACATTATAGCCATTTTAGAAACTAATGAATCAGCTATCAAATTCAATTAGCAAACAGAGCAGACCCTGAACAGACGACTCTTATTGGAACCGTCTGATATGGGTCTACTCTGTTCGTAGATGCGTTAAAATGCGTTTATATGCGTTTATATGTAGGAAGGGTTAATATGTCATTGTTGCATGATTTGTAATACTAACTAGCGTGTCCAATTAACCATTGATTCCATGACTATTCACAGAGCTGGGTCTATTCTGTTTGCTTAACCGATACATTGCGTCTCTATTATGTAATGGGCTCAACAGATGGTAGCTGAAGGCAGGGGCTATCTGAATTATCTTTGCCCTGCATTACTTTAGAAACCGGATTTTTAAGACTCAGATATTTCCTCAAATAGTGGAAGCTTAACCCTTTGCTTCATAGAATTGCATTTTATCTTCTTTGCCCAGCAGAGTAAACCCAGAACTGACGCTTCCCGTAGGAGATGTCTGATCCGGGTCTCCTTTGTTTGCTTATGAAATTATACAAATCGGAGTCTACAGTGTCTCTCATGACAAAATACAATCTTATGTTCATTTGCCATTAAAAGTAAAACATGTTAATTAATATTCATGATGTCATCATTTCTTACATGAATATTCATATAACAAAGAGTTATTAAAACATAATTAACCTCGAAATACTATAGTATATAATAAAATATGTGCGCCTAATTTCTGTGAATCTTTGGAAGCAGACGACACTAACGGAAACAAAAAGGATTCTTTTCATTAACCCATTCCCTCATATTGACGACTTTTGCCGACTCTGTAAACGTCACTTTGTGAAACCATTGTGATAAATAGAGCAGTTGCTCCTAAAGGAGCAAATGCGCTATTTATCACAATGGTTTCAAACTACAAAATTCTAAAATTTTCCTTTTCTCTAGTTAATGCTCCTTTTCGGTAGATTTATTCAAAGAGGTTGTATCTAAAAATAGCCTATGAGGTAATGGGTTAAGATAAACAAGTAAATTGTTCCTAGCAACCTTAATCCCTTTGAATGCTGATTACCCAAAGCGGATTTGCCCACCATTGTTTAACGACCGAGTACATTTAGTCAGGAAAGGTAAAGTTTACGAGAGGATATTGAGTGACATACAGTATAGACACTGATCAGAGGGACCCTCTAGGAACTCCTCTAGCAGCCCTCTGATCTGGGTCTACACTGTTTGCAAATGCCAATGCGCCCATGTCTCACATTCAAAAGGTTGATTGCAGATGATGCCAAGCTATTTTCAGACTATTTACTGTTCATGCTCTTATCATAACTCCGCCATCCACACGTCAATTAAGCGCGTTTTTATTTCATTCGCTGTATGTGCGATTTCTGGAGCAAACCCGACACTGACAATGCATGCTGCCAATATTCGTGTTGGCAAGATTTGCATACCTAGATCAACTGACAATAATTTGTAAACAGTTTGGGCCCCTTGAGACGCATATAAACTCTGCGTCTCATCAGGATCCGATCTGTTGAATACGTTGGTCATTTTTTTTTTACGAAATGCAAGATAAATTAAATTTTCAAAACTATAGCGGACAGTTTCTACTTACGGCGATTCATCAGGCTAAATGTTGAAAAACTGAATGATGGTTTTGAAGAAGAAACAGCTGAATAGTATAATTAATTAATTACCTATTTGAACATTAAAATTCTTCAGGAGAAAATACGATCTGTTTCTTCTCGAACAGTACACATTGTTTTCAAAGCAGTCTCGAAGTTTTTAACTGACTGGATCCTGTCCTGATAACACTTCGATTAATCTAAATAACATCATGATTATTTATTAGTAATACATGTAATATTTATAATGATTATGGCATGATCTTATTAATATGTACACAGGATGTTGGGGTATTGTTAGAAACTGTAGAATCAGATCATTTGTAATTTCAATTACAAACAGAGCAGATCCTGATCAGACGGCTCCTACATGAGTCCTCAGATCTGGGTCTACTCTGTTTGCAAAGACGTGAACAAGTGATTGTATGAGGCAAAGGGGTAGCCAGGTGTCCTATCTGAAGCAAGTCTGTTTCAAAGATTAATTCATACGAATTCGCCAATATTGCCTCAAACGTACAGTGCATAGGTAGATCTGTTCGACAAGAAATGTTTTACTGTCAGTTCAGTGGTTTAAGTGAGTGGAAATAAAAGGGGAGACATATATACACATAAACAATCGTCAAAAATATAAGCCTCTAGCTCTATATGTACTAAGACAATCCCGGTGGTATGAGCTACACCACCCAAAAGTGTGATCCCTTTCCTCCATAAAAACGACTTTCTACGCCTCGTAATAGTCACTTTATGAAACCATTGAGATAAACAGAGCATTTGCTCCATAGGAGCAAATGCTCTATTTATCACAATGGTTTCAAATCTACACAATTCTGAAAGTTTCCTTTTCTCTAATTAATGCATTTTTTCGGTAGATTTATTCAAAGAGGTAGGATCTAAAAATAGCCTATGAGCGCATGGGTTATACACGGAGTTTCCCTAACAGTGTAGACCTGGGTCAATAGAAAAATGCACTGAAATTTTACCCTTTGCCTAATGAAAATCATGCATGATTTCGCCAATATTAATCATTTTAATTATTGTATTAAAAAGGAAATGCATTGCCATGGTAAATAAATGTTACATAATACGCAAACAGAGCAGACCCAGATCAGACGGCTCTAACTGGAACTGTCTGGTCGTGATCTACCATGTTTGCAATAGCGTCAAAAGACATCTTATTAGATAGAGGGTACATAGATCAGATATTTTTTATTTATTATTACGTTTCTGCAGTTAATGCAATTCATCAAACATCATTGTACATGTTAAGTTGAACTTGGGATATCTCGAACTCGGATAACTCGAACTTCGAGATAACTCGAGTAAAGGTTCAGTCCTTCCAAACTTTACAATACAGACTAGTACTATATTGTATCACTACGCATATCTAGAAACGCATGCGACAGCTTAATGCAGGTCGAAGGTAATACTGAAAGCTCCCACACGAGCTTTCATCAATTACGTTAAGCCTGCATTAAGCTGTAAACATGAGAAATTTGTCAGATTAGAATTCAGATGACTCGACCTCTGTTATCTCGAAATAATTTGTATGGCCCATTAGAGTTCGAGATATCGAATTTAATTGTACATGTATATAACAAGCAAAAAAAAGATCACTTTGAAAAGTTTACATTTGTACGGTTATGTCCACATTTTTACACACGTATCCATTCTCACAATAGCACAGCTAGTATCCATAAACATAAAAACACTGAAACTTGTAATCCACTTCTACTACCACCATTGTTCGAGTCCGACACTTTTGAAGAACCGGAAACAACGTCGGATTGTTCGGGTTCGCCGTACGTTATTGTGTCTGTTTCCGACTTTTCGTCGTTCTTTTCCGTCACTTTTTCCTTAGTTGGTTTCACTGACGTCGATGTGGTTTTCTCCGTTGATGTAGGTATATGTTCTTTTGAGACCTCGTCGTATAGGCTGAGGTCCACGTCGCAGTCCATGTCTGGCTGCACGTACAATGTCCGAGTGCCTACGTACATTCCGGCAATCTTGAAAGATTCGAGACAATCCATGTCGTTGATAGTGTGACAGGTTTGCATCCCTTCCACTATCCCCAAGAGCGGGAAATTTACCTTCTCTACAGGATGGAAATTGGCGATTCTATCACAGGTTTGCAGGCATTGCATGAAGTTCATGTCTCCAGTATAAAAGATTTTGCAGCTCACGCACGGGGCAAACATTTCACAGGGCGTGCGACACGTTGGACACTCCTCACACGTTGGACCGCTGTACCCGTCTTCACAAACACACGTGCTACAGTTACAAGTTCCATGTCCGTTACACTCTTCCGTCGTCGTGGCCATGCAGTTTTTAGGGACACACTCCTCCGTTCCAAAGACCTTCGTCAAGCTATGCAAAGTCACTATAGCCAAAATCAACAACTTAAAATATCCCATGTTTGCCTTAGATGTTTGATTAATATTATAGTTCCAAAACAACAAACAAACCAGGCCCAACAGACAAGACACAAAACTAAGCTACTTAAAGATGCGAACGCGTCGATTGCAATCACTGGAATGAATCGAGGAGCTAGGTACTTCCCCGTCTTATCAGGCGTACAGGCACGTTAAGCCTCAACTGGTGTCATACAGCTATCCCACTGCGGAAAGTACTGCTGACCCCTAGCATGACGGATGCACGTCGCTGATTCGTTGAACATGTGCTCAATCCAATTATAAGTTTACTGCTTTATGATCATAGCATATGCCCCGGACAAAGGTATAAACTTTATTGGATAATTTGAAGATATTCTGAAACCTAGTCATAAATGATAATCAGGCTGAAGGTCGATGTCCGAAAACGAGCGGTTTAATATTGGTCATAAAATCTTTTTTCACGCTTTTGAAAACAGAGTAGATCCATATCAGACGGCTCCTATAGGAGCCGTCTGGTCAGGGTCTGCCATTTCTTATATGACATGATGTAGATCTGATATCACAGTTTCTGTCAAATCAAAACAATCCGTTGAAAACTTTACGTTATAAAAAATCAGCTAATAACATTCATGATGTCATTATTTCTTACATAAATATAGAATAAGTAAAGGGTTAACACTTTAATCCATCAATATTCGTGTGAGAAGTAATGTTCACGTCTGGCATTGACAGAATCAGTTCTATATACATGTGTAATTCCATTTAACCCATTACGTCATAGGCTATATTTAGATAAATCCACTTGGAATAAATCTACCGAAAAGGAGCATTAACTAGAGAAAAGGAAACGAATTTCATAGAAAAAGAATTTCATAGTTTGAAACCATTGTGATAGATAGAACATTTGCTCCTATAGGAGCAAATGCTCTATTTATCACAATGGTTTCAATACTACACAATTCTAAAAATGTTCCCTTTCTCTAGTTAATGCTCCTTTTTGGTAGATTTATTCAAAGTGGTTGAATCTAAAAATAGCCTATGAGGGAAAGTGGTAAATAGGCGTCTTTAACAGGTAAAGGGCTTGTAAACCGTTCATCACGTGACCTTGTAATATTTGCATTTTTATTAAATCAACGAATCTGATATGACCTGACAAAAGAAACGTTTAACCATTCACTTCATAGATACACATTTCAACGCATTTGCAAACAGAGTAGACCCAGATCAAGGTCTGTTCTGTTTGTTACTATAATTATGTAGACCTGATTCTAATGTTTCTGCTATAACTAAAAATGCCTGGGTTGAAATGCTGGTAATGGGTTTTGAAAGAAATGAATTGAAAATAGATAACACTTTTCACAGCATGTTTCAATTGTACAAAGTTGGCAGACAGGTCAAGTTAGTTTAACGCTTTACATACTACACGTGACTTGACAGGCATTAACAAACAGCTTGGATCCAGATGAGACACCAAGTTAACCCAGGGTCTTGACAGGATGCAAGCTGTTTGACATACGATCAATACATTCTCAAACGATTTATCTAATCTTAAGTACGTATATATTGTAGCTGCACTGAGTGTGTGCAGTCGTCTTATCTTTTCAGTGGGATAAGTTTAACTGTCTACAGGTCATTGCTTAAAGCGCAAAACAGCGTAAGGAAACCAGAAAATGTACATTTATCTTTTAATATCATAATTAAAATCTCATATATACACATTATTATACACACATATTAAATTGTCTCTCGTTAACCTTTGTCAGTGTGGTCACATTTGACGCTTTATAAGTTCTTAGTAAATAGTAGCTAGAGTAGAAGTAGTAGTAGTTGAATATGTTGCTGCAGATGAGGTAGTAGTTATTTAATAATAATAATAATAATAAGGTAGTAGTAGCAGCAGCAGTAGTAGTAGTAGTAGCAGTAGTAGTGGTAGTACTAGTAGTAGGTAGTAGGTAGTATATAGCAGTCATAGCAGCAGTAGTAGTAACAGCATTTGAAGTGGTAGTGGTAGTAGTAGTAGTAGTAGTAGTAGTAGTAGTAGTAGTAGTAGTAGTAGTAGTAGTAGTAGTAGTAGTAAAATCAGCGGAGGTAGATAAGTAATAGCTATTTAAATTTTCATTTTGGGCCAACTGAAGAAATGGTCAATCTTTTATTTCACATGGTAGGCCAACATAACCAGCTCACACGTGAGTTTTATGGTTACAGTTTCCATAGCAACCATCTGACACTTATGGCACTAGATACATACCCGGGGCCACTACTCTTACATCCGGTCACTTATCAACCCAGCGTGATATTTAAAGTTGCAGTCTTCTGCAAATATTTACAGACATCTGATAGCCAATATGTCATGTCATGGTAACAGCAGGAAGCAGGTTTAAGTGCCGCACTAAATTTAGATCTAGATGTTCACCGTGAAATAATAAATGATTTGGAGGAATCCTCGAATGAGGAGGACCGGATCGTAATCAATCAAAACTTTAGAAAAAGACAACCGAGTTTGTGTCTTACCCTTTAATCCATAGACGTGCTTTTTTTACACATTTGAAAACTGAGTAGACCTAGATCAGACAGCTAATATTTGAGCCGTGTGATCAGAGTCTGCTCTGTCTTAAATGTGAGTGTGAGTTGCGAAATAAATGTCATATAGTGAAGATACTGCTTACATTCATGATACACCGTCTGATCAGGGTCTGCTCTGGTTGCTCATGGAATTATAATGATCTGTTTTTACTGTTTCCGTCATCATCAAATAGGCCTGTATCCTTGCCCGTGACGCCTTTATAGATTTGTAGCGTATCTTCGTTCATTATTTCTGAATGAATATTCATGAAGGAATGATTTAATTACAACATTTTTCCCATGAAAAAAGCATCATAAAGAGCAGGCATTTGCTTTGAACAAAATTAGTTCATGTATAATGCTGCTTGATGTCCGTGATAATGTACTGCCTATGTTTCGTGAACCCAGCGCGTGTCCTTATTTCACACACGAGTTTATGACTCGTAAACTGGTGTCAAACGAACATGGAAGTTTTTTATGTGGTCACAGGCGGCCGCCGCGGACTGTATATTTGATCCTGTTAGAAGTGCGGCATTAACCCTGTCCCTCAGGCACACGCTTTTTCACATCTTTGCGGATAGACTAGGGGGTAGGAGCCGTCTTATCAGGGTCTGCACGGCTTGCTTATGAAATTATAATAGATCAGATTCTACAATTTCTACCAATACCGAATACCTTATGTACATAATTATGCTATATAATAGATCAGCTAATACATATCCATCATGTCATTATTTCTTAAATGAATATTCAACAGGGAAAGAGTTTCCCTCATGAATATTTATGTAAGAATTAATGACATCATGAATATTGATTAGTTGAAAACACATTTATAATGGAGTATGAGTACAGGCTATTTGTCAGAAGCTGTAGAATTAGGTCAAACAGAGAATACCTTCATCAGATGGCTACTACATGTGACGTCTGGGTCCATGCTTATAAAACTTTTAGTTGAGTCTGAGTTCGTTCTCAAGTTTTTGATTGGTCAGATTTGAGCCTCTGGCTCAAATCTGACCAATCTAAAGCTTGAGAACTCAAATCTAAACCAAAAGCTTGAGAACTCAATTCTGACCAATCAAAAGCTTGAGAACTCAATTCTGACCAATCAAAAGCTTGATCTTGGTATATTATGTTAGTAAAGGTGCCAAAAAGGGGCATTTTAAGAAAATAAATGTTCTATGTAATATGAGAAATGAAGCAGGCGACATTTTATCAGATGGATAGTTTCGTGTGAATTGTTTGATTACAATTTAATTACTTTAATTGTCTGAAAACCAGTTAGAATTAATTGAATAAGGGTATTTATAGCAGATTACATCTCATAGCTATACTGCTGACAATCTTCTCACAATCTGAACCGCTTAAAGGATAATCCTCAGGAGATAAGCACTTGGGATTAAAAAGAACCTGGTGCACAAACGTAAAAATGTCGAACGCTGGGCCCTGGCTACACGTGTTTTCTATAATTCCGATGAATCATATTTCCGGGTTCAAGGGCTCATTTCTCATTTATAACTCTTATGTTCCGTGCGTTGAAACTCTTGTCAGCTACATTTTAAGCCTTTATACCATGAGCTCCCATATACTACTACTACTACTACTACTACTACTACTACTACTACTACTACTACTACTACTACTACTACTACTACTACTACTACTACCACTACTATTACTACTATTACTATTACTAATAATAATCATCATCAAAACCATAATAATTATAATAATAATGACACAAGGAATGTTTATTAACAGGTTTTTATTATAATGGTTAATAAATACACAGTGCATTGCCTTTGGCAGAAACAGTAGAATTTCATAAGCAGATAGTCGGCAAATAGCTTCTGATATAGCTGATGTTATTTGTTGTAAACCCGACTGAAAATAAAGCTTCTTGTATCTTGTAAACAGAACAGACGCTGATCAGACCGCTCTTTCAAGAGTGTTCTGCTCTAGGTCTACTATGTTTGCAAAGGCATGAAAAGGCGTCCCCGCCAGGCCATTGCCTGAACCTTGTCCGTTTTGCTTTAGTTTAGAGCCTGGTGGGAGGTGGAGAAACTCGACGTCTAGTTTTATTATAACGCAAAGTAAAATCCTCGATTTTGATTGGTCAGTTAGCCATGTATAAAAGCCGTGTATCCCTCTAAATTCTGATGTATATACGGAGTCATGAGCAACAATGGAATTTCCCCCGCCGAGGGCCTCGCTCCCTTGATATAACAAAATAAAAATGGCCGACCAGCTTCACTTCGTCGATTCGATTCAAACAACCGCTCTCAAACGAAATATAAAGAGTTTGGGGCGGAAAAAAGTTATCCATTTAGAAACATTTTTGCTATAGTTGTTGTATAACAATGTAAATGAACCCTATATGTGGCGAAGGTCTTATTCTGCTTTGATGCTGCAAATGTTGTCAAAGTGCTTGTGCACGTACCGATTAGCCCCCAAACCCCGCTTTTACAAAGATATTCCACACCCAATTCGATTCAGATTTTATTTATGTACATGCACAGTACACGTACCTGTAAATTGCAGTATAGCCGCTCCTTCCAGTGCCCATTGTTTGAATATTATAAAACCGTCATTTTGACGTCATCCAAATGACGTCGGAACTGCGCCAAAAGTCCCTCAATTAAGTTAAATAGTGTCTGCTTAACCGCTGATCTGCTGAACGTTTTACTAACGTCTGATTCTTTCAATCCTTAGATAAACTAATGCACTTGGAAGATCCCTTTCTATCCATAAATATAATGAACTAGTTATTATACACGATGAACTAGGGTTGCAGAGTGATATATAAGCCCTTACCTAACAGTAAGAGGCCCCCGAGGGGAAGCAAAACGACGCCTAAATTAACAACGCTAATTAACTGCTACAAATATTAAACTTTGCAGTATAATAAAATCGTTATACAGATCATTGGCGGGATATCTGACTTTTTATTTCCTGCTGAGGAAAATACATGTAGCCCTCGCCTAACGGCTCGGGCAACATGATTTTTCTCAGCAGGAAACAAAAAGTCAGATACCCCGCCAATGATCTGTATAACTAATAATATAAATGATAAATACACTCTCCACTCGACGTCTAGTTATATAAATGATACATACAATCTGCAAATGTGAGCCATTAGTTTGATCAGATCATCTAGACATGATACAACAACTGCATGTATTAAACCCTTCTTTCAAATACAGTTGAACTTCGATATCTCGAACTCGGATAACTCGAACTTCGGGATAACTCGAACAAAATGTTCACTCCTTCCAAAACGTACAATACACAATTGCTCTTAAATGTATCGCTACATATATCTAGAAACACACGTGACAGCTTAATACAGGTCTAAAGTAATGCTGAAAGCTCCTACAGGAGCTTTCAGCATTACTTTAGACCTGTATTAAGTTGTGGCATTGAGAAATTGTTCAGACTAGATATCGGATGACTCGAACTTCTGTTATCTCGAACCATTTTGTATGGTCCCTTGAAGTTCGAGTTATCGAAGTTCAACTGTACATGTAAACGCATTTTCACGCATTTGCAAACAGAGTAGACCAAGATCAGACGCTTGTTCTGTTTGCTAATGAAATTTCATAGATATGATCATTTACTCTTTAAAATGGCTATAACTTTCCACCTTCCGTATTTCATTATAAATATTGTGTCCATGAATTAAGTAGGTATTGAAATTTGGAATGAACATAGAACTAGAAAACTGTTAATCCTTGGCATTCTTTGCAGTTGTCGACTGCAATACATATGTAATTATCTTCACCATATGTTTAAGATATTTCCTACCACATATGCCTTTTATAACCATTGCCTTCACAAAGACGACTGTTTGACACCTAATAGTAAACACAGTAGACCCATATCAGATAGTTCGTATAATTATGAGCTGTCTGGCCAGAAACTGCTTTCTTTGCTTATGGAACAATATGGACCCGATTCTGATATTTCTATCACAGCTAAATACAGTAGAACCCCTCTACTGCGACCACTAAATGAATAAACATGAGTGTCTTTATAAGCAGGTGGTTGCTTTATGCAGGACAAAAGTAATGCAGAAAGGGAGCTTTTCTGTATTACTTTTGTCCTGCATTAAGCTACCACCTGCAGCTAGCTCCCAGAATTATATCTCTTTTAGGTGGTCGCATTAGCGGGGTTTTACTATATCTTCCTTCTATGTGTGATTATAAAAGTTTAGTCCCTGAATATTCATGTAATAATAAATTCTTAAAATCAATAATTAACTCCGATTCTCAATCTCGAATGCAATTTTTCAAGAGATACAGAAGGAACTAGTGACAGACGATATTTCAAGAGATACAGAAGAAACTAGTGGCAGACGATATTTCAAGAGATACAGAAGAAACTAGTGGCAGACGATATTTCAAGAGATACAGAAGAAACTAGTGGCAGACGATATTTCAAGAGATACAGAAGAAACTAGTGGCAGACGATATTTCAAGAGATACAGAAGAAACTAGTGGCAGACGATATTTCAAGAGATACAGAAGAAACTAGTGACAGACGATATTTCAAGAGATACAGAAGAAACTAGTGGCAGACGATATTTCAAGAGATACAGAAGGAACTAGTGGCAGACGATATTTCAAGAGATACAGAAGAAACTAGTGGCAGACGATATTTCAAGAGATACAGAAGGAACTAGTGGCAGACGATATTTCAAGAGATACAGAAGAAACTAGTGGCAGACGATATTTCAAGAGATACAGAAGGAACTAGTGGCAGACGATATTTCAAGAGATACAGAAGAAACTAGTGGCAGACGATATTTTTCGTACATGGCACTTACTTAACCCCTTTTCTGTTTAGTATTCATGCAAGTTATAATGACATCATGAATATTTATTAGCTGAAGTTTTATAAGGTAATTTTTCAAGGGACGTTGTTTGCTTTTACAAAACTGTAGACTCAGATTTATAGCATGTCAAAAGTTACAGGTGACGTCAGATCTGAGATGTCAAAAGTTACAGGAGACGTCAGATCTAAGATGTCAAAAGTTACAGGAGACGTCAGATCTGGGTCTAGTGTGTTATTTATAGCATGTCAAAAGTTACAGGAGACGTCAGATCTGAGATGTCAAAGGTTACAGGAGACGTCAGATCTGAGATGTCAAAAGTTACAGGTGACGTCAGATCTGAGATGTCAAAGGTTACAGGAGACGTCAGATCTGAGATGTCAAAAGTTACAGGAGACGTCAGATCTGGGTCTAGTGCGTTATTTATAGCATGTCAAAAGTTACAGGAGACGTCAGATCTGAGATGTCAAAGGTTACAGGAGACGTCAGATCTGAGATGTCAAAAGTTACAGGTGACGTCAGATCTGAGATTCATAGGTTACAGGAGACGTCAGATCTGGGTCTCATGTGTTATTTATAGCATGTCAAAGGTTACAGGAGACGTCAGATCTGGGTCTAATGTGTTATTTATAGCATGTTAAAAGTTACAGGAGACGTCAGATCTGGGTCTCATGTGTTATTTATAGCATGTCAAAAGTTACAGGAGACGTCATATCTGTGTCTCATGTGTTATTTATAGCATGTCAAAAGTTACAGGAGACGTCAGATCTGTGTCTCATGTGTTATTTATAGCATGTCAAAAGTTACAGGAGACGTCAGATCTGGGTCTCACGTGTTTGCAAATCCGTGAAAACGCGTTTTTATGAAGGCAAATTTTAAATAAAAGCAGAAGATATTTTTTGCAGTCGACACTTACGTACCATGACAAGCGTCATTATGAGTCCAATGTCGAAATTGAACTTTCTTCCCACAAAAGAAAAGTCCATGCCTGTCCAAAAGTGCATATATGACAGCGCCCAGTGCAATCCAGAGACAAGACGGTCGAACTTAGTGATCATTACTCATACTTGCGTTCTGTGTTCGACTTTTTCCTCTTTGTTACGTTATTTTCAAAGTACAAGTTCTAAGGCTTTCAATAACCCTTTCAATGCTAAATGTTCAGAGTGAAACAGTCCATCACTGGTCAGTAGCAGAGTCAATACAGTATAAAAGGGTAAAATTTACCAAATGTTTTTGAATGACAAGCAATGCAGACACCAATCACAGAAATCCTCTAGAATTTATCTACACTGTTAGCAAATGAAAGTGTATTTGTTTCCCGCATTCTTTATAGTGTAAACAAAATGCCGTCAAATGAGATTCTGTTATAACTTTTGCAAACAGTTTGGAAGCGGGCGAAATGCCGAGTAACTTGACGGGTCCAAGCTGCAAGACACCCTGACTACATGTATTTCTAAAATTAAAAAATAAAGGAAGTTCCACTTTGAAAACCTGAAGCAGACGATAATTTAAGTAGACGAATATATATAGCTGCGAAAAGGTTCAGTTATTAGACTTATTGACTAATGAATTAATCGTGTCAATATGCGAAATGTGTCATGCCGAAATGCGACTGACAAAGATCAACTCTAAACCCTTTCCTTCACTTAAAATGCATTTTACGCCTTTACAAACAGAGTAGACCCGGATCAGATGGCTCCAATCAGGGTCTGTTCTGTTTGTTATGAAATTATACTAGATTTGACTATACAGTTTCTAACCTTTACCAAACACGTTATGTGTACCATTATAAAATAAAATGTGAGCCATTATAAAAAATCAGCTAATTAATATTTATGATATCATTATGTCTTACTTGGATATTCATCAGGGAAAGGGTTAACCCATTTATGACAAGGATTCCCTCGTATTGAGACAATATAAAACCAGATAATGTGACACCTAGAGGAAACACTTGATTAGGGTCTTCAGTTGTTTTGTATACATGTATTGCTATGATTTTCTATGAATTTACTGATACTTCCGACTGAATAACCCCAAATGAGAAAAACAGTTAACTCATTATCTCATATATACGCCTTTCTACTTCTTAGTTTGGGTCCCAGTTCAAGCTCAAAATCTGAACAGTCTATCCCCAGCTCCACAAACAGTTTTAAGTCATAGCTCCACTGATTCACTACAGACTCAAGCAATGGTTCAACTGGATATGTTCTTTTCGAATTCATTAATTACTAGACATTGTACTATATAATGACCAGTTTATGTCTTGATATATTATTGTTTAATTATACTAAATTTAAACCCGCTGAAGGATGTGAGTACTTTCTCACGTACGTTTTTATTTCTTTTCTGCGAAAGGTGCCAATTATCGTATTCAACATAAGAAATAGGAGGATATGGATAAAAAACACTATGTATATTAAGGGTTGTTGAAATGTTACAAGATTGTATTATGCAAACATAAGTTGAGCACTTTACTGAGGTTAAAGCCCATTCGTGAAGTTGGGACATGAGACTGAGCCCAGACTCAAACTCAGAAGTTTAGCCCATTCTCTCCTAGACTAGTTTAGATCCAACCTCTTTGAATAAATCTACCGAAAAGGAGCATTTACTAGAGAAAAGGAAAATGTTAGAATTGTGATAAATAGGGCAGTTGTACCATGGAGCAAAGTTCTATTTATTACAGTGGTTTCAACTTTTACAGAGGCGTCAGTAGGAGGGAATGAGTATACCCTTTCCTTGTTCTATTTTTATTCCAAATTTCAGTACAGTAAAACCTCTCTAAACCGGCAGTTAAATTTAGTATGAATATCGGTCTTGGAGACAGGTGGCTGCTTAATGCAGGGTGAAAGTCATGCAGAAAGCTCCTCTAGGAGCTTTCTGCATGACTTTCACCCTGCATTAAGCAGCCACCTGCCTAAAAGTATCTAAATTCTTATCTACTAGAATTCCGGTTAAGAGAGGTTATACTGTACTTACTGAATAGTCATGGGCAAAATAGTTATACTGAAACACGGAATGTGGAACATTGTAACCACTTGAGAAAGTAAAGCAACAGGTCTATCATATTCCATTAGTAAACAGAGTAGACCCTGATCAGACGTCTCCTATAGGAGCCGTCTGATCTGGGTCTTCTCTCTTTGGAAATGCGTGCAAATGCGTTTACATGAGGGAATGGGTTAATAACCCCAGGGCATGACTTCACGGTAGCTCTTAGATCTATGTTCTGTTTGCATTTATTCAATAAATCAGGGGCCTGTGCATCATTAGATTAGTGAACCCTTTACTCCATATAGGAAATCATGAATATTAATTTGTACGATTTTTATTGTGGCACGGGTAATTTAGACCACGGCAGAAACTGTAGAATCATACCTGCATAATTCCATACGCAATGCAAGCAGACCCTGATCAGACGGCTCTACAATACGCCGTATGATCTTGGTTTACTCTGTTTGTCAAGAAGTTAAACGTCTGGAGTAAAGGGTTCTAAAGATTCAATCAGCATTTTAAGTCTTCTAGTTCATCACTTTGTAAAACAACAGTAACAACAGATACTGGTAACCTATTTCTGATATGTTTGACCCTAAATGATAACAGTCTGAAACCTGACAAGGCATGGAACAACTGACTAGAAACTGGACGAAGAATCCGTGAAATCGGCAGCTGCAACACGTCGAAATGATAATTGAACGCACGGACATAGAAATCAATCACCGGGTGCTACCGCTCGTGGAAATAGAAAACATTGCATTTTATTTTACAGTTGATATATGTCGGTAGACCGATCAGCAGTTTAAACCTTTTACCATTTTCCCTGATGAATATTCTTGTAGGAAATAATGACGCCATTTTTTAATAATGGCATATGAACACAGGACATTTTGGCTCAGGCAGAAGCTGTAGAATCAGGTCTATATTACACCATAAACAAACAGAGCAGACCCTGATCAGACGGCTCCTATATGAGCCGTCTGATCTGGGTCTACTCTGTTTGCAGATGCGTCAAAATGCGCTTACATAAGGGAAAGAGGGGTTAAGCTCCAGATACCCCCTTTAACATTTTACTCTATATACACATTTCTACCCCTTTGCAAATAGAGTAGACCCAGATTGGATCATTTGCTTATGATGCAATATAGATGTATGATTCTAGCATTGCCAAAATATCCCGCGTCCATGTGAGATTATAACAATTAAACTAATTAATATTCATGGTGTCATTAATTTTCACATGAATATCCATGGAGTAGAGGATTAGCGCCTTTGCAAACAGAAAAGGCCCAGATGAGACAATGAGCCCTCTGGTCGGGGTGCACTTCGTTTACTCATGAAAAGACATAGACATGATTCTACAGTTTCTGGCATGACCACGCTTTCCTATTTGTGTGTGTGCCATTATAGAAATTCTTATCATTGATACATGGTGTCATTATTTCTTACATAAATATTAATGGAGTTAAGAGTTAATCTGATGCTGTCAATTGCTTCGTTCTGACGTCATAATCAAGTTAAAATTAACCATTTACTCATTGAATATTCATGCAAGAAATAATGACACAACGAATATCACGGTACATGAGCACAGGACATTTTGGCCATGGTCGAAACTGTAGAACCATATACATTGTATATGATATATCATAAGCAAACAGAGCAGACCCTGATCAGACGGTTCCTACATGAACCGACTGATCTGGGTCTACTCTGTTTGCAAAGGCGGGGAGAGGCGTATTTATGTAGTAAAGGGTTAAAGTATACCGTCTGTTAATGTCATTTTATAAGCCAGCATAAATTTCAGCGATACTTTTTTTAAATAGTGTACAAAGAATAAAATTAAAATGACCATTGAAAATTCCTCGCTAAAGCTTTAAGAACATGAAAAGCATGTTTCTCAAGTCGAAACCTGCAAACAACAGTCTCCTCGATTAAAGGATTAGAGGGCGGTGTCTGTTTTTCTTGCCATTTTATCCCATCAAGGAGATAATCTACAATATCCTCCGAGCCACTCAGATTTAATCATTTTCATCTTAGAGACGGAGATAAGAAATCTCCGTGATAAAGTAGATTATAAACGGTTGTTTTAGTATGAATATGATACGCCGGTGAATCTCGAGAGTCATAAACGAATGAACTATGTATGAACTTTTATCTTTCACTTGAAACAGGCGCATTTTGACGCCTTCGCATACAGAATAGACTCAGATCAGGCAACTGCTATATGAGCCGCCTGATCAGGGTCTGCTTTGTTTTGCTTATATGTTATAGATTATCGCTTTTTGCCATGGCAATATTTTTTTCTTATATTACATGTACATGTATATACCTTTTTACAGGATATAAAATAATTAATAAAAACCATTGTGATAAATAGAACATTTGCTCCTGTGGAGCAAATGCTCTATTCAAAATGGGCGGAGACATAATATGAATATCCATGAGGTAAAGGATTAACCCTTTCCTGTTCTGTGTTTATTCTAAACGTTGATACCTACTAATTATTTATGGACTAAATAGTTATAATGAAATATGGAAGATAGAAGTGTGTAGCCATTTAAGAAAGTAAAGAAACAGATATTTCAAATTCCATTAGCAAACAGAGCAGACCCTGATCAGACGGCTCCTATAGGAGCCGTCTGATCTGGGTCTAATCTGTTTTCAAATACAAAAATGCGTTTATATGAAGGAAAACATTAGTCTATGTATCTTCGTTACTATCATTTGCTATCATCTTACCATCTATAGTCCACTTACGATACCAACATAGTTATTGGCTTCTGCTGTAAGTGCAATTAATAACACGTGGGTCGTGTCAGTTTGTTAGCTATTTATATAGACATGTATAGTTGATAATTAGGTCAATGCAATCCAAGTTTATTGAACTAAATATCACATAACTGTCTTAAAGAGTTGTATAATATCATGTTTGTATTATCTGCTCATGATTGCATAATCAATTTTTTCATAGTTCTCTGCATGCATTTAATTCACATCTTATTGCAAGCATATGTTTATAATATTGAGCTGTTGTCGCTTGTTCTGCTGTGTTGTCAGTAAATAGCAAATATAGAGAATAATAGGTTAGTGCCGTAGATGGGACGCTTTATCCGACGAGGGGAGAAAACGTTGAGGCGAGGCTTGCCGAGCCTCAACTGTTTTCTCTCCGAGTCGGATAAAGGCGTCCCATCTACGGCACTAACCTATTATTCGATTTATCCAGTCAATATAGTTAAATGTCTTTTTTATAGACTCATAACACTCTTGAAATAATTTACATTGAAAATGCAGTTTTTCGATCAACGGATCCCTCCCTTTTCACTTCCATTTAGACGTAAATAGATCTAATGAGCTACCGCAAAGGAATATAGTTTCGATACTTGTATTACTAGAAAGGAAACGTGGTTGAATTTGAAAAATAAGATGATTTGAATCGAGGGTCGATAAGTTATTTCAAACAGACATGATCTATATTCTTTGGTCAAATTCGAGTTACGTAGTATCGGTTTCTATTTTTAGATTCTACCTTACGTCACTCAGAAATCGATGGAACTGAACAGGCTATATTTAGGTTTATGACTATCACCGCCCCTGTAAGAGTTTATCAATCAAATAATCATGAGAGTGAAAAGAAAACATTTACTATTTATCTGTCAATATTTGCTTCCAGGTTTGATTTTATCAAAAACGGGTTTTGCCAGCGGTGGATTAAATTAATAAAAGTGATAAATCAACGTCATTTTGTATGTGGCCTCAGTGGCGTAATCGGTAAGGGCGACGTCTCTAGAGAGATTAGAATTAGGTTTTGTAGGATCAGGCGCGGGTTCGAATCCAGCTGTAGCCAATTATTTTTATTTTTTTCTCATTTGAATAATTCTTCTGGTAACCAAATAGATCTGTTAGATCTATTCCATCAACATGTCTATGAATATTTACAGAAAACTAAAATAGTTCCATGGTTATAGAATCAGTACGCCTATCTACTAACCTAATAAACCTTCCACTACCGGAAGTAACCTAATAAACCTAAGTTTATTTGCACCCCCTTTATTATGTCACTAGAGAAGCCTGGTGACTGGATAAAATATATCTATAATTCGTAGATATTGTCTGTCTGTCTGTCTGTCTGTCTGTCTGCCTGCCTGCCTGTCGCCCGCCCGCCCGTCCGTCCGTTCCATCCGTCCGTCCGTCCTGTCCTGTCCTGTCCTGTCCTGTTTTGTCTTGTCTTGTCTTGTCTTGTCTTGTCTTGTCTTGTCTTGTCTTGTCTTGTCTTGTCTTGTCTTGTCCGTCCGTCCGTCCGTCCGTCCGTCCGTCCGTCTGTCTGTCTGTATGTATGTCTCTCTCTCTCTCTCTCTCTCTCTCCTCTCTCTCTCTCTCTCTCCCTTCTCTCTATCTCTCTCTCTCTCTCTCTCTCTCTCTCTCTCTCTCTCTCTCTCTCTCTCTCTCTCTCTCTCTATGTCTCTGTCTCCTCTGTCTCCTCTGTCTCCTCTGTCTCCTCTGTCTCTGTCTGGCTGTCTGGCTGTCTGGATGTCTGTCTGCCTGCCTGCCTGCCTGCCTGCCTGCCTGCCTGCTGTCTGTCTGCCTGCCTACCTGTCTGTCTGTCTGTCTGTCTGACTGTCTGTTTGTCCCTCAATCCGTCCGTTTGTCTGTCCGTCTGTCTGAGTGTCTGTCTGTCTGTCTTACCATATCTTTTTCTATCCTACCCTATCTTATCCTATCTTATCTTGCCTGTCTACTTTCCTTTCCACGTCTCTGTAAACATCCTCATCTTCATGTATGTTCATTTTAAGTACATTCAGAAATCATCATGAAGTTTATTTTTAGCAACTTCAACGTACATCTAATTCATAGCAGAATATACATGCTTGCACTCTTATTCAAACCTATTAACCAGACGTATGTTTAATATTCCCCACCACTGGTTTTTGGGCCCAGTTTCTTCTCCAATTATTTGCAACGTTTAATCAGTACATGTGTGCAGTCAATCCCATATTCACCGGAATTTTGATAATGAATATTTTAGATATTTTTAAGCAGGTAGCTGCTTAATACAGGGTGAAAGCCAACCGTAGGTGCTTTCTGTTCTTTTCGTTTTGCATTTTAAGACATACATATTAACCTTTGATAGATGCGCATTTTCACGCATTTTAACCCTTTCCCTGTTCTATGTTTATTCCAAATTTCAATACCTACTGAGTATTCATGGTCAAAATAGTTATAATCAAATATGGAAGGTGAAACATTGTTGCCATTTTAGACAGAAAAGAAACAGATTTGATAGAGGCGCATTTGCACGCATTTTAAAACAGAATAAACCTGTAGGAGCTGTCTGATCAAGGTCTGTTCTGTTTGCTTATGGAATCAATATAGACCTGGCCCTACAGTGTTTTAATGACCACAAATTATAGTGTCCATGTGTGCCATTATAAGATTTGAACTTATCTGCTTGGTCTGCTCTGTTTGCTTATGGAATCAATATAGATCTGGTAATACAGTGTTTGTAATAACACCAAACTCTAGTGGTCATGTGCCATTATAAAATGTGAACTAATATATATATCATAAGGTCAGTTTTCTTCTCTTGCACGCCTTAGATCTAGATCAGACGGCTCCTACAGGGACCGGCTGATCAGGGTCTGCTCTGTTTGCTTATGAAACTATGGTTAATCTGGTAGTTAATGGTTAATCTATTGTGTTTACCAATATCAAAATAATGTAAAAATATTCCCTTATAAAATTCAGTTAATAAATATTCATTATTTCCTACATGAATATTCAATATAGGGGATCTATCAAATATTCATTAGATAAAGGGTGAAGCGGTTGTTTTAGAGGGGTTCTATAGTAGAATTTGATTGAAACATCATATTCATTTCCACCGGACACATGTCCATATTGTGGTCTGGTTCTTGCGAGCAGTTCAGCCCTATACATGTTCCCTATTAATGTAAAAAAAAATGATAGCATTAGTATTAGTTAGATTTATTTCTATTTTAACCCATTTGCTCCCACGATCCCATATATGGGACGTAGGCAAACAGTGTAGACTCTGATCAGACACCGCATAATGCGGCGTCTGATCAGAGTACACTGTTTGCTGATAGGAAATTCAATATAAAACAAAATGAAAATGAAAATTTAGGCAATGCACCCATTAGATAAAAAATGGAGTAATCCAATATATAAGCATGGAAGAATCCACTGGGAGCAATCCAATGGGTTAAACATTAAATACATGACATTTTTGCTCAGGCAGGAACTGTATAATCAGATTGATATTATACCATTATACAGTAAAACCTCGATTATCCGAACACGAAAATACGTATTATTATCGATCTTTAAGACAGGTGGCAGCTTAATGCATGGTGAAAGTCATGCAGAAAGCTCCTGTAGGAGCTTTCTGCATGACTTTCACCATGCATTAATATATAAGCAGCCACCTGCCGAAAAGGGTCTAAATTCTTCTATACCGAAAATTCGAATAATCGAGGTTTTACTGTATGTCATAAGCAAACAGAGCAGACCCTGATCAGACGGTCCTGTAGTGGGCGTGTCTTCAAAATCTTAATGAAAACATAATCAGAGTGTCACAGTTTGGAAACTCACGAGACGCTGAATTACTCGGCAGCTCAGCTGGGTCTACATCGTTTACATATGATATCAAAGACCCGTTTTCACAGCAGTGAAGGGGTCAAGCTGCCCCAGGTCTTACAGTGAAGGGGTCAAGCTGCCCCAGGTCTTACAGATTGACATTGATATTTATTTAACCCTTTCCTTCGTATAAACGCATTTTCACGCATTTACAAACAGAGTAGATCCAGATCAGACGGTTCCTATAGGACCAGTCTTATCAGTGTCTGCTCTGTTTTTGGTAATGGACTTTGAAAGATGTGTTTCTTTACTTTCTAAAATGTCTGCTGTGTTCTACCTTCCACATTTAGTTGTAACTATTTTTTCAATGAATATTCAGTAGGTTATGAAATTTGGAATAAACGTAGAACAGGGAAAGATTTAAGTGTTCGGTGTAGAGGGATTTTACTGTTATTTCCGTGGATCGCGGCATAAATCAAGTTGATGACATACAGCCGTTGCTAATTGCTCGTTAACGACTGATAAGCCGCGGGAGGCTGGGCGCATATATCACTTTCCACTGACCATCACATGCGTTTATTAATGGACGGTCTAGCTGTTTATCTTATTCATTTAGACGCTAAGTGTCAGATGCAATACCCTATGGCCACTGGTTCTGGTAGTTGATTCAACAGTGTAAATTTATAATTATTTCAGGTAGACTGGTCTTCCAGCGAAGGCATGTGGTATGTTAATACCTGACAAAATCCTTTACTCCATGAATATGCATGTAAGAAATAATGAAACCATGAATAGTTATTATGTGTTTATAATAGCACATACACACATAAATAATTTGATTTAGCAAAAACTGTAGAATCAGATCTGTATAATGTCATACTTAACATATGCGTCTGATCTGGGTCTGTCCTGTTTGCAAATGTGTAGAAAGGCATAATTATGGAGTAAAGTGTTAAGGTGACGTCAATAACAGATTTGTTTCTATTGCGACTACTCAAAATAAGTCTTTTTTTGGAGGGGGTTAAGTTTGGCGGTAACTTAAACTATTGTGATAAATAGAGCCTATAGGAGCAAATGCTCTATTTATCACAATGGTTTCACAAAGTGACTTTTACAGAGTCGTCAAAACGTTCGTCATAGATTCAGCAACCACCAATTCTTCTCTTGTAGATTCTCGTCTTTATTCATTACATAGTGGATACACCCAGGTCTCTGAAAGTTTTGTTGTTATAATCTTAGTTCAAGGTTAAGTCGAATGGTAAAACACCTGCCATACTGAAATACATGTAGCTTTATTACATTATATGCTGACCTTCAAGTTACCCTCATTATGCGCTAAGAATTTTTCGTCGGCAAATAACAGTCGTCTACCACCGTTTTAACTCATATATTGTTCTTCTATTTTTTTTAAAAAAATGCAACCAGAGTGTCATAGTGTCAAATTTGATAAATAATACAAGCAGGCTGTCAGAGTATCGAACAGTTTGCATCCTTATAAGATGCAGAGTTACTCGGTCTCATCTGGTTCTAAACGGCATGTACAGGTAACTATAGCACTCAAAGAGTTACTCGGTATCTCATCTGTATCATAACGGCATGTATAGGTAACTATAGCACTCAAATTATTACTCTGTATCGCATCTGTATCATAACGGCATGTATAGGTAACTATAGCACTCAGAGAGTTACTCGGTATCTTATCTGTGTCATAACGGCAGATACAGGTAACTATAGCACTCAAAGAGTTACTCGGTATCGCATCTGTATCATAACGGCATGTACAGGTAATTATAGCACTCAAATAATTACTCGGTATCTCATCTGTATCATAACGGCATATACAGGTAACTATAGCTCTCAAAGAGTTACTCGGCATCTCATCTGTATCGTACAGGTAACTATAGCACTCAGAGAGTTACTCGGTATCTCATCTGTATCATAACGGCATATACAGGTAACTATAGCTCTCAAAGAGTTACTCGGTATCTCATCTGTATCATAACGAGAGGTATAGGTAACTATAGCACTCAGAGAGTTACTCGGTATCTCATCTGTATCATAACGACAGGTATAGGTAACTATAACACTCAAATTATTACTCGGTATCTCATCTGTATCATAACGGCATGTACAGGTAATTATAGCACTCAAAGAGTTACTCGGTATCGCATCTGTATCATAACGGCAGGTATAGGTAACTATAACACTCACATTATTACTCGGTATCTCATCTGTATCATAAAGGTGTGTACAGGTAACTATAGCACTCAAATTAGTACTCGGTATCTCATCTGTATCATAAAGGTGTGTACAGGTAACTATAGCACTCAAAGTATTACTCGGTATCTCATCTGTATCATAAAGGTGTGTACAGGTAACTATAGCACTCAAAGTATTACTCGGTATCTCATCTGTATCATAAAGGTTTAATACAGATATCATTTTACAGCAGGCTAAAGGCTAATTGCATGAACTTGAATTCGTTTTTCACACATTTGCAAACAGAGTAGACCCAGACCAGATGGTTCCTGTTGGAACCGTTTGATCTGGGTCTGCTCTGTTTGCTAATGGAATTTGATAAATCTGTTTCTTTACTGTCTAAATTGGCTACAAAGTTTCCACATTCCATGTTTCATTATAGGCTTATAGCAAATTTGTCCATGAATAGGCAGTAGGTATTGAAAATTGTATACAACATAGAACAGGGAAATGGTTACACTGTATAATAAATTAATAATTGTTATATCATGTCGGGGAAAATGTGGTCCTGTTTAACCATTTACTATATGAATATTCATTAAGAAATTATGAATATTAAATAGCTGAATGGTTATAATGACATCATGAACAGGGAAATGTTTGACTGGCAGAAAATGTAGAACCAGAACTATTGATATGCATAAGCAAACAGAAAGGACCCTCATCAGACGGCCCCTTCAGGAGCAATGATCTGGATCTACTATGTCTGTAAACGCGTTAAAGATCGTAACCCTGAAGTAAACAGTAACTGTTAAATGTGAATGTATTTGCATTAGCAGCGTTGAATCAAATGTCAATGTGATCTGGACCAATTGTAAGTGATTGATGCCAGTTTGTAAACAAACAGGTAAATGACTATGGAATCATTAACATGCTGTGATATGGATGAAAACAAAGTGTTTTCATATTAACCCTTTCCCTCATATAAACGTGTTTTCACGCATTTGCAAACAGAGAAGACCCAGATCGGACGGCTCCTAGAGGAGCCGTCTGATCAGGGTCTGCTCTGTTTGCTAATAGAATTTGATAGATCTGTTTCTTTGCTTTGTAAAATGGCTACAATGTTCCACCTTCCATATTTCATTATAACTAGTTGGACCATGAATATTCAGTAGGTATTGAAATCTGGACTAAATATAGAACAGGGAAAGGGTTAATAGGGTATTTAGCTTGAGTATTCAATTGCCATTGCTTTTTATCAAATGAGCTGACTAGAATAGTATGAATGAAGTAAATAAACACTCGTGTAATATTCTGCTTATCATATGACACAACATCAAGAGGAACGGGCGCCTTTTTCTTTGACAACTGTCAACCAGACACACATGCTTACATCATTTTCGTGTTATATTACACATTTTCAGTATAAAAAGGACGAACTTGTAATATTAAATTGGATACAAGTCGTGTCATTTGATAAAGATTGTTTCGTACTTGCTCATCTCACGAAAAGTATTTTATGTGCGCACACGAATGATTTTAGTCATTTTACCCAAGCCAGTGTACATCCGGGTCCATGCTTATAAAGCTTTTAGTTGAGTCTGAGTTTCGTTCTCAAGCTTTTGATTGGTCAGATTTGAGTTCTCAAGCTTTTGATTGGTCAGATTTGAGCCAGAGGCTCAAATCTGACCAATCAAAAGCTTGAGAACGTACTCAGACTCAACGAAAAGTTTTATAAGCATGGACCCCGAAATGTTAGACAGAAGTGGACATCCTAGGCTCAGAAAACATCAAGACAAGACCAGTGTTACCTTTTTACTCCATGAATATATACATGCAAGAAATAGTTTGTCTTATTTTTTAGATACCCAATTGTTCAAATTCAAATAGAAAAGGATTTCAAAAGCTGTTTTTGTTTTGTTTTTATTTTTGTGAAAATGAATAACTGTTGAACGTTATAAAAGTATTTTCCACGTTTGGCTGTAACAAGGGAAGTAATATCAACTAGCAATTAATTTCGAAAGGTAAATGATTATTTCCCTTATGCTGGTGACTATTGTACCACACCGGCTACACAAACACCAGGCATTTCGGGACGAGGAGCTCTTTTGGAATTTGCAGTGTAGACTAAGATTAGCCTAAACGTTTAAAACGATGTGTCGCTCTTGAAATTCACTATTTAGTACACCACAAGAAGTGCCGATTTTGTCATGTGTGCTACGTTCCAACGCAGGGGCATTATATGTACTCCTATGTTGATGCCAGTGATTGTGTACCATAAACAATTATAGAAAAGTCCAATCATCATCGTCTTATAAATGACACAATTTAATCAAATCCTTTGTGGTTCGAAAATGCTCGTTTTGTCCGGAGTGACATTCTCCAGAATTGTCTCAGATACATGTATACGACATGCTGCAAAGATCGCCGACAGCGATCCACATGGCTTGTTGTATGTAATGGGCAAATCGGTGATTACCTTACGATCCAGATGAGAAGTCAAGTAAACTGTTTGGTACATCATTTAGATGTTAGAGAAGAGATTGAACAGAGTGCCGTTTATCGTATTTTTACCGAATTCCAAAGGGGTTATAATATGCGGAAAGAAACTGTATTTGAACAGTTTTGTTCTTGAAGAGAACACCCTCATCTGTGTGGAGTGGTTTGCCCTTGTACGAAAAGCTATACATAAATACTTGAATAGCTCTGATATAATATTTCGACCACTAAGGGCCTTTTTAAAAGATTATCAAAAAAGCCCTTAATGGTCGAAATATTAGATCAGAGCTATTCAAGTATTTATGTATTATATTAATTCCCTTTTAGAAATAGTATCTTCATTGCGAAAAGCTATAGCAGTGACGTAGTCTGATGCTGAGATGTCTATCAGGTCGTGGACTATCCTGTAGGGTATGCCTAGTTGTGCCTTGGCTCTCCTTGATTCCAGACTCTCCCAGCCCAGGTCGTCTACATGCTGCCCACATTGCTGGTGTTCTGATACCTGGCTGTGGTGTCCCTTGCAGCACGTATCTGTACCATCTCTGTCTTGTGGTTAGCTGCATCTGTATGCGGTTCCAAACGGTGGCACACTATTCGAGATGAGATCTGACAAGTGCAAAGGAGTCACTGGCCTTTGTGTCTTGACCACTGATGCGCAGGTTTCGCTGTAGAAATACTGGCATACAAACTGGTCTGATTACTGATTACAATTACTTAGAATGCATATTGCATTCTACTTAGCCGATTTTTATAAAGGCTTGGTAATATTGATGTCATTGCAACAATAATGCATGACTGGATACGTATTGAACTATAAGTCTTACAGTATTGAATAGGGGACCTGGCCATTTCAGCCCCTAATCGAATATACCTCACTTTCTAGGAAATATGTGCGCATTTAGATATATTTATGTATTACTTATGTTGTGTCTTGCTCTGGAATACTTCTTGACGAGGTAATTAAATTACAGCTTTATTAAACACAACGCAAACCATTGTCAGTAATTAGTTTGCATTAGAAGTAACAGGTGTATATATATATCGATGGATTGGTGCAAAACTGTTGTAACTCCTTCACAAAGTGAATGAGTTACAATTGTTTTGCACCAAGCCCTCGATATATAGTTTGATGGAAGACGGGTATCCAGCAACCCTTTACCCCGTTAATAATAATGTAAGAAATAATGACATCATGAATATTAATTAATTAAATTAGTTGTTATTATCGCACACAGACACTGGCTTTTTTAACATGGCAAACACTGTATATTCACGTCTATATGATATCATAAGCATACAGTGCAGATCCTGATCAGACGGCTCCTACAGGAGCCTACTCTGTTTGCAAAGGCGTAATGTTCAGTGCGTATTTATTGTTCAGCCAACTGCACGTAAAATTCTTAAGTTATTTGACCTTGACCTTTGACTTACAGGCAGCTTGGGCTGGGTGCGCAATGAAAGTGTGGATGGTGTCTAATGTGTATATGTAATTCCGTGACAATAGCTACAATGGTAAGGGAGATATACGACAATGATAAAAATGTGTCAACCAAGTACACCTAAATTTCCTAAGTCATTTGACCTTGACATTAGGCTTGTGGGTAGCATGGATTGGGTGTACAATGAAAGTATAGCTGGTATTTAATGTGTATATGCAAATCCATGCGAATAGCTACAGTGGTTAGGGAGATGTAAGACGATGAAAAACTGTGACAACCAACTGCACGTAAAATGTCCAAGTCATTTGACCTTGGGCTTGCGGGCAGCCTGGGTTGGGTGTGCAATGAAAGTATAAATGGTATTTAATGTGTATATGCAATTCCATGCGAATAGCTACAGTGGTTAGGGAGATATAAGACGATAAAAAACAACTGTGACAACCAACTTCACGTAAAATTTTCAAATCATGTGACTTTGACCTTGACATTGGGCTTGCAGGCAGCCTGTGATGGGTGCGCAACGAAAGTATGGTAGGTGTTTAATGTGTATACATATGTAATTCTATGGCAATAGCTACAGTGGTTAGGGAAATATAAGACAATGAAAAAACTGTGACAACCAACTGCACGTAAATGTGACAACCAACTGCACGTAAATTTTCCAAGTCATTTGACCTTGACCTTGGACTTGCGGTCATCATGGGGGTACCAAATGATAGAACAGATGGTGATTGGCGTGTATGTGAAGTTTCACAGTTTATAGGTGTAGAAATTGCTGACATATACATGTAGCATTTTATAGCAAAGCGTGAGGCACGGACGGACATACGGACGAACGGACGGACGGACGGACAGATAGAAGGACGGACGGATGGACGGACAGGTGCAAAACATAATGCCGCTTGACTGTCGTCACGGGGGCATAAAAACTGTACAGGTACGAAACGGTAAATGTGCGAAATGAAATCTAACTCTTTTTTCGGAGTTGTCTTCCCTGAGCTACTCTTCTCCAGTAAAAGAAAAGGAAATTTGCGGGAAAATCAAGAGAATTGTTTTCCTCCGAAAATGGTGCAAATTTTAGTGAAAATGTAACGTAAATGCACTTATTTTTGAAGTATTGAAATGCGCATGGCTAGTTTTGTACGGTTAATAAAATATCTATGAGGATTTTGTCAGTGGCATTTACTATGAAAGAAATTAAACTTAACTACATTGATTCACATAATATTAATGATCGTAGTTCTTCTTTATGATTACTACACTCCCTCATTACATTGAGGATTATGTGTAACTGAAGTATCTATCTATCTTCCATTAATGTCAAACCCCTATTGGGGACGTAGTTGAGCTGAACCAGAATATTGTATTATTGAGCAGATCTGACACACAGTTCTAAGCATGTTTCAAATTGCTCAATTTTATTCACTTTTGCATGAGTATACTGTAGCATTTGAACATGTGATGAGCTTGACTTCTTGGACATTAGGGGTGACTATTGAGTACAATTTTACCATTGCGATCAAAAGTATTGCGATAGTCAGAATTAGTATTGCGATAGTATTGCGATACTGACAAAACTATTGCAATATAGTATTGCGATAGTCAAATTGTAGGGGTTTCAAGCTCATTTCTGTTTATTTTTAGCCTATTCATTTCCGTTTTTATAAACTACAGTGTAAGAATTTAGCTTTTAAGATTTTAGTTTGGTATTGAAACTTTACAGTTCAACTTTGGGCTGCTCTGGTTTCCTACACCATGACCACCAGTAGATGAGGATTCAATTAAAACAATAACATGTTGTGTTCTTGTGAAGCAGTTAAACAACCGTTATCATCCTAGCATCACTGATTCGAATTTCAGTTTGCTTAGAAACGCAATGAAACTCACGTCAGTTTAGCGAGCTTCCTAGGAAAACTTCCGAAACTAAATCCATGTGTTATATCCCTCAAAAATAATGTGTCAACTAATAGAAAACTGAACAAAACAGTAATAAACGGCAGTAAATTCACTTATTACTATAAAATCTCAACCTACCAAATGAAAACGGAAGCCATTCTGTGAAAATGAAACCGGAAGCGTAAATTCGGACCATAACAATTTCAACCCAATTCGACGCTTTCTTCCGCCATATTGTTAGTTTCATACACAAAGGGACGAATCACGGAAATATTATGCATCGTTTGGGAGCAATTTAGGAACTTTTTATCTTTAACATTGCATTGTTAAACTATCGTAACTATCGCAATATTTGTTTTACTATCGGCAATAGTATTGGTTTCTAATTTTTGGATCGATGCATTGACATCGAGACAGCTGCTATCGGGATAAGTCGATCCATCGTTACACCCCTATTGGACATAGATTCAGATTTAAGTCCCAGCACACATGTACTCTCAGAGTTAGTCACTGCACACATGTACTCACTGAGTTAGTCGCTGCACAAATATACTCACTGAATTAGTCACAGTACACACGTACTCACTGAGTTAGTCACCGCACACATGTACTCACTGAGTTAGTCAAAGTACACATGTACTCACTGAGTTAGTCACAGTACACATTTACTCACTGAGTTAGTCACAGTACACATGTACTCACTGAGTTAGTCACCGCACACATGTACTCACAGAGTTAGTCAAAGTACACATGTACTCACTGAGTTAGTCACCGCACACATGTACTCACTGAGTTAGTCAAAGTACACATGTACTCACTGAGTTAGTCACAGTACACATGTACTCACTGAGTTAGTCACAGTACACATGGACTCACTGAGTTAGTCACTGAACACATGTAGTCACTGAGTTAGTCACTGAACACATGCACTCACTGAGTCGGTCATCACACACATGTATTTATACTCACTGCATGAGTCAGTCACAGCACACATGTACTCACTGAGTCAGTCACCACACATATGTACTCACTGAGTCAGTCACCACACATGTATGTATACTCACTGAGCAGTGATTAATCTAGAAATTTGAACCATGAGTCCCAGGACTCACATATCTGAGAACAATGAGTTTCACAGGAAAACTATGAGTCTTGCAGAATGAATAGATAGAGATAGATAGTCCTAAACTGAATCGATGAGTCCTAAAGCATGAAGTTAAAAGAAAACTGATGTTTAATCGTAATTCTGCAAAGTTACATTTTAGTTTTGGAACATTTATTGTATTAGTAATAACTTCTAATAAGTATAACCAGGTTTCCTGGCTAGTCTCACCAATGAGCTGTTAACCTTTCCCTGTTCTGTTTGTACTAAGTATCAGTACCTAGTGAATATTCATGGCAAAAGTAGTTATAATGAAATATGGAAGGTGGAATATTGTAGACATTTTAGAAACTAAAGAAACTCATCTATCAAATTCCATTAGCAAACAGCAAACCCTTATCTCACAACTTCTATAGGAGCTGTCTGATCTGGGTCTACTCTGTTTGCAAATGTGTGAAAACATGTGTACATGAAAGAAAGGGTTAATACATGTAATGGATGCCGAATATTGTCGAAACCTAAAGTAGATCGATGTCACCATTTAGAGTACACAGGTGTGGACTACTTGCCTGGCATGAAGCAACAAAATGATATTTCCGATTGTGCATATATTTACCATGTTATTTTTGGCCTGATGTCTCGTATGCCACAAAACATGAAACCATTTCGACCCTCCGTTGCCTTAATAGAAGTCAACTAGGAGTAAGTCGCCAACCACTTTGGTCAGAACTCTTTCTCTCTTTAAGCTGACAGTCGTTATTTTCCTCCATTACATCGGATTCGGGATCCTTATTTTGATCCACGGACGTTGAAGGCATGTCAGTGGGACACAACTGACCTATATCGTTTGATTTGAGTCGATCTTAGCGACTATATTCGGTGGCTTATCGGCGCTGCCATTTTAAAAGGAACATTTTCATTGGCTCATTATGAGCATCCGCTCAACTGCAATACCAGGGTCACAGGTTCGATCCCCCGCCGGACCAAGTCCTTCGGACGAGACTATGAACCGAGGTCCGATGTATCAGTGCTATACACTGGGCATCTAAAAGAACCAGAGAAACTCAGTCGATAATAAGTGTTTCCTCTACCCTCTCTCTGGGGTGTCCAATTAGCCCATAGAAAGCAGAAACGGACGTTAATCAACACAAACATACAAGCATCCTGCTGATTTGTAGCCAATCAAAATCATTGTTGTTAAAAATCCTTACAACAGCCGGATGTTGATATCGTAATGGTGTTCTATTAGTAACACTTCGTGAAATTAAATTCATGCGGCCATATTTTAATGCGTCCTTTAGGACGCTTAGTCACTTACATTTTAGGATTATGCGTTTTTTGCTATTTTAATACGTCACTGATGCCGGACGCAGACCTAGATTAATCACTGACTGAGTCACAGCACACATGTACTCACTGAGTCAGTCACTGCACACATATACTAACTGAGTCAGTCACCAAACACATGTACTCACTGAGTCAGTCACCACACACATATATACTCACTGAGTCGGTCACCGCACCCATGTAGTTTATTGAACTCATGCACCAAGTTATTCACCACACATATGTACTCACTGAGTCAGTCACTGCACATACGTACTCACTGAGTCAGTCACCACACACATGTACTGACTGAGTCAGTCACCACACACATGTACTCACTGAGTCTGACCGCACATGTACTCATGCACAGAGTCATTCACCACTAATATGTACTCACTGAGTCAGTCACTGCACATGTGTACTCACTGAGTCAGTCACTGCAAATATGTACTCTCTGGGTCAGTCACTGCACACATGTACTCACTAGATCCATAATTTAAAGTTTAATGTTTCAGTTTGACTACAGAACCCACATTAATTTGTGTTGATGAGTATTTGTTGACCCTTTCCTTCACAGAAAGCCTTATCACCCCTTTGCAAACACAGTATACATAGATCAAATGACTCCAGGAGTCCTATAGGAGCCATCTGATCAAGGTCTGCTCTTTTTGTGTCACCTGCAGAGAGGCAGTGTGTCACTAAGGGATCACTTTTCCGTCGTCTGTCCGTCCGCCTGTCTGTCCGTCACACTTTCTTTTTTTGGCTGTCATTTCTAAACTAATCATTTGTATAGATCTTTCAAATTTCACGTGTGTCTTCCTCTCATTGAGGACCATTGATGTAACTAAGGTCCAACGCTCTGCATGCAATACTTTTTGAGTTATTCCCCTTTGTTCTGATTGTCGTACTCCAGCATATTAACAGTTTTTGTGTCAGCTGCGAGCAGGTGACACATGTGTTCCTCCGAACACTCTTGTTAGTTATAGAATAATTAGTCCCCCACCGGTTACCGGTTGGGGGACTATAGGTTTGCTCGATTCCGTCCGTCCGTCCGTCTGTCTGTCCGTCCGTCTGTCACGCTTCGTGTCCGGGCCATATCTCCTACAAAGTTATGCCTAATTCATTATAATTTCACACATTGAAGAAGCATGATGAGGGCTAGTGTCATGCACAAGGGCCATAACTCTAGCATCAATATTTTTGGAGTTATTCCCCTTTTACATATTTTTTTGTCCGGACAATAACTCTTTATCTACTGCTTCATTTGATTTGAAACTTCACATATGGAACAATCATGATGAGGGGTAGTGTCATACACAAGGGCCATAACTCTAGCATTGATATTTTTGGAGTTATTCCCCTTTTTCATATTTTCTTGTCAGTCCGGATGTCACGCTTCGTGTCCGGGCAATATCTCCTACAAAGTTAGGCCAAATTCATTATAACTTCACACATTGAAGAAGCATGATCAGGAGTAGTGTCATGCACAAGGGCCATAACTCTAGCATCAATATTTTTGGAGTTATTCCCCTTTTTCGTATGTTTTTGTCCGGACAATAACTCTTTATCTACTGGTTCAATTGATTTGAAACTTCACATATGGAACAAGGATGATGAGTGGTAGTGTCATGCACAAGGGCCATAACTCTAGCATCTATATTTTTGAAGTTATTCCCCTTTTCATATTTTCTTGTCCAGTTAATAACTCTTTATGTACTGGTTCAATTGATTTGAAACTTCTCATATGGAACAAGCATGATGAGGTGTAGTGTCATGCACAAGGGCAATAACTCTAGCATCAATATTTTTGGAGTTACTCCCCTTTTTCATATTTTCTTGTCGGGACAATAACTTTATATACTGATTCAATGTATGAAAGTAGGTACTAATACCATTCAGGTGGTCATGTATATACCATGGTCAACCACACCATGGGTGGGTGGGATGGGGAGAGTGGAGGTTTTTTTCAGTCCGGTGGGGGACTCATGTCTTGCATAGCAATACAACATGCCCTTGTTTAGATCTGATACTATAGTTTCTACCAATAAAAATCCAGCCAAAAAATATGTATGATGTCATGATTTTTTACATGAATATTCAACAAGGAAGGGGTTGAGTAATGGGAACTCATCACAATCCAGTGTTTTATACTGTTGGATATTACATTGGTCCTGTGTTTTATAGTGTTGGATATTACATTGGTCCAGTGTTTTATACTGTTGGATATTACATTGGTCCTGTGTTTTATAGTGTTGGATATTACATTGGTCCTGTGTTTTATACTGTTGGATATTACATTGGTCCTGTGTTTTATACTGTTGGATATTACATTGGTCCTGTGTTTTATAGTGTTGGATATTACATTGGTCCAGTGTTTTATACTGTTGGATATTACATTGGTCCTTTTTTTTATAGTGTTGGATATTACATTGGTCCAGTGTTTTACACAAATCCCATAAAATAAACTAGTACTGATACAATTTCAGTTTAGAAAGAAAAACATTTAATTAAATCTTTACTCCATGAATATTCATGTAAGAAATAATGACATCATTAATATGAATTAGAATATTTGTTCTAATAGCACATTGATACAGGAATTTTTGGCTATGGTCGAAACTGTCGAATCATAATTAGCTTGTCTGTTTCGAAGAAATCACGAGCTATTGTCGTAACTCCAGCGTCGTCGTCGTTGTCGTCCGAAATCTTAACATTGACCATAACTTCTTCAATTTTTCATTTACAACTTTCATTTTTGGTATGCATGTTCATCTTGACAATGACGACAGACGAGCGTTTGCACCCGCTTGCTGTGCTCTTGTTTTATATTCTAATAGCACATTGATACAGGAATTTTTGGCAGAAACTGTCGAATCATAATTTTACATGTATAATTAAATATACATGTTCTTGTGGCATTTCAGAGCATAAACAAGGACTTTTCAGCCTGATGTTTGGTTTTCAAAATAATGTTTTTAACTTTATGTTAACTTATTTCATTAATTTTGCATTTTTGTTTTCAGACCAGAGAGTGAGGCTGGCAAGCCTAAGGAATGGGCCATGGTTGAACTTCAGGGATCCTTGGAAACCCGCCATCCTGTGCCCTTGAGTGGCCGGTTTATTGGAGATCTGCACTTCACACACAAGGTACTGGTTTTCGTTGAAGATCGAAGGAGGATTTAACCCATTACTCCATGTATATGTCTTTTAATGTCCTTGCAAACCGGGTACACCCAAATAAGATGGTTCCTGCAGTGACAGGGAAACCTATAGGGGATATATGCAATGTTACGCATATAAAATTTACAATATCACATTGGTTGAATTGACCATTTGCCATTGTCACATCAAGTGGATTTTCACTGAAACCATTTTATTGGAAAATGTCACATAGAAGTTTGAAAATGTCATATAGAAATTTGAAAATGTCATATAGAAATTTGAAAATGTCACATTCATCTTTTTAAAATGATCATGATCTGTTAGGGTCACATAATTCTTTCCTGATCACTGCTCCTGTAGGAGCCGTATGATCATCATCAGGGTCTTCTCTATTTGCTTATTTAATGATACAGATCTGATTCAACGGCTTCGGCTATTGCCAAAAAATACCTTGTTCATTTGCCATAACAAAAAGCTTATCTACATATTCTTTATCATATGTCATTATTACTTGCGTAAAAATCCATAAAGTAAAGGGTTAACCAGCCATGTGTTACCTCCCCTACATTGAATAGACAAATGAATAGTAAATCTTTTGAATCATCAGATGTTGAATGTGAATGAAGTTGCACATACACACAGTGTAATCACAGTACAGGGAACAATACATTGTTTACCCTTCCCCTCAAATAAACATGCCTTTTCACCCATTTGCAAACAGAATAGATCCAGATCAAGGTCCAAGTGATATTAGGACTCCCAAAAGCGAACATAATCATATTCAGTACTAAAAGTCATTTTTTCTAAACCTAATTGGTTAGTTATATTGATTTACTTGATTATTTTTCGAAACCAACATTTAAATTTCTGACAGTTAAATGTGCCAGACTACAGTTAATGAATTTGCGAATGTATAAATCATTAGCATGTCAGGCCTTTTTCTGGAGTTTATACGGGTATGTTAAAAAAAACATTCCCAATCCAAAAAGGTTCACATTTTTCCCACTTTGGGGGAAAAATCAAGGGACCAAAATTTGATTAAAATGCTAAACAAATGCAAAATAAGTTAAATGGGACCAAAAATGCTTTCCAGATCATTGAGTTTTATGCACAAAAAATTTCCTATTAAATGCATATTTCCCAAAATGGCCAGAAAAAGGCTTGCATGTCTAGGGAACCATGTCACAAAATTTTGATTACTGAAATTCTGCCTCCCGCTATGTTTCTTTGAATGTTTTACGCTCAAAGCGAGATATAAAAATACTGTGACATGGATCCCTCGGAGACAATGATTTTTTGATATGTCGAAAACTGTTATCATATTCGGACACAAATTACAAAAGTTATGTATGTTTGAAAGAGACGATTCTTTTAAATTTCATTTTATTTGTATCTGCCGAAAACAAAAACAACAAAAGAGAACCCCCCATTGTGATTTGTAATTTGATAACTATCTATAGAGGGCTTATATAGAGAGTAATACTTTCCACTAAGCTCCTCCCCTTTCATCCTTCCGATCAATTTAAAAACTGATTTTATTGCCAGTTACCCATAGTCAGTCTACTGTTAAACACTTAAAAGGCATTTCTATGAGTTAAAGGGTTAAAATAACAGCATTTATTGGCATTTATGTTTCTACACAATCAGAAAAAAACGAGTTTACATCTGATCTTGGTTTGCAAAGGTATAAAAAGGCACATAGATCTATGGAGGAAAGGGTTAATTGGTCTTTGGGTGTTGTATCATGAATCATTAATTATTAATGATCATACAAAAACATTTGTTAAATGCTATTACAGGTAGCTATTGGTCTTCAGTAGTGTTTATAAAGTCATATGACTGGCATACAATTACTGGTACTGGCAACCATTTTCACAATGGTCAGTGATGCTGGTAGTTATCAGTAATTACTGCCACCAAACACGATGTGATAATTACCTATACAGTTGTATTGTTACCATGGAACTACAGTTCAACCTGTCTTAAGCAGCCTTTGAAAAGAGCTCTTAACTATGGGTCCGAATGCAGGTGGTAGCTTCATGCAGGTCAAAAGTAATGCAGAAAGCTCCTAATGGGGCTTTCTGCATTACTTTTGCCCTGCATTAAGCAACCACCTGCTTTTTTTAACACTCGTGTTCAATAAATGAATGACACAGTCACTGGTTAGTACAGTTACCACTGTAATTAGATTTCCAGTGTACATGTATACATGTATATATGATATTTACATAGTTGTCACTGATCTAGAAATATTGTAGATTGTCATGCAGTTGTTACGAAATTATCTTTAGAATGTTTAGCAGTTATATACAATTGCAGTTTGTGTAATATTCATGTAATAACTATTTTAAAATAATGACATTATGAATATTTATTTGCTGAATTTTAAGAAAATGTAGGAGCTGTCTGATCAGGGTCTGCTCTGTATGCTTATGAAATGATAATAGATGTGACTCTACAGTTTTCTACCTATACCAAGAATTCCTGTGTACATATGCCAGTATAAGTCGAGGGCTTGGTGCAAAACTATTGTAACTCCTTCACTTTGTGAAGGAGTTACAATAGTTTTGCACCAAGCCCTCGAAATATATGTAGCCAATAAATATTCATGGTGTCTTTATACTTGCATGAATATGTAACAAGGAATAGGTAACCCAGTTAGTAGGTGTATCTATAGTGTAGAGGGTTAACCCATTCCCTCATATTGACACCCTTTGATGCCTTTATAAAAGTCATTTCTTGAAACCATTTTGATGAATAGAGCATTTGCTTCATAGGAGCAAATGCTCTATTTATGACAATGGTTCAAAACTACACAGTTCTAAACTTTTCCTTTCTTTCTGTATATGCTCATTTTCTGTTGATTTATTCAAAGAGCTGTGATCTAAAAAATCCTTTGAGGTAAAGGTTTAACCCTTTCTTCCATAAACACTCCTTTCTACGCCTTTGCAAACAGAGTAGACTCAGATCAGATGGCTCCTATAAGAGTCATCTGATCAGGGTCTGCTCTGTTTGCTTATAATATAATACACCTGTAGATATGATTCAACTGTTTATGCCAAAAGTTCATGTGCTGTTATATGAATATAATCTAATTAATATTCATGATGTTATTATTTCTTACATGAATATTTATGGAGGAAAGGGTGAATGAAATATTTTCTTATCTTACTCTAGGATGTTCCAGTGTTGATAATTGGACATCACATTCTGTACGGGAAAACTGTGAACCTAGAGAAACCGTATGGCGTAATGGTCAAGGACACAACTAGTGAAAACAACCAAGACGATGGAAATATACAATACAGCATCACAGCAATTATCAAAAAGAAGTTACTGTTTAAAACAAGACCAAAGCCCATCATTGCAAATGTTCCAAAGAAAGTATGATGACATGTGGTCTGGTGATGGCATGTGGTCTGGTGATGACATGCGGTCTGAACGGATAGTACTTTACTTGATGGATATTCATGACAGACACAACTTGTTATGGATATTATATTATTTTGTTACAGTGGAACCTGTCTGAAATGACATTGAATTGATTGACTACTGAAATCTTAAAAAAAAATCAGGTGGTTGCTTAATTCAGGGCAAAAGTAATGCAGAAAGCTCCTATTATGGCTATAGGAGCTTTCTGCATTACTTTTGACCTGCATTACTAAACCTTCTTCTCAATGTATACTTGTATTTATGCAAGACATAATGATATCATGAATATTAATTAGATTAATTGTTATAATAGCAAATGGACACAGGACATTTTTTCCATGACAGAAACTGTAGACTCGTATCTGTATTATATCATAAGCAAAATGAACAGACCCTGATCAGACCGCTCCTGCAAAAGCCTTCTGATCTAGATCTACTCTGTTTGCAAAGGCATAGACATGTGTATTTATTGAGTTAAAGGTAAAATGGTGGGAACTGAGTATACAAGACTTGCAAACAGTGTCAACCCAGATCAGAGAGCTCCTTGGGGATATCAGATCAGGGTCAGCACTGGTTGTCATAATTTGATTTTTTTCATTGATAAATTTTGATACGGGTGTCCATGGTCGTGGTTATGCCCCAAAATTAACCTTTTCCCTGTTCTATATTTATTCCAAATTTCACTACCTACTGAATATTCATGGACAAAATAGTTATAATGAAATATGGAAGATGGAGCATTGTAGCCATTTTAGAATCTAAAGAAACAGATCATTCAAATTCCATCAGCAAACAGAACAGACCCGTATAAGAGTTGTGTCTTCTCTGTTTGCAGATGCGTGAAAAAGCATTTACATGTATATTAGGGAAAGGGTTAAATAAATCATTTGTTCATATGCTGAAAAGAAGTATGCAAGAAAACCGACTAAATGAATGCTAAAGAAGACAAAATTTCTTCTTATCAGTAAAAAAGATTCCAGTGTTATTCACTGTGTTCACAATGACCAAGGTATGAGCCATTACTCATTCTCTCATACGCTATTTTTAGATCCAACCTTTTTGAATAAATCTACCAAAAAGGAGCATTTACTACAGAAAAGAAAACTTTTAGAATTGTGTAGTTTTGAAACCATTGTAATAAATAGAGCATTTGCTCCTTGGGAGCAAATGCTCTATTTATCACAATGGTTTCAATAAGTGTGTTATACAGAGGCATCAATGTGAGGGAATGGGTTAATGTTGTGTCAGTTGGCAATTTTAAGTTTTTGTATCATGTAACTTTGAAACCATTACTTCTAGAATGACGAGATCTTAGGAATGTATTCTTCAGCGTGTAAACTTGTTTACCTTGGTATTTTCCTCCAGACAATGAAGATTAATAAGGTTATGGGCCTTGATGTGAAAATTTGTGATTTGAAGTTTGTGTCTCATGCACCTCTGAAACCATTGCTGCTAGAATGATAAACCCTTAACAGTGTGAATTCCTGTGTATTTTCATCCAACCACAATGAACATTGAAATAACTGTGGGCCTTAATAAAAAAAAGTTGTATTTTAAGTTTGTGTAGCATATAACACAGAAACTGTTAGTACTTTGATTATGAAACCTCATGGATGTATTCATGAGCATGTAAACTTGTGCACCGGGGTATTGTCATCCAAACTCAATGAAGATTAGTGGAGTTATGAGCCTTGATGTTGTAGGTGTAGCAATTTAAGTTTGTTACACATGCAACTCTGAACTCTGAGTAAACTTTTCAACTACACAGGAAAGTTTGTACTAATGTCAGTATACTTTGACACGCTACTTCAGCTGCATGCATATTAATTACAAATACAGTAAAACCTCCATTATTCAAACACTAAAATACGTATTATTATCGATATTTAAAACAGGTGGAAACTTAATGCATGGCGAAAGTCTTCCTGAAAGCTCCTCCTCTAGGAGCTTTCTGCATGACTTTCACTATGCATTAAGAAGCCACCTGCCCAAAAGGATTGAAATTCTTCTCTACACAAAATTCTAATAATCGAGATTTTACTATATAATTATTAACAATCTTCCATGTTTTTATTGCATCTAGAATGTGACAAAGTTGAAAGTGAGGGCATTTGTCTCGTGTGGACACATTTCTAGTTTTAACCAACTCATTTCTTTAACCCTTTACTTCTTGAATATTTATGTAAGAAATAATGACATCATGAATATTAATTAGCTGAATTTTTATTACGGTATATAACTAAAGATACTTTTGGCCAAGGCATAAACTGACGAATCAGATCAGACCAATAAACAGAGCAGATCCTGATCAGATGGCTTCAAAAGGAGCCATCTTTCACATCTACTCTGCTTTGCATCTCATTAACCCTTTTACCGCCGAAGTCGCAAAAATGCACCACGACAAATAGTGCAGTCCCAGATCAGACGCCGCCTTTTCAAGGTGGTGTCTTATCAGGGACTTCACTTTTTGTCCCAGTCTCTATTTCAATATCTGTGCTTTATTCCTTTGAAATTTGCATTTATTTATCTCATTTCTTTATTTTACCATAATTTAACAAAATTCGATTGCAGACGACAATTAGAAATTTGGTGCCGAAAGGGTTAAAAGGTATATACATTGTAGGTCTATAGCATAAAGGGTTAAAGGTTATCTCCTAAACTGCTGAATGGAATATGACCAAACTTCACAGGACTGATCCTCAGGTGGACTCTGTAGAAGGTGTATTAATACTTACAGATCATTGCATATGTAGATCACAGGAGCTAGAAATGAAGTATTTCTTTAACCTTTTCCTCCATAAATATGCCTTTCTACGCCTCTGTAATAGTCACTTATTGAAACCATTGTGATAAATAGAGCATTTGCTCCTATGGAGCAAATGCTCTATTTATCACAATGGTTTCAAAACTACAAAATTCTAAAAAAAATCCTTTTCTTTAGTTAATGCTCCTTTTCGGTAGTTTTATTCAGAGGCTGGATCTAAAAATAGCCTATGAGGTAATGGGTTAACAGACATCTCTAAATGATGAAACCTAAGGGTAATGATCCTTAGGTGGTCAGCTATCAGTTATTTCCACTGTATGCGAGCTAAAACAGATTTAAATGAACAAATATCTTTATATGGCATCGGCACTTAATCTGCTGCAAAAATAGGTCACAGGAGCTAAAATAAAACAAAAAACACATTTTGCAAGAACTGCAGCCTGTTATTATCAGTGAAATGCAGTGGTCAAAACAAATTTGGTATTGTAATAAGATCACTGAGGCGTCTGACCAGAATCTGCTCTGTTTGCTTATGAAATGATCAAGAGCTACAGTTATTGGCATGATAAACCATTCCCTAGTCCATAATACATGCACCATTATAAAACTTCAACTACAATTTGTATTGATGATGTCATTATTGATGATGTCATTATAGATGATGTCATTATTGATGATGTCATTATTTCTTACATGAACATTCAGCAGTTAAAGGGTCAACCTAAATGCAATAACTACATATTAGATTGACTTGAGAAAAGTAACCTTGATTTATTAAAGTTGTCTCCCTTTAACAATCTCATGAACGCAGGAAGGTGTATTGGTCCTTTACTCCATAGATACACCTTTCTATGCCTTTGCAAACAGTAGACCCAGTTCAGAATGCCCCAGTACGAGCCCTCTGGTCAATGTCTGCTCTGTTTGCTTATGATATAATATTCATGTAGATATGATTCTACAGTTTCTGCCAGGGTTAAGGTGAAATTGCTGAATAGATCAGCTCAAATTGAACATGAAATTTGTAACCTCATTGTGTTGAATTTACATATCATGGAAGCCAAACAAAGTTATCTGAACATGACATCTCGTAGATCTTTGTTTTCATGTTATTTTCCTGTTTTTGTAACTCTTTACTCCATGAATATTAATCTAAAGATTTTGTCATCCTGAATATTTAAAAAAAATATATATTTTTATGATGGCATATGTTGGCCATGGCAGAAACTGTAGGATCAGATCTATGTTATTCTTTAAGCAAACCGAGCAGACCCTGATCAGATGGCTAGTTACAGGAGCTGTGTGGTCTTGAACGTCTCTGTTTGCAAAGGTGCTAAAAGGCAAATTTATGGAGTAAAGGGTTATGGCTTTCAAAAAATATTGAGAAACAGTTATAACCCATTCTCTCATACTGACACCTCTGTAAAAGTCGCTTTTTGAAAACATTGTGATAAACAGAGCATTTGCTCCATAGGAGCAAATGCTCTGTTATCACAATGGTTTCAAAACTACATAATTCAAGATTTTTTCTTTTTTGTAGTTAATGCTCCTTTTCAGTAGATTTATTCAAAGAGGTTGCATCTAAAAATAGCCTATGAGGTAATGGGTTAATACTACACTGTGTCATGGTATGTCTACATCAGTAGATATGAAGTAAGAAAGTATTACAAAGCGGAATTGTACTTTTAGAACTGTCAGTACAAGTGCACTGCCTCTGGCCCTCTACGGCCTGTAGTCATACCTATGTATAAGGACAAACAAACATAGACAAATAGTGCAGACCCAGATCAAACGGCCCCTGAAGGAGCCATTTCGGTAGGGTCTACATTATATTCTCCTGTGTCAGTGTAATAAAAAGTTATCAAAATGTTACCCAATTGACAAACCAATACAGAGGGGAGATTGGGTTTCTGAATACTTGGGTGGGTTTCTGAATACTTGGGGTGGTTTGGGTAGTCATGAACATACAAACTCTACAACCTTGTAGAGCAACTTGTGGTGGTATTGCCCATAGCACTCAAAAGGTCAAGGTCACAGCAGTAAGTGACCCATATGAGGTATATTTTATTTCTGAAATAATTACCTGTATTGCAGGACTAGATAAACAGTGTACTGATCTACCAAAATCTGTTAACCCATTACTCCATAAATACGCCTTTGCAAACAGAGTAGACCCTGAGGTCAGACAGCTCCAATAGGATCAATTAGGGTCTGCTCTGTTAGGGTTTAGGGTCTGCTCTGTTAGGGTTTAGGGTCTGCTCTGTTAGGGTCTGCTCTGTTAGGGTCTGCTCTGTCAGGGTCTGCTCTGTCAGGGTCTGCTCTGTTAGGGTCTGCTCTGTTAGGGTCTGCTCTGTTTGGGTCTGCTCTGTTTGGGTCTGCTCTGTTAGGGTCTGCTCTGTTAGGGTCTGCTCTGTTAGGGTCTGCTCTGTTAGGGTCTGCTCTGTCAGGGTCTGCTCTGTCAGGGTCTGCTCTGTCAGGGTCTGCTCTGTCAGGGTCTGCTCTGTTAGGGTCTGCTCTGTCAGGGTCTGCTCTGTCAGGGTCTGCTCTGCTCTGTCAGGGTCTGCTCTGTTAGGGTCTGCTCTGTCAGGGTCTGCTCTGTTTGGTTATATTATAATGTAGACATGAATGTACAGTTTCTACTTCAGAAAAAAAATTCCTGTTAATTTTTATGCCCCCATAGACGATAGTCGGGGGGCATATTGTTTTTGCCCTGTCTGTCTGTCTGTTTGTCTGTTTGTTTGTCAGCAACTTTAACATTGGTCATAACTTTTGAGCCAGTATAGATAGAGACTGACTTGATATTTGGCATACATATGTATCTCATGAAGCCGCACATTTTGAGGGGTGACGTGTCAAGGTCAAGGTCATCCTTCAAGGTCAGAGGTCAAATATATGGGTCAAATCGCCGACTTTAACATTGGCCATAACTTTTGGACCAGTAGAGATAGAGACTTGATATTTGGCATGCTTGTGTATCTCATGAGGCTGCACATTTTGAGGGGTGACATGTCAAGGTCAGAGGTCAAGGTCAGAGGTCAAATATATGAGGGGGCATAGTGTTTCACAAACACATCTTGTTAAAAAATAAATCTTATTAATATTCATGATACATCATTTGATTTTTCTCACATGAATATTCATAGAGTAAAGGGTTTAATTGATACATCTTATTACAAGTGCCTGCCCTAGGCAATTCTAATAAGTTGCAATAAAGAGTTTAGCGGAGAAATATAAATAAATATTTTAATTAGGTTTTCTTTCTTACAATGTGTACTTGTGTACAGCCCTGTATTATTCATAAATTTGTTAAATATTATAAAACAGTTACAATGCTCATGTATATGCAAGCTGGACATTGTATGTGTACCAGTATGTTGTCATATCAGATAAAAAGATTGTAAAAAAGCTGACAACTTTGTTATTGTGTACTTACCTGAATGTCCCTTTAACCTCAATAGTAGACTCTGGTCAGATAGCTCAGATAGGAGTCGTTGGATCAGAGTCTGCTTAGTTTCCTTACAGAAAAAAAGCCAGTGTTTATATATGACATGTTAAAAAGTTCATGTAATTTTCAACTCGTCTGTATGAGCTATTGTCGACCTCAGTCATCCAGTCGTCGTCCGATATTTTAACATTGACCATTGACTCAAAAAGTATAAGAGGTGTCAACATGAAACTTCATAGGTTAGTAGATCTCAATGAGGGGGAAGGCCCCTACATAAGAACCATAACTCTTGATTTCAAAATATTGGAGTTATGGCCCTTTATATGTTTTTCAAAAATGTTTAATTAAGCTGGACAAGCACCAAGTCAGACGAGCATTGGCGCCGCACGCGGCTCTTGTTACATAAATATTCATAGAGTAGATGTAAAATATTCATGAAGTAAAGGTTTTAACTGTTACACACCAGCTATCAGTAAATTAGTGATGTTCTACAGCTTCTTCCCTTGTTCATGATACCATTATAAATTTTCAGCTAATGAATATTCAAACAGTCATTATTTTTTACATGATTCTCTGTATGTGAAGTGAATGCCAAATAAGGAATCTTCATAGACATACAGTAAAACTTCTCTAAACAGGGCATTGAAAATAGTATAGTATCAGTGTTGGTCTTCAAGACAAGTGGCAGCTTAATGCAGGGTGAAAGTCATATAGAAAGCTCCCTAAGGATTCTGTATGACTTTAACCCTGCATTAAGAAAACACAATCCTAAAAATACCTAAATTCTTCTTTATTAAAATTCTGGTATAGAAGGGTTTTTACTGTATTTCCAACAGTATTGTTGCAAGATACTTAAAATCCAAATTTCCAACTCCAACTTGTGAGTTTTTCTGTATCTCTGTGGTTCTGCCTGTGGTTATGTCAACCACTCTTTCATCATACTAAATGACTCTGTATCTCTGTGGTTCTGTCTGTGGTTAGGTCAACCACTCTTTCATCATACTAAATGACTAATTAGTTAAACACTGATGGACCATAAATGTTTAGCATTCATTTAACCCTTTCCTTCATATTACGACTCCTAGAGGATTTTACTTTCTAAAATGTCTACAATGTTCTACCGTCCATATTTCTTTATATTAACTAGTTTGTCCGTGAATGATCAATAGGTATTGAAATATGTAATAAACATAGATCAGGAAAACGGTTAAGTAGAAACTGTGTCAGGCAAATATCTCGGTGTAAGTCCTAGTCCCACTTTACACCAGATCTTTAGATGGGCACCATAATTATAGGCCTGTTATCCAGACTAAATGAAATACAGTTGCTAAAATTATACAGCAACCACCTAAATGTTTCGGTTTTTAAAACAGGTGGTAGCTTAATGCAGGATGAAAGTTATGGAGAAAGCTCCTCTAGGAACCTTCTGCATTACTTTCATCCTGCATTAACCCTTTCCTCCATAAATACGCCTTTCTACGCCTCTGTAAAAGTCACTTTCTGAAACCATTGTGATAAATAGAGCATTTGCTCCTATAGGAGCAAATGCTCTATTTACAATGGTTTCAATACTACACAATTCTAAACTTTTCCTTTTCTCTAGTAAATGCTCCTTTTCGGTAGATTTATTCAAAGAGGTTGGGTCTAAAAATAGCCTATGAGGGAATGGGTTAAACAACACCTGCTCTTACAGACACCCCATGTTTCCCTTGCTCTTACAGACACGCCATGTTTCCCTATGTGGTCGCTATAGATAGGTTCTGCTGTACACAGCTTTCATGTCCAACACAAAATAATTTACAGCAATCAATCTTTTCGTGGAAATAAGTTTCAAATAACTCTTCTAATACTTGTACCATTGAAAGAAAAATTGTGGATGAGGTGCACAGAATTTAAATGTACATGTAGTTATGCAGAGGTACAGGTAACAGTGCATACCCAAATACTAAAATTGTCATTTCTCCACTAAACCCTATACTGTGAACACTCTTTAGAATCGTCTCTTCCAGATGATTCTAAAGAGTGGTCACAGTATAGGGTTTGGTGGAGAAATAAAGGAGCTATTGTTCAAATTTACGCATCTTATCTGGAGCTCATCGGTCTACAGAAAAATTTGGTCCACAGATTGATGGGCATTCATACACGAACCACATAATCATCATCACTGAAAAAAAACTATCCCAACTTTGTGGCAGTAAGTTTATAACAAAATAATATAAATTGGCAAGGGAGGGACAAACACACAACAAAGAACGTTCTTACTTGATGTTTTATTTTTATGACAAAATACTGCATCACCTATAGTTATTGCAATAAACCTTTCGTGTTTCATATTGGTATAAAAATATTATGTGTCAACATTATCCATCAGGTAACCTACCTGAAATTTGATATGAGAAACTTTTCATACAATCTGTGCCAAATTAAAGGGAAATGGACATTCAAATATTGCAAACGGTAAAGTAAAACCTCTCTGTGATCACCACTAAAAGAAAGCTTCATTCTGGGCTTTTTAACCGTTTTCCTCGTGAATAAAATTCTGTCTACACTAATATTAAATGATTTTTTATTATTTCACATTTAATGAGGAAATTGCAGTGATCATCAATGTAGAATCAAATCTGTATTTGCAAACATCGAAGACCCTGATCAGAGCACACCTACAGGAGCTTTCTGATATGGGACTACTCTGTTTGCATATTAAAGCATAGAAATGAGTATATATATATGAAGGATTAGCTTTCTGTATCACTTTTGTTCAGTTACACTTTACTCCATAAATACACCTTTATACTCTTCTGCAAACAAAGAAGACCCAGATCAGATGGTTCTTGTAGGAGCCGTTTGATCCAGATCTGCTCTGTTTGATGATGAAATAACAGATCTGGTAAAAACTCCCTTATTCACGATGATATAAACATTCTACTTAATATTCAAAGAGTCATTAACCCATTCCCTCATATTGACGACTCCGTAAAAGTCATTTTGTGAAACCATTGTGATAAATAGAGCATTTGCTCCTATAGGAGCAAATGCTCTATTTATCACAATGGTTTCAAACTACAAAATTCTAAAAATAAAATCCTTTTCTTTAGTTAATGCTTCTCGGTAAATTTATTCAGAAGTATCTAAAAATAACCTATAATGGTAAAGGGTTAATTCTGACATAATAATCGTCGAGTAAAGGGTTAATCAGTCACCTGCTTGTCAAGACACCAATGTTTATCCATAGTGCTACAGAGAAGTTCTACTTTATTAACAAAGATCATCTACTCCCCATTAAAAAAGTGACAATTGTGTAGATCCTGCAAAATTACAAATAGTTGTCACATTTAGAAAGTGTCTGCTTATCAGATCTACACTGTTTGCATTGCCCAAATGCCCCCTTTTCAATGACACAGCTCAATTCTTATAAAATAAAATATTCATTTTTCAGTTTAATAAATTTGCCAGTTACTTTATCAAACTTGATATTCTGTGAAACCCATATACATGTATATATAATATTTTCTGTGATAACAATAAACAAATACTTTCTGCATTTCTAACTATGAGAAGTCAATACAATTTAACCCTTTACTCCAAGAATATTCATGTAAGAAATAATGACACTACCAACTTTAACAAGATGAATTTTTACAATATAATATTAATACAGGAAATATCTGCAATAGCAGAAACTATAGACTTCAGTCTTTATTAAATCATCAGCAAACAGAGCAGACCCTGGTCAGACAGCTCCTACAGGAGTTGTCTGACCTCGGTCTTCTGTGTTTGCAAAGGCGTATATACGGAGTAAAGGGTTAAATTTGACTTAACATCTTCCAACTAAAACCAACTAAAATCAGTTTGTAATTTTAAAACTTGGAAAGAAAGCAAACAATTCACTGAGATCAGTGACACAGCCATCATCAAGGAATGTGAATGTTAACTGAACTAGGATGAAAGGTATCTACAGGGTTGACCCTTTCCCTGTTGAATATTCAAGTATGACCCTTTCCCTGTTGAAATATAAGAAGTAATGGTGTCATGAATATTCATCAACAGAAAAGTTTTAATGGGACCCAGGTGTTTTTGTTATTTGCAGAAACTAGAGTCCAGTCTAATATAATTTCATAAGCAAACACAGCAGACCCTGATCAGATGGCTCCTACAGGAGCCATCTGATCTGGGTCTACTCTGTTTATAAAGGTGTGAGAAAGTTTATATGCAGGAAAGGGTTAAACAGACAGAGAATATCAGACCAGCTGACACATCTAATTAGGGTCCACACTGTTATAACTAACAGCATGTAGTCAACAGTGCAGATCCTGAAACAGTTTGTCTGTTTATGTAACCACAAGATACCTTTCGTCATAGCACAGCTGGAGGCAATTAACAGTTCAACACATGTACAGTAACACTGCTCCATTGTGCTGTCTTTTTTTCCATATGCAGTAGCATGTAGAGTTTTTAAAGCTTCAGCATTGTGAAATTACAAAACAGCATAACCAAGGGAAGCGGTATTCATAAAAACAAAACTAACAGAAGCATTTTGTTGTTGTTATTTCAAATTTCATGTTATTTTAACCATTTACTCCATATATATTCCTTTCAACCACTTTGCAAACAGAGTAGATCTTGGTAAGATGGCTCCTGTAGGAGCCGTCTGATTAAGGTCTGCTGTTTGCTTATGATATAATATATATATTATATATATAATTCTACAGTTTCTGCCATGGCCAAAACTTCTTGTGTCCATGTGCTATTATAACAATCAAAATACTGAAGATGTCATTTTTCTTACATGAATATTTATGGAGTAAAGGGTTAACCCTTTCCCTGTTCTGTATTTATTCCAAATTTCAATACCTACTAAATATTCATTAACAAAATAGTTATAAAGAAATATGGAAGGTGGAACATTGTAGCCATTTTAGAAGGCAAAGAAACAGATCTATCAAATTCTATTAGCAAACAGAGCAGACCCTGATCAGATGGCTCCTCTAGGAGCCGTCTGATCTGGGTCTACTCTGTTTGCAAATGCGTGAAAACAGTTATATGAGGGAAAGGGTTAAAGGAGGAAACTAAATGAAGTACAGTAAAACCTCGATTATCCGAATTTTCGGTATAGAAGAATTTAGACTCTTTTAGGCAGGTGGCTGCTTAATACATGGTGAAAGTCATGCAGAAAGCTCCTAGAGGAGCTTTCTGCATGACGTTCACCATGCATTAAGCTGCCACCTGTCTTAAAGTTCGATAATAATACGTATTTTAGTGTTCGAATAATCGAAGTTTTACTGTATTTAAAACAGATTTACTAAATAAGTCTCTCATCTGTTGCTTGGCAATAAGATTTACTTAACCCCTTGAATGGTATAAAATTTAAAAGTGGAATGGTCCATTGTCATTTTAGAAAGAGTCCATTTGGAATCAAAGGGTATACATGTAGTTTGTAAGAGGAATTAAAATGAGAAACAGTGCAGACCTTTATCAAAGGGCTTCTCTAGGAATCCTCAGATCTTGGTCTGCATTATTCACACATGCCAGTACATTTAAATTTCCAATATTCAAAGGGTTAATCTCTTTCACACATCTGAATAGCTACACTTCTATCTGAATAGATACATTTCAATATGTAGGAGGAATATGGATGTAGATGTATTCCAAAGAAATGAAACTCAGTGCATGTAAACAAGCAAGAGATAAAATGCAAACGCTTCAATTGCTCTAGTCATTATTAAATCCTTACTATGAAAAACAAATCTTGTACTGCAGTGAAAACAGTAGACCCTGGTCAGACAGTTCCTAGGAGCTGTCTGATTAGGGTCTGCTCTGTTTGCTTTTGAAATAGTAAAGATATGATTCTCCAGTTTTTGCTTTGTCAAAAAATTCATGTGTTAATATGCCATTTTAAAAACTAGTCTAATAAATATCCATGGCGTCATAATTTCTTTTGAGAATATTCATCGAGTAAACGGTTAAATAATCACACTTGACTGGAGTCTTGCATGAATATTCGTGCAGTAAAGATTTGAAAGCAAGTATTAACCAATGAGCAATAGAATATGTACAAGATGAAATTTGCTGATAATAAATAGTGTATTGCACATGTTCTGATGTTGTACAAGTCTGCAACATCTGGCATGGGGCTTTTTCTTGTATGTAAATGCGTTTAAAAGAACACAGAAGGCTTAAGCACAAGGCCTATTTTGGATGAAACCAAAGAACCTGCCATTAAACCCTATTGAATCAAAGATATATTTAATTCCACTAGTTCAGTTCTTTTAACATGCATCTTACTGAAATCCATCATATATTTAAGAAATAATTTAAGAATTTGGTTAATTTTATAACTTTCAATACTCATGAAGAAATGCCTTTAATAAAAGGTCTGGTTACCAAGCCTTCAAAAATAGTGGGAATAGGTAGCTAGCCTATCCTGGCTTTCAGTATCTAAGGGTTGCTGAACCACTGGATTGTATAATTTACCAGTGTATTATCACTATGACAACATATCACCATTTATAGCTATACATAAGACCAAGGGACATAAATGTATAAGAACACGAGTAGATGCCAATGTTTAAAAAATATCATTAACCCTTTACCTGACAGAAATGCCTTTTCACACAGAGTAGACCCAGATCAACGGCTCAAGTAGGAAGCATCTGATCAGGGTCGGCTCTGCTTGCTCATGAAATTTTGTCTATGCTAAAAATCTCTTGAAAATTATACATGATCAAAATTAAGTTGTTGAATGATCAAGTCATATGCACACATTCATTTGGGAATGGGTTAACTAATCATGGTAACTTTGTCACCCACATACACTTCATCTTGATGAACTTTTCAGCTTCAAGTATGGCAATGACAAAGAGCAACACTTTTATTGTAGGTCCAGTAAGCTTGACTTATAGGATACACACAAAAACAATGGCAGTTTTATGTGATAAAAGATCAAGAGAGAGACAGGAACAGAATTGGGACTATCTCCTTGTAGACAAATCATACTTAACCCTTTACTCCATAAATACGCCTTTGCACACAGAGTAGATCCAGATCAGATGGCTCCTGTAGGAGCCATCTGATCAGGATCTGCTCTGTTTGCCTATGATATAATACACATATGATTCTACAGTTTCTGCCATGGCCAAAACGTCTGGAGTCCATGTGCTATTATAACAATCTAATATTCATGATGCCATTATTTCTTACATGATTATTCATGGAGTAAAGGGTTAAGACAACAAACTAAACAGACATTCTCAACTTAAAAGTCACATTTAAAGACCTGTACAAATGCCAGTAACCAAGTCTGATGTATTTCTCATGAATTCCCAATAACTTAAAATAAATAAATTGACAGAGAGAAAATCTGCTTTACTTGATTTAAGATAATTACCATGTTTATGGCTAACTAACTTTCAATGCGGGAAATGACTCATTAAAGTCCTTTGCAAACAGTACAGACCTAGATGAGAAGGAGCCCTCTCACCAGGGTTTGCACTGTTTGTCATGTTAAACTTTTCTGTAAAAAATTGCCTGAATACTCAAGGTAAGTTCGACCTGTTTGAGTCTTGAAAAAGTCCATATGACATGTTAAAAGAGTTAAATATTATGTTGCTAAGGCATTCTCTGTAACATGATTAATAAATCACAGACATTTTGTTCAAGTAATTGGAACTACAGCTGAACTTCGATATCTCAAACTTAAAGGGAACATGCAAATTAGGTTGAGACTGCAGTAGTTCGAGTTCTAATATGGACAATTTCTCAAGCTCACAGCTTAATGCAGGTCTAAAGCAATGCTGAGAGCTCCAACATTTTAGAACAATTCTGTATTGTTAATTTTGAAAGCATCAAACGTTTAGTTCGAGATATCCCAGTTCAAGATATCTAGGTTACATTGTTTGTCTTGTTTGAAATAGAACATCATCACAGTCATTAACCCTTTCACTCATAGGCTATTTTTAGATCCATGCACTTTGAATAAATCTACCAAAAAGGATCATTAACTAGAGAAAAGGAAAATTTTAGATGTTTTTAGTTTGAAACCAATGTGATAAATAGAGCATTTGCTCCTATAGGAGCAAATGCTCTATTTATCACAATGGTTTCATAAAGTGACTTTTACAGAGGTGTAGAAAGGCATATTTATGGAGGAAAGGGTTAATAGAACATCAGCACATTCATTTTCCCTCATACTGTGCAAACAGAGTAGACCCAGATCAGACCTGTCCTGCAGGAGCCCTCTGGTCATGATCTACTGCTTATGGAATAAAACTGATTAAACCAGTCTTGGTCCATTTTGGAAACTTCAACCCTTTGCCTGTTCTATATTCAGTCCAAATTCCGATACCTACTGAATATTCATGGACAGAATAGTTATAACCAAATATGGAAGGTGGAAAATTATCATCATTTTTTAAAGTAAAGAAACAGATCTTTCAAATTCGATCAGCAAACAGACCAATGACATGCTGAAGGTTTAAGTTCCCAGGAGTTAAACAGTTAATCAAACTTGGTCCAATGAAAACATACAAATATACAATGAAATGGAAAAAGCACCATATAATCATCATCACATTCTTAGTTTGTCAAAAATACAAACATTTACATACATAATTATCATGTTCAAAGAAAGGGATCTTGGTCAGGAGAATAAAACTTGCATTTTTTAAAAAGACAATCACTTTTTGCTCAAAGTAATGAGCTAATTTGTGAAAACCAGTATTAACAAAGTATTTGCAAAGTGGAACAAACTACAGATACCGGTAAAGGTGCATACCCAAATACTAAACTGGTCATTTCTCCACCAAACCCTATACTGTGACCACTTTTTAGAATTATCACATTATAGTGTTTGGTGGAGAAATAAAGGAGTTATTCTTGAAAATGTTTAAATTTACACATCTTACCTGGACCTCTGGTGGAATGGTTCATAACTGTTTTAGCTATAAACGGGTACAACATGATAGAGGATTTTGAACGACCAACAGTGACGGCCCTGATCATGTGACCCCTAGGAGTCCTCTAACAATCTGGGTCTACACTGTTCGCAAACACCAGTGCATTCATTTCCTGTATTCATTTGAACAATTGGCCGATTCACTTAACTTCAATTTAATTTCCAACAAACAAATGTCAAGGAAAAGCATTCTATACGTGTTGCATGGCTTCAGTCTTGTATAAATTAGCACATCATGCAATTATTAAAGACAGGAAACATAATTCCCACATCTGCAGATAAGATGGGTATTTGAACAATCTAGGTAAAATATAGTGTGTGTTGATCTCCTTAAACTCTTACAGGCACAGTAGACACTGTCTTAAGCGACCATCAAAACGGTCTAATAATGGATCTATAAGGCAGGTGGTTGCTTAATGCAGGTCAAAAGGAATGCAGAAAGCTCCTATAGGAGCTTTCTGCATTACTTTTGCCCTGCATTAAGCAACCACCTGCTTTTTAAAATGCATGTGTCCAATCTATACAGGCTTAAAACAGGTTCTACTGCACTCATTAGAATTGCCTCTCCGAGTTGATTCTAATGAGTACCACCAGTAAGAGAGAGGTTGGCTGAGAAGTAAAAGATTTATAATATATAGCTTTGAATTCCTCCACTACTGTCTTGTCACAAGACCTGAACCCTTTCTTTAAATATGGCAAACAGTTAAAAATATATTGCACATCATACATAACTAAATCATTTAATTCCCTGATCATTTGCCTGTATTCACAAGATGAAACATTTATGAAACAGCAAAAAGATAACAACTTGAACAGTCATAATAATTGTACAGGTACAATACAGTCTCATTAAAATCATCAATGAGCCACAGAATCATTGCAATCATACTAGTAGTCTCTGATGGTTACTCAAACTATAGATGATGGGCGAATATAAAAGTTTTAGTAGCCAGTTTGATTTGATGGATAACCAATTAGCTTTAAAAGCGAGGAATAATACTCATTTAACCCTTTCCCTGTTCAGTATTAATGTCAGAAATAATGACATCATGAATATTTATTAGCTGACTTTTTATAATGGCATTTGAAGAAAGGAATGTTATGGTACTAATAGAAACTGTACAGTCAGGCCTATTATAATTTCATAAGCAAACAGAGCAGACCCTGATCAGACGGCTCCTATAGGAGCCGTCTGATCTGGGTCTACTCTATTTGCAAATGCATGAAAACACATTAATATGAGGGAAAGGGTAAACCTGTGAACATTATCTGTTCCTTTGTCTTGTGTTTTTCCGTGACAAATGTTATCATAATTTGAGAAAGATCTAATTATGCCTTTTGTATAATAATAATAAAAAATGATGTATGACACCCAAATCACATGACATAGGGGAAGTGATAGGGCTCGTTACAATGATATCAGATCTTCATTGCACTGTAAAATGAAAGATGTGATTTTTATGAGACTGATGTGCGTTGATTTACAAGTGGTTTCATTATTGATACACATGGACATACATAATTTATGATAAGTACATGTACATACAGAGCAATGGATAAGATGTGTAAACTTCAACATTTTTAACAATAGCTACTTTATATTCCCTTTCCTGTTCAATATTCATCTAAGAAATAATGACATCATGAATATTTATTATCTGAACTTTTATAGTGTAAACATTTCATGGAACGTTTTTGCTTTGACAAAAAATGTCGAATCAGATCTATATCATGTCAAAAGCAAACAGAGCAGTCCCTGATCAGATGACTCCTGTAGGAGCTGTCTGATATGAGTCTACTCTGTTTGCAAATGCATGAAAAGGCGTTTACATGAGGGAAAAGGTTATTTATCCCCCAAACCCTATGCTGTGAGCACTCTTTAAAATTGTTTCTTTGAGACGATTCTAGAGAGTGGTCAGAACATAGGGTTTGTTGGAGACATGATGATTTTAGTATTTGAATACACACCTTAATCGATTGCTCTGTATATGTATTTAGATGTTTTCTTTTTTCATAAAAAGATTTTTTCATCTGTAATCTTATATACACAGATTTTGTCCTCTCGATTTGAAACCTTCTAGATAGTAACACTCCAAGTGCTGAAACACCTCCTTGATACATAGGTGACAAAAGTCCCTTGATACACTACATTGTATATTGGAAAAGGTCTATACCAGAGCCCCTAAAAGGGTATAACTAAGGCCTGTATCAGCCCCTACAAGGGTAACTACTCAAAATTACTCCAAGTGTTGAAACAATCTCCTTCTTCATGTGTTTGTAAAGCTGAATAAGTAAATTTGACATATCATTCTGATAACTTTATCATTAGACTGACAAAAACAGCAAAAGTGTAGACCCTGATCAATCTGCTTCCTTAGAAGCAGTTTGATCAGCCTTAATTTCTCTGTCCAAATACTTAGGTTAATTAAGGTAGTGTAAATCTTTGCAGAGTTGCCATAGTTACAAATACTCCAGACCTCTCCAATAATTACATGTATCATCGTCCCTTTCAATTAAAACATGGCACATATTCTTGTCTGTAAATTATTTCCTTTAAACCATTCTGTTTCAAGCTGGTCACCGATTGCTGTTTCAATCCTCTATTTTTCTTCACTGCTCATTAAAGTCCATCACCTCTAACGTCCTTTCATGCTGCCCTCTGAAGGCCACTTTATGTCTCGGGCTCGCGCTCGACTTCAGTGACACACTACTGCAAGAACTGGCACCTTTCACAGTCTGTAAAGTTGGTAGGAATATTCTCTGCACTCTGTCAATCCGTTTCCGACATAGCGGGCACTCAGTAAGTCTATTTGCGCAATCGTAACATGTTAAATGGCCGCAGGGGCACAGAGTTGCTGAGAGTTCACAGTCACGACACACACAACATATGAAGGACTCCTGAATGTGATCCAGAGTATCCTCAAGCTCCTGAAAATAAACAAAGAGTCCTCATTGACAAACATACCACATTATATCCAATAAATGCTCCATGGGGCATTACTTGTTTTCTAAGAAAGAGCTTTTTGTATTTTGTACACAGGTAGTTGATTTACTCATTCCATCATGTGATATTTATACCTCACCTCTTTGAATAAATCTACTGAAATTGAGAATTCCTTACAAAAAGAGGGAAATTTTAAAACTGAGAACTTTTTAAACCATTGTGATAAATAAATAGAGCATTGGCTCTTATGGTTTTCAAACATGACTTTTACAGAAATATGTCGAAAGGCATCAATATGAGGGAATGGATTAATGTAGAATAAAAGCAATGCATAAAGCTCCTGTGGGAGCTTTCTCCATTGCTTTCAGTCTGCATCCAGCTACCACTTGTATTTTGAAAACCCTATATTTCATTCTGTATTGATGGTTATTACATGATCAAGGTTTTTATTTGTTTTATTCATTGACAGTTACCCCCCCCCCCCCCCCCACCCCCAAAGGTCATCTACATTTCTCAATATACAAACCAACTGCCACTTTAAAATGGAGAACATTATAATAATGGCCCATTCACCATGTACATATTACCGCATGAAGCCCTATAATTCGAGAGTTACTCCAATTTAAAACCTACCATTAAGTCTGATTGGTTATTTCAGATAATTGACATAAAATGTCCACAACTTGACAAGGTATAACAAGAACACTTCCATTGTGTTTTCTTTAACCATTTCCCCTAACAGTTACACTTTTGCAAACAGAGTAGACCCAGACAAGATGTCTGCTCTGCTTGCTGGATTTATATACATGTAGATTTGATCCTCCAATTTTATCTATTAACCCATTCCCTTATATTGACGTCTTTTGACGGCTCTGTAAAAATCACTTGTTGAAACCATTGTGATAAATAGAGCATTTGCTCCATAGGAGCAAAGTAATTATAATGCTCATTTTATCCCATTGTTTTCAATACTACACAATTCTAAAAAAATACCCTTTGCTAGTAAATGCTCCTTTTTGGTAGATTTATTCAAAGGGGTTGGGTCTAAAAATAGCATATGATGTAATGGGTTAAGCCAACAATTCCTATGAACTTTTTTTAGATTATACAAATAATGATAATGAATATTCATGAAATAATTAATTCATGCATAATTATTCATTAGGGATCATGAATAAATGTTCATGAGAGAAAAAAAAATCATCCACCATAAATACATGTACATGTACGTCTTTTTACAGCATTTTTTTAAACCCTGTCCTTGTTCTGTATTTATTACAATACCTTCTGAATGTATTAACAAACAAACTAGTCATAATGAAATATGGAAGGTGGAATATTGTAGCCATTTTAGAAACCAAAGAAACACATTTATCAAATTAGCAAACAGAGCAGACCCTGATCAGACATCTCCTATATCTGGGTCTACTCTGTTTGCAGATGCATGAAAAAAGGGTTTATATGAAGGAAAGGGTTAAAAGCAATATCAAACAGGTTGGATCTTGACAAGAAGCATTTAGTTACTGTGCTGATATACGATACAATATCGAACAATATGATCAATAAGTTTTGCAAACATAAAGCTCAAGTAAACCTTGTACTGGTAGTTGTCTTAAAACTGGTTCATACAAATGTCAATGTTGGCAATTGGACAATTAACTGTTAACCTTACAAAAGGCAGAAACTTTAAACAGGAATGGTTAATCATTGTTTAACCCTTCCCTCCATAAATATGCCTTTCTATGCCTTTGCAATAGTCACTTCTTAAAACCACTGTGATAAATAGAGCATCTGCTCACATAAGAGCAAATGCTCTATTTATCACAAATGTTTCAAACTACAAAATTCTAAAAAAAATCATTTAATGCTCCTTTACGTAGATTAGTTCAATGAGGTTGGGTCTAAAAATAGCCTATTAGGAATAGGGTTAACAATGAAGTCTGCTCAGTATAAAATAATTATGTTTGCTAGAGTAGTTTAAATGACAAACAGTGCAGACCCTGATCAAAGGGTCTCCTTCAAGAGCCCTCTGATCAGAGTCTACACTGTGTGCAAATACCATGCAGTCATCTCATTTTCTCCATTTAAAGAGTTCAGCATATCGCATAGCTTGCTGACTAATACACTCTCTTTGTCCGGTGTACCTGGACTTTGGACTGAACAAAAAATACTTCACAGTTGACAAAGAGACAGAGGGCAGAGTCCTAAATAGCTACTATGATTAATGTCTCAAAGAAGACAGGCACTCCTTAACTTGAAATGTAGACCCAGATTCTACAGTTTCGGCCATGGTTTAAACTTCTTGTGTCCATTTCATCTAATTCATATTCACGATGTCATCATTTCTTACATGAATATTCATGGAGAAAAGGGTTAAAAAAGTTGTTTGCATCAGTAAAAGCAGTCACACAGTGACAGGATGTATTTCTTCAAACTTCTTTGAATGTGGAAACAACTGTACTGGCATTTGCTTTCAGTGTTGACTCAGATCAGAGGTCTCCTAGAGACACTCTGGTTTCCACTTTGAACATTCAGCAATTGGTTAATTAGATCTGGATCAGTCACTTCTGTAACAGCGAATTATCTCAACAATCTAATCAACCAAGAACATAGAGCAGTTAATTATGCATAAAGCACTAAAGCTCATATATCACAGCTTAACCCTTCAGCTGTTGAATATCTAAAACTGGCTCACCCCTTCTGAATATCAATTAAACAAAAACTTGAATCAAAATTTATTACTGAAGAAAGTGAGTTTTATGACAAACAGTGCAGACCCTGATCAAAGGGCTCCCTCAGAAGCCCTTTGATCTGGGTGCACAGAGTTTACAGAGGTCTTTTTACTCGGTTCCCCACTTCAAGTGTTAAGTCAGCATATTACAGGGCAGTTGCTGGGCGGGACTTCAGAAGTTATTTCAGGGCGATGAGAAAGGAAATCAATATCATATGTCCCAACCTAGTTGCAGCCAATAGCTGTAAGCCCATAAGTGCCGATTAAATGTAATTACACAGCCAAAGGTCTATTGGAGAGGAAATCATGCACTTTACCTGTTTTACCATTGATTTATTTTTTCAATGTTGCCCAGTAACCAATTGGTTTTTTTAAAGAGGTTAACAAAAATTGGTGAAACAGAAATTTAAGGCACTCCCAGATCAGTAGAAATCCAACACAGAAGATGTTACACAGTGCTGCTGTCTCTAAACCCTTTAGTCCATGAATATTCATGTAAGGAATAATGACATCATGAATGGCCACAGAAAGTGTAGAATCAAATCTGTATTGCTTCCATAAGCAAACAGAGCAGACCCTGATCAGACAGTTCCTACAGGAGCTGTCTGATCTGGGTCTACTTTGTTTGCAAAGGTGCCAAAAGGTTAGGGTTGATTCCAACAATCAAACATAACCCATTACCTCATAGGCTATTTTTAGATACAACCTCTTTGATTTAATCTACCGAAAAGGACATTAGTTACAAGGATTTTTTTTTAGAATTTTGTAGTTTGAAACCATTGTGATAAATAGAGCATTTGCTCCTATAGGAGCAAATGCTCTATTTATCACAATGGTTTCACAAAGTGACTTTTACAGAGTTATCAAAAGTCGTCAATATGAGGGAAAGGGTTCACCCTTTCCTTCATATAAATGCCTTTCCAATTTGCAAACAGAGAAGACCCAGATCAGACTGTTCCTATAGGAACAGGTCTGATCAGGGTCTGCTCTGTTTGATAGATCTGATTCTTTAGTTTCAAAAACGGCTACAATGTTCCATCTTCCATTATAACTATTTTGTCTATGAATATTCAGTAGGTATTGAAATGTGTACTAAACATAGAACAGGGAAAGGGTTAACCCTTTTTTCCATAAATACACCTTTCTACGCCTCTGTAAAAGTCACTTTTTGAAACCATTTTGATAAATAGAGCATTTGCTCCTAAGGAGCAAATGCTCTATTTATCACAATGCTTTCAGAACTACATAATTCTAAAATTTTCCTTTTCTCTAGTTAATGCTCCTTTTCGGTAGATTTATTTTTATTGGATCTAAAAATAGCCTATGGAGGAATGGGTTAAACTTTTATTTTTTTCAGGGATAACTCCTTTAGTTCTCCATCAAGGCGTGTGCTAATTTGAGATCATTCTTTAACCCTTTCTCTCATATAAAAACACCTTTTAATGTGTTTGCAAACAGAATAGATCCAGATCAGATGACCCATATAGCAGCCATCTGATCAAGGTCTGCTCTGTTTACTTTGAAAATATCATAGATCTGATTCTATACTTCCTTCCAATACCAAAACATCCTTGTGTGTATGAACTATTATAAAAATTCAGCTAATAAATATTTGTGATGTTATTATAATATCTGACATGAATATGGAACAGGGAAAGGGTTAAAATCTTCTCAGCTACATGTAGGTCTCAACACTGGGATCAGTAGACAAATGACAATTTTAGTACATGTACCCTATTTGAAATGTGCAGCCTTATCTACAGCCCTGGTGCAGTACATAGAATATATAAGGTGAATTTCAAATTACATCCAACATCAGATAAAGAAGATTCATGAAGAATTTGAAGTAATATAAACTGCCAAAGTTTTTTTTCAAAAATCCCCTCAACAACAAGCAAGTAATTACCAGGATAACTTAAAGTGGTGTGACTTGAGCATATCTGTAACAGTACACCATTAAAGTAAAAAACGTGACCCTATTTAATTGTGCAATTGTGCAAGGAGTTCCCATGATTAGCAAATCCCTTAACCCATTGCCGCATATTGACGCCTTTTGACGCTTTTGTAAAAGTCACTTTATGAAACCATTGTGATAAATAGAGCATTTGCTCCACAGGAGCAAATGCTCTATTTATCACAATGGTTTCAAAACTACACAATTCTGAAAATTTCCTTTTCTCTAGTTAATGCTCCTTTTTGGTAGATTTAATCAAAAAGAGGTTAGGTCTAAAATTAGACTATGAGGTAATGGGTTAACCTTTTCCTTCATATACATACTTTGCCATGCATATGCAAACAGAGTAGACTCTGATCTGATGGCTCCTGTAGGCACCATCTGATCAGGGTCTGACCTGTTTGTGTATTATCAGGGTCTGATCTGTTTGTGTATTATCAGGGTCTGACCTGTTTGTGTATTATCAGGGTCTGACCTGTTTGTGTATTATCAGGGTCTGACCTGTTTGTGTATTATCAGGGTCTGACCTGTTTGTGTATTATCAGGGTCTGACATGTTTGTGTATTATCAGGGTCTGACCTGTTTGTGTATTATCAGGGTCTGATCTGTTTGTGTATTATCAGGGTCTGACCTGTTTGTGTCTGATCAGGGTCTGACCTGTTTGTGTATTATCAGGGTCTGACCTGTTTGTGTATTATCAGGGTCTGATCTGTTTGTGTATTATCAGGGTCTTATCTGTTTGTGTATTATCAAGGTCTGACCTGTTTGTGTCTGATCAGGGTCTGACCTGTTTGCTTATGAAATCTGTAGTTTCTATCATTACAAAAAAATCATGTGTACGTATACCCTTAAAAGAATTAAACTAATAAATACTCGATCATAACATCATTATTTGTTTTATGAATATTTAACAGGGAAACGGTGAAGCCAGAAACTTGACCCAAATAACTTGCACAAATATGCATGTATATAGTTCCCCTGTTTAGCAAAAATACTTTTACTTCTTACACCAGTAACTGTTGGTTTTTAATTCTTGCTTGCCAAATTGTCCTCTGCTTAAATTTCTATGACATTAAAGGTCTGTCACATTTTATTACATTCTTTTTCAAGAAAAATGTCAGTGTGTCAGCTGATTTGGATCTTGACAAGATACAGAGATTTACTCTTACATGTACATTTGTATCTCATCTGGATCCAAACTTTATGCTTTTAGGTAGTTGTACACAAAGAATAAAACATGCCGTTACATCAGGCGATTTTGTGATCACCTGATTTATCAGGGATTCTACTGTCATGTCATAATTACTTGTTTACAAAAAGTCTATTTGCAAAGTCATCTCTCAGGTAAGGCATCAACTAATTATTAGCTGATAGCTTATAAACAGAATTCCATATTAAATAAAGACTCGATTGGCCAAACCAGAAGCTGTGGAATAAGATATATACATGTATTATAATTCCGCTAAGTGATCTGAACATACCCCCATCTGATATTTCCTTAAATTCAAAAGCTGCCTGATCAGGGTCTACTCTGCTTTTAAATGCATGTTTTTATCAACTGAAGGGTTTATTTAAGCTGCTCCACCGTATATAAATAGGTATGACAAATAAAGCTACCAAGGCCACTGGAAGCGATAAACTTTTATGCCACTGACCGATATTTACAACCTATTAACATGTGAAGTTTATAGATTGACTTTGGAAATGCTGTCAGCTTTAAAGGCTATACTCGGCTACTCGTCCAAATTGTTTACACTGGTCTTTAAAACAACTGCTTACAGCATATATGCACTGTTTCAAGATCTGGATCTACACTGCCGCCTATTTCTGTTTGTTCAATAAATATGTTGACAAAATATAAAATAGCTATTTTTAATTCTCAGTACAAAATTACACAGCATCTCCAGATACAATGTACTTCAAACAAAAGCCCTTTGTTCCCACTTCAGTCTTATGACCTGAAACTACTTGATTCAGCCCAAACTAGGTTATCTCTTTATCTGGTGAATATTCATGAAAGAAATAATGACATCATGATTTTTTAAAATATTTTTGTGCATAATTGTGTGCAAGTAGTTGGATGTTTGGAATTTGCTGAGTCCGATGTTATGAGTCCGATGTTACGAGTCCGATATTATGACTTCATGATGTCCTGTATGAATATTCAACAAGTAAAGAGTTAAAAGACTTGATAGACATGCCGCTTCAAACCTTAGCAAACTGAGTAGACCCAGAACAGCTGTTGTAGGAGAAACCTTAGCAAACTGAGTAGACCCAGAACAGCTGTTGTAGGAGAAACCTTAGCAAACTGAGTAGACCCAGAACAGCTGTTGTAGGAGAAACCTTAGCAAACTGAGTAGACCCAGAACAGCTGTTGTAGGAGCTGTTTGATCAGAGTTTGCATGTAATATAATATACGGTAGAACTGATAAACTGATACTAGTTTCTGCAAATTTGGCCAATTTATCTAGTGTTTATTTGCCAAAACAAACAATTCAGCTATTGAATATTTATGATGTCATTATTACTGGCATGAATATTCAAAAGGTAAAAAGCTACAGTAAAACCCCTCTATAACGGCCACTAAATTGTGTTAATTAGTTGGTATTCAGGGCAGGTGATTGCATAAAGCAAGGTGAAAGTAAAACAGAACGCTCCTACAGGAGCGTTCTGTTTTACTTTCACCTTGCTTTAAGCAGCCACCTGCCTTTAACACAAAATAATTGATGTAATTTAGTGGCCATTACAGAGAGGTTTTACTGTAGTTGAAAGGGTTAGAGTTTGGATCCTGATATGAGAATAAGCTACAACAGTGAAACTTGTCTTAAGTGGCCATTCATCTTATTGAAAATAGGAGTCTTAAAAAAGCAGGTGGTTGCTTAATGCAGGGCAACCGTAATACAGAAAGTTCCTATATGAGCTTTCTGCATTACTTTTGATGTGCATTCAGCTACTGTAACCTGCCTTACAGACCCATAATTAATGTTGATGGTCGCTTAAGGCAGGTTCTACTGGACATGTGTCTAATCTGAGTCAACTGTCTAATCTGGGTCTCAACTGTTTACAAAGGATCATACTGTGAATCTGAAAAGAACTATAAATATGTTTCTAACGATTTTGTAGTTTTGCGCCATTAGGTGGCTGTTGCTAACAGATATAAATAGAAGCATTACATCATTGATCAATCCAGGCCATCAATCCAACAAAGAAAACTTGTTTACATTGGGTACATAAGTCAGTAAGTACAAGACTGCTGTCAGCTATACTGTAGCTGGATGGTAAAGTGCACTCTTCACATCAAAGCGTTCAGTTTGTACTGGATTTCGAACAATGTTAGTTCATTTTCCGTTAGGACAGAGTGGTTAACCCTTTACCTGTTCAATATTCATGTAAGAAATAATGACATCATGAATATTTATAAGCTGAAATTTTATATTTGGTTTGTAATATGTCCACAGGATGTTTTGGTATTGGTACAAACTAGAATCAGAACCATTATACTTTCATTTAAGCAAACTGAGCAGACCCTGATTACACAGCTCCAAAGTCCTATAGGAGCTGTCTGATCTGGGTCTACTCTGTTTGCACAGGCGTTAAAAGTGTTCACATGAGGGAAAGGGTTAACCCTTACAGAATAGTACACAAGTCACTAACATCCTTTGCAAACAGTGTAGACCTAGATGAGTGGGCTCCTCAAACAGTGTAGACCTAGATGAGTGGGCTTCTCAAAATCAGGGTTTGTACTGTTTGTCATGTTACACTTTCCGTTAGAAAAATCCCTAAATATTAACAAATGCTTGACCCGTTTGAATTTTGGAATAGTCCATTTGAAAATTCAGTGTTGTAAGGATTAAAGGATAATAACCAAATTCATTTGCGTAACCACCTAACAAGTAACATCAGTACAGATCAGGTACGCCTTCATAGAAAACCACAAAGTCAGTTGATAAGATCAATTACTCATCAACACATGACAGTGACAATGAGGGTGAAGCCACAAGCTTTAACTCTTTCCCTCATATATACACCCTTTCTTCTCTTTGCAAACAGACTAGACCAAAATCAGAAGACCCCTGTAGGAGCCATCTGATCAGAGTCTGCTCTGTTTGCTTATGAAATTACCTCTCTACCTTTTCTACCAATTCCAACAAACCCTGTGTATGCTGTTATAAAAATTTGGCTAATAAATATTCATAACGACATTTTTCCTTACATGAATATTCAATAGGATTAACAGTTAAAAACCAACACAATTTGTTCAAAGCTCACTAAATATTGATTTTTTCTTATTAGTCATTATCTAAATATATAACCACTGGCACATGAATAAGTTCAACTGTCAAGTTTAACTCTTTCCTTCATATAAAACACATTTTCATGCATTTGCAAACAGAGTAGACCCAGATCAGATGGCTCCTATAGGAGCCATCTGATCAGGGTCTGCTCTGTTTGCTAATAGATTTTTAAAGATCTGTTTCTTTACTTTCTAAAATGGCTACAATGTTCCACACCTTCCATATTTCACTATAACTATTTTGTCCATAAATATTCAGTAGGAATTGACATTTTTAATAAATTTAGACCAGGGAAAGGGTTAACAATAAAATGCTGCATAAGCTGGGTCCCTGCTTATAAAACTTTTAGTTGAGTCTGAGTACGTTCTCAAGCTTTTGATTGGTCAGATTTGAGCCTCTGGCTCAAATCTGACCAATCAAAAGCTTGAGAACTCAAATCTGACCAATCAAAAGCTTGAGAACGAAACTCAGACTCAGCTAAAAGCTTTATAAGCAGGGACCCAGCTTACTGTCAAACAGACTGGAGCCTGATCAACTGTCATGATGAAATTAACACACGAAGGCTGTCACTATCAGTCTTCATGATCATTACTCAAGGAAACACATACAGAATGTCATAACCCTTTACTTCATATTTATAAACACCTTTTCATTCCTTTGCAAACAGAGTAGACCCTGATCTGACAACTCTGATCATGGTCTGCTCTGTTTGCTTGTGGAGTTATATAAATCTGATCCTATAGTTTCTGCCTATGCTAAAACTTCCATTGAAATTTTACATTATAAAATTAAATTAATATTCATGAAATGATTTGTCACACATATCAATGTTCATTATTGATAGGATTAACACTCCTCATCTTTCCCGTCACAGAGAAACACTTGATGGATTTCCATAAAGTGTAGACCCAGGTCGGACAGCTCCATTCAAGGAGCTGTCTGATCAGGGTCTGCTCTGTTTGCTTATGAAATATTATAGATCCTATTCTATAGATTCTGCCATGTAATGAAAAGCATCTCATTTTTCATTATGCCATTATACATATTCAGCTAATTAAAATTCATTCATTATTTCTTACATCAACATTTGTCAGGTATAGGGAAAAGCACACACTGGTATTGATCATGTTATCAGTATGACATTATGGATCAGAAAATTTGAAGGAATGTCTGAAATTATTAGCTTGTTTATATCTTATATATACCTAGGTATATAAGTCTCTATCTGCCGCAAATCAAATCACTGCCGTCTAAAGGATCTGTACATTAATTTTATTCTCAGTTTAAATGATGTAAGGAAGGAAATCCCACAAACATGTTCACTACACAAATGCATGAAGCCAGCGTGACAGTGGCCAAATAATCTGAAACAAACTTCCCCGTTACATTTGATTACTAATACTTGATTCTAAATTTAGGCCGTCTCCAAAGGTATCTGTTCAAACTGCCATGCAATCTTAACCCTTTACCTTATAGACGTGCCCTTCAATACCCTTGCAAACAGAGAAGACCAAGATCAGACAGATCCTGTAGTAGCTGTCTGATTAGTTTGCTCTGTTTGCTTATGAAATAAGATACCTGATTGGAGAGTTCTATATTGTTGCTATGGTAAAAATTTCCACAGTTCATCATGCCATTTTAACACTTTCCTCCATAAATTTGCCTTTCTACGCCTCTGTATTAGTCACTTCTAATAAACAACTTCTTGAAACCATTGTGATAAATATCTAGCATTTGCTCCTATAGGAGCAAATGCTTTATTTATCACAATGGTTTCAAACTACAAAATTCTAAAAGTTTCCTTTTCTCTAGTTAATGCTCCTTTTTGGTAGATTTATTCAAAGAGGTTGGATCTAAAAATAGGCTATGAGGGAATGGGTTAAAAATCATTTCTTACACAATTACTCATCAGGTTAAGGGCTAACCCACATTTACCCATTACCTCATATGCTATTTTTAGATCCAACCTCTTTCAACAATTCTACCGAAAAGGAGCATTATCTAGAGAAGAGGATTTTTTTTAGAGTTTTGTAGTTTTGAAACTATTGTGATAAATAGAGCATTTACTCCATAGGAGCAAATATTTTATTAGATATTTTTACAGAGGCATCAAAAGGCAGCAATATGAAGGAATGGGATAATGCAGGAAACAATTACATGTATACTGACACTGGCAAAAGGTGTAGACCAAGATCAGAGAATCCCTAACAGGAGTCTTTTGATCAGGATCTGCACTATTTGTCATGAATATGAACCCTTCCATACTGAAAGGACTACGATATAATTTAAAACTGATAGGTCATTCCACTTTGAATATTCAGCTTTCCAAGGATTAACAATAAGAATAGTGGTCTCTTATCTAGACTAAAATAACATAGACCTGGCCTTGACCAGCTCCAACCTGTCAGAAATGACATGGCCTCTTAACACTTTGTCTTAACTGCCTATTCTTAGTAGTGTACAGTATTTCAATTCTACTCCAAATCCAAGACATTTTTTTAAGATTTAAGTTTCAACTAACTATGACTAGAGTGCAAGATCATCTGGATCCTGATGAGCTGCAGGGTTACTTTGCACCGAACTGTCTGCAAATGTTATCAGGAATATGCCAATGACATGTCAGTGTTACAAAACTGGAAACAAGAACATGTTTCATTGGCAGTTTGCCACCAACTCAGGTAAGAAACCAGCTGACTTGGCCAGAAGTTCACCCCAGGTAAATGTAAATGCATGCAGTATAAATACACATGACTACATAGATGAATAGATTCATTTTTTAAGTTGCCCACAGCTATGACTGAAAAGACAATTTATGGGAGATAAGTGAACCCTTGAATGTCAAATATTCAAAGTGGGACGGTCCATGAGTGTTTAGCTATAGAGTCCATTCAGTACAAAAGGTTTAAATTTGTTAGAGGAAAATGAATGACAAACAGTGCAGCTCCTGATCAGACAGGTTATCTAGGAGTCCTCTCGTCATGGTCTTTATTGTTTGCAAATGCCAGTTCACTAATTCCAGCGTCCAAAAGGGTTTACACGACAATGGTTATTTATTCATACAGAAGGTGCACTGCTGTTTCAGTGTTTGTTTTAACACTTTGCAGGCTTGTGACTAAACAATGATTACTTATACAAACAGTTTGGATCCAGATGAGATACAGCATAATGCAGCATCTCATCCATATCCAAACTGTTTGACACATTGACTTTATTTTTGCAAAGAAATAAGAGAAATTTTCTTCTAACAATTGAAGCTGATGACAATTGATGCAGACGGGAAAAAAAGCATTAACCCTTTCCCTGTTCTGTGTTTATTACAAATTTCAATACCTACTGAATATTCATGGACAAAAAGGTTATAATGAAATATGGAACATGGAGCATTGTAGCCATTTTAGAAAGTAAAGACACAGTCAGATCTTTGAAATTCTATTAGCAAACAGAGTAGACCCTGATCAGACGGCTCCACTAGGAGTCGTCTGATCTGGGTCTACTCTGTTTGCAGATGCGTAAAAACACGTTTATATGAGGGAAAGGGTTAATAGAGGTAATATTGTACTTTAGATATTCTTCCTACAGCAAGTTTCAGAACACTTTCTAACAAGTCAGACAGTTTGGTTCCTGACCGTTGACACAATTATTAGCCAGTTGAATGACAAGAAAATTCTTCCAGCATGCTAGCCCTTAAGTGGGACAAACCATCTTAACCCTTTCCCTCATATAAACGTGTTTTCACGCATTTGCAAACAGAGTAGACCCAGATCAGACGGCTCCTAGAGGAGCCGTCTGATCAGGGTTTGCTCTGTTTGCTAGTGGAATTTGAATAGTTCTGTTTCTTTGCTTTCTAAAATGGCTACAATGGTCCACCTTCAAGGTTTCATTGTTACTGTTTTTTTTCATGAATATTCAGTAGGTATTGAAATTTGAAATAAACATAGAACAGGGAAAGGGTTAAACTGAAGATGTGTGCCAATTTCATTCTGCTGGCCATTTCATCAACCCTTTACTCCATTAATGTCTGCAAACAGAGTAGACACAGCTTCTACAGTAGAGCTATCTGATCAGAGTCAGCTAGGTTTGCTCCTGGAATATTGATTCCGAATTTTACCTGGGTCTACAACATTTGCAAAGCCATTAAAAGATGTACCTACGAAGAAAAGGGTTTAAAGGTTGATCATAAGAAATAGTTAACTTCTGTTCATAGAATATTGAACCCAAATTGTAACATAACACTGCCATGTCCTCACTTTTAAAAATTCCAAGTGGTTATTGCTACAAGCATAGGTAGTGTTGGCTACCATAAACATGTCTATATCTCATAGTTGTACAGTTATGTCCCACATTAAAGTACACAAATCAGTTTATACTGAACTAAGAAATAAACATAAGACCATAAAACTAACATGCATACAAATGATTACACTTTTAAGATTAAGGACCTAACTCTTTAAGCCTAATAACCTATTCCAGAGAGGGTGTAGATGAAATAGGCAATAGATTTAGTTTTCATACCTGGCACTTTTGATGTTCACTGTCTGCCCCATCTATGGAGATTTTACAGTCCATCATAGTCTCCTCAGTAGAATCACAGCTGGCGCTTTGTGGTGGCTGGTACAAGACCCGTCTAGCATGGTCATATGCTTCTCTAGATGTTCGCTTGATGTCAAATACATAATCTCGACCTGAAAGACAGAAATGAACAATGAAGTTTGCAAGCTGCAAAACCCTACTCAACAGTTGATATAATGCATCTACCAGGCTGTTCAGTGAGCAACATAGTTACAAACTTTTAAGTTAAGGCACTAACCCTTTACTTAATGAATATTGTAAGCCTTTGTATGCCTTGCAAACAAAGTACACAGATCTGACGACAGCTCCTACAGCAGCTGTCTGATCAGGTCTACTCTGCTTGCCTATTTGTTACAGATCTTATCAGGTCTACTCTGCTTGCATATTTGTTACAGATCTTATCAGGTCTACTCTGCTGGTCTATTTGTTACAAATCTTATCAGGTCTACTCTGCTGGTCTATTTGTTACAAATCTTATCAGGTCTACTCTGCTTGCCTATTTGTTACAGATCTGATCCTTCACTGTTTGACATGGCAATAAATGTCCTTGTTTTAAAATTCTACTGCAATAATAAAATTAGTATGCATAATAGGCAGAGTCCTGCATGAATATTCATCAATTAACCCTTTATTCCATGAGTATTCATGTAACAAAAAAATGACATATAATGAATATGAATAATTGAATATATATTGGATTAATTGTTACAAGGGCACATAAACACAGGAAGAGCTGGCTATGGCAGAAACTGTAGAATCACATCTATTATCATATCAAAAGCAAACAGAGCAGACCCTGATCAGAAAGCTGCGGCAGGAGTCATCTGATCTGGGTCTACTCTGTTTGCAAAGGCGTAAAAAGTCTTATTTATGGAGTAAAGGGATAAAAAGTTATAAATGTTACTATAATTGAAGCAATAATTCATGTGTATACCACTCAAACTGTTAAAAGTAGTGCTAGAGGGCAGGCAGTGAACTTGGCCCACAAATGCTTCCTCACATGTTATAATTAGGCTGACACATGTGACTATTATTGGTAGCAAATATGACTTAATTAGCATTGACACTGTCCACACTGACAGAGACTCACATTTAACCAGGCCTTTTTAACCCTTTTCCTGTTCACTATTCAAATAAGTAATAATTACATCATTAATATCAATTAGATTAATTTTTAACTAGGTCAAAAAGGGGTCATAGTAACCTGCTAACCTATGACATGTAATGTGACCCTCATTCTGAACCCACATGCCAAGTTTGGTTACTGTAGGTATTATACTTTGGCTATAACTAACTCAAACAAAAAGGTCAACCGGACGGACGGACGGCATTCGCCAATCTATAAGCCTGGATTGCGAGCAATCCGGCCAAAAATGGCATATAAACACGTGACATTTTTGCTCAGCCAGAAACTCTAGAATCGGGTCTACCGGTATATTATAGCATAAGCAAACGGAGCAGTTCCTAAGGAGCGGTCTGGTCTAGGTCTACTCTGTTTACAAACGTGTGAAAATGCATTTATATGAAGGAAAGGGTTAAAAGATATTAACCCTGTACGGCAGGAATGATCATGTACGTTTGTGACATCAAAACAATATTTTGAAAATACATCACCACTTCAAGATATCATATCGACTCACACCTTTTGTAAAGCAACATCTCTCAATTCTGTTTAACCATTTCTCTCATAGATATTCATGTAAGAAATAATGACTGTATGAATATTAATTAAACAATTTTTATAATGCCACTATTAAAAAGTTATTTTTTACCATGGCAGAAACTAGAATCAAGTCTATATTAACCTTTTCTTTATAAACACCTTTTCACACATTTGCAAACAAAGAAGACCCAGATCAGACAGCTCCTATAGGAGCTGTCTGATTAGGGTCTGCTCAATTTGATAGATCTGTTTCTTTACTATCTAAAATTGCTACAATATTCCACCTTCCATATTTCATTTGATCTATTTTGTCAATGTATACATGTTCTAATTTCAGTAGGTATTGAATTTTGGAATAAACATAGAACAGGGAAAGGGTTACTCCACAAGCTGTCTGATCTGGGTCTACTCTGTTTGCAAAGGCGTAGAAAGGCGTATTACTAGAGTGAAGGGTTAAACGATGATGGACCATTTGACTTTGAATTGTCAGCATTCAAACGGTTAAGTATGATGTGCACTTTGATCATCAACGAATAACGACGTGCATGCGATCATGAAATGATTCAAGTACGCCTACTGGAATACAGGAAGTACACAATTTGTTAATAAATACACACAGTAATTTTGTATATATGTATGCCAGGCCCCCAAATATTTACCTACAGAAAAATGAGACCTGCTTGTCTGTGCATCTCAACTATTCTACCCCTTTAACTGATAGAAATGCCTTTTCAGGCCTTTGGCTTTACAAACAGAGCAGACCCAGATCTGATGGCCCCTGTAGGAGCCATCTGATCAGGTTCTATTCTGTTTTTGTTTATGCCATAGTCTATATATCCAATGAATTCCAATTTGCCATCATAAAAGGTCCTGAGTTATAAACAATTATAAAAATTCAGCTAAAAATATTTTGGATGTTATTATTTCTTACATGAATATTCAAAAGGGAGCGGGCTAATTAAGCTGATAAATCTCATGATACATCTCAACCAGATTAGTTATACCGTTGGGCTGAGGACAAACACTGCACTAAGCTGATAAATCTCACGATACATCTCAACCAGATTAGTTATACCGTTGGGCTGAGGACAAACACTGCACTAAGCTGATAAATCTCACGATACATCTCAATCAGATTAGTTATACCGTTGGGCTGAGGACAAACACTGCACTAAGCTGATAAATCTCATGATACATCTCAACCAGATTAGTTATACCGTTGGGCTGAGGACAAACACTGCACTAAGCTGATAAATCTCACGATACATCTCAACCAGATTAGTTATACCGTTGGGCTGAGGACAAACACTGCACTAAGCTGATAAATCTCATGATACAACTCAACCAGATTAGTTATACCGTTGGGCTGAGGACAAACACTGCACTAAGCTGATAAATCTCATGATACATCTCAACCAGATTAGTTATACCGTTGGGCTGAGGACAAACACTGCACATCAAAATCTGCAAGCTAGTAACAACACTTTTGACATTGGATCTGCAAGCTAGTAACAACTCTTTTGACATTGGATCTGCAAGCTAGTAACAACACTTTTGACATTGGATCTGCAAGCTAGTAACAACCACTTTTGACATTGGATCTGCAAGCTAGTAACAACACTTTTGACATTGGATCTGCAAGCTAGTAACAACACTTTTGACATTGGATCTGCAAGCTAGTAACAAAACTTTTGACATTGGATCTGCAAGCTAGTAACAAATACTTTTAATAGTGATCAGAGCAATGAACTTAAATTTGGGGTCACTGTCCTAGTGTCCTATCAAATCTCTTATCACTAAGCCAAGCCCTGTCTCAACCATTTCAGATCAGCAGCTCCTGTCGGAGCTGTCTGGCCAGGGTCTACTGGATCAAAAAGTATACCAAAGGATATTTCAAAGTAAGACAAATAAAACTGGGCCAGTTCATTCCTGGAAACCAATGCTCTTTACTAATAATACAGAAACTTACCCAAAGTTGTTTTCTCATTGAATAAGGATGCAAGTGTGCCTTTAAGATCTCTGCTGAACTGTGTAGACACTTCATCATGCACTGTTTCACAACAGAAGAATGAGTGCATCTCTGTTATACAGCGGTACATGGCATTAGCCGCAGACTGGGTGCTCATTTTGAGAACAAGCTCTCGTTCAATGCCATTATCGTTCATTACTTTTAAGACACAGTTTTTCCCGACATGCTCTGCCTTGGTAATCATTGGATACTCCAGTCTGTAAAAAAAAATATCAGAAAACAGTATACCAGAACTATTAATAAAGGTTGATCGATTGATTTCTTTATTAAAATTTCCTCCAGAATTGGAGAGTATAGTAACAGACACATACAACATACCCAAAATAACACAAATATGTACTCAGTGACAGTACAACAAATTACACATGACAATTACAAGAGAACTGTAAACAGGTATAATAACATGTAATGTACCAAAATATTAAAATTGACATTTCTCTACCAAACCCTATACTGTATAGGGTTTGATAGAGAAATAAAGGAGTAATGTCTTGAAAATGTTTAACCTATTCCCTCATAGGCTATTTTTAGATCCAACCACTTATAAATGTACCTAAAAGAAGCATTAACTAGAGAAAAGGAAACTTTTAGAATTTTGTAGTTTGAAACCATTGCAATAAATACAGCATTTGCTCCTATGGAGCAAATGTTCTATTTATCACAATGGTTTCACGAAGTGACTACTACAGACTACAGGGGCGTAGAAAGGTGTATTTATGGAGGAAAGGGTTAAACAGGGAAAGGGCTAATAGCGTATATTAGATGAATAGTGTTTTGTCTTGTCATTACTTTATGTCTGTATCCTACTTAACAGAAAACGTTTCCTCTCTATAAAGTTAAACTCTCTAATTGGAACTCATTAGAACTGTCTATAAAACAGGTGATTCAAATGAGTACCAACAAGATGATGTTCAGTGCTGAAATATAAAGATCAACAGAGCGACTGATAAATGTGCATTCCCAGGTACAGTGCTCCCTCCCTACAACGGCCCTCTCAATAACGATTCCCTCCTTACAACACCGCATGTCACTGTTTCCGAAACAACAAGACTCCAGAAACAACCTTTTTCCATCGTATTTTCTTTATTCCTCCATCAAACCCTATGTCGTGACCACTCTTTAGAATCGTCACTTTGTGACGATTCTAAAGAGTGGTCACAACATAGGGTTTGATGGAGGCATAACGGTTTTAGTTCTCGAAATACACCTTATCTGGGGATCTGCAAACAAGCTAATTATGTTTGATGTCCCTCCCTATAACAACTCCCTCTGAACAACACATACAATATTCGTGTCCCAAAGGGTGTCGTTGTAGAGAGGGAGCACTGTACTACAATTGCCATTTCTCTACCAAACCGTATGTTGTGGCCACTCTATAGAATCGTCTCAAAGAGATGATTCTAAAGAGTGGTCACACCATACTGTCTGGTGGAGAAATAAAGAAGTTATTCTTGAAAGTGTTTTACTTTAACCCTTTCCCTGTTCTGAATTTAGGCCAAATGTGAATACCTACTGAATATTCATTAACAAAATAGATATAAAGAAATATGAAAGGTGAAACATTGTGGACATTTTAGAAAGTAAAGAACCAGATCTATCAAATTCTATTAGCAAACAGAGTAGACCCTGATCAGACGGCTCCTCTAGGAGCCGTCTGATCTGGGTCTACTCTGTTTGCAAATGCGTGAAAACACGTGTATATGAGGGAAAGGGTTAAGCATCTTATCTGGAGCTCTCAGCCTCTGGATTAAAAATGATGGAAATATCTATTTTCTCTAGAGCTCTGACATACTTTTCTATGAGTTCCATATTGCTGTAGTAGAGGAAAGCACCGGCTGGACCAATGCCCACCATCACAGCCTCATTCAGAATGGTAGCTTCGTGGTACTCCACCCCATAGTTCTGAAGGGATGATGCTTCCTGCAACAATTTGTACTGGGCAGACTCTTTTGTCAGTCCAATCATCTGTCTGTGAATGGCTGTTATATCATGTATCAGTTGAGCATTTGGCTCTGCAATGCCATCCAAGAGAGACTTGTACAGGTTCAGCTGGTGGGTTCTCATATCAAAGTTTCCATACTTGGCTTGGGCCAGTAGTGCCACCATGTACTTGACTTGTTCATCTGACTCAACAACAAGCTTCTGCACTTCCAATTCTAACTTGACTTGATCATAGAACAGGGATCTGAAAAGGTAAGGTTCCGTAAGAATTGGTAGGCCATTGGTATCTGATAAACTAGTAAGATTCCGTAAGATTTGGTAGACGATAAGTATCTGATAAACTAGTCTTCTAAATTAATACCCATACTTCTTTCCTACTGGAATCATCTGAATTGGGTCAACTCTGTTTGCAAAGGTGTGAAAAACTATTTATATGAATGAAAAGGTTTAACCTTTTACCTCTCCTGTGTTTATTCCAAATTTCAATATCTACTGAATATTCATGGACAAAATAGTTATAATGAAATATGGAAGGTGGAACATTGTAGCCATTTAGAAACTAAAGAAACAGATCTATCAAATTTTATTAGCAAACAGATCAGACCCTGATCAGACAGTTCCTATAGAAGCAGTCTGATCTGGGTCTACTCTGTTTGTAGATGCATTTTAGGTGTTTATATGAAGGAAAGGATTAAACAATGAACAGGGTGTCAATGGTTGGAAGCCTGGTAAGAATCAATGGTACAGCGAGTCTGAACAGAACTTACATGTATATGTTAACAGTTTGTAAAATGCATCAAGTTGCAAATTGTCAAGCTAAATATTAGAAAATATGACTTCACATTTTAGTATTTCAATTACTTCTAACATGACCTAATTGTTATACAAGGTATTGCAAGAAGATGGCTGCAAATGATCTATACATACTTTGTGCTTGGTTGAACCAAATGGTGTGGTTGAACATAAAACTTGACTCTAAGTTGTAATCTGTATGGAAGTGGACCAATCAACTGTCTGTCAAGTTTGTTTCGCAGGTTTAACCATAGGTTCTCTCCCCTACTTCCACGAAACTGAAGCCCAAAGTAATCCTGTTCGATGATATCAAGACGCCGACACACCTGTAAATCAAACCAAGTTACTAAGTTACAAAGACGCTTACATAAAACACTATAGATTAGTACACAAGAAATCAATATATGCATTTATATATGACTCATCAAACAGTGTTCTTGTTCCTTGTAGTCATCAATAAAACGAACCACTGTTACTTGCATATCAGAATGGGTCGTCTAATCAGGATCCAAACTGTCTGACATTTTGACCATATTTTTGCAAAGAAATTCAGGAAAATTTAAGAACTGTTGCTGGTGCAAATTACTTAGCAAACTAAGAATCACGGTAAGTTCGGTAAATCGTACTTTCTGCACATATTCACGTACAGTAGTAGTAGTTATAAATGCAGAAAATATCAATACTTTCAAAAACAGACTGGACAAATACTGGCTAAACCAAGATATTCTATTTGAGCACAAGGCCACTTTAAAAACCGGAAAGTGCATAAATTATAAATCACAAGAAGAGTCCAACATAGAGGATCCGATGGGAACCTGGGTTGGAAAACTACAATAAGTAACAATAAGTAAGTAAGTAAGTAGTTAATGCAGTTGATGACATAATTCACGCACTAGAAATAAGTTTCTTGTTACAAATTTAAAGCAAATTGAAGCAAATACTGATACATGGTAAGCATGTAGGTAACAGGAAATATTATCTAGCATAACATTAATACCAAGAAACCAATATATTATTTAGTTTCCGTCTTACTTTCGATCAATAGTATTTTTCTTCATGGGAGTCAAAAACTATAACGATATGTGAAAAGGTGAAGGTCATCCCTACGAAAAATATGACAATCCTTTGTCTCCACAACATCCTACCGTATACGGCGTAAAACATTTAGTTCATACTATCTGTAACAAAGAATGTGATAAAAATTATATACTTGAATGAACAATTAACAGCAACTGGAAAACCTGAGAGAAAAGGAAAAATAACAGCTGATACAATTTACAAATTGATCCTACCTGGTCCATGCATTCTTGGGCCTTGCTTTTCGGGTTAACTTCCACATCGAGAACCGTAGAATCCGGCAGTGAAATGTAAAATGTTGTCTTCATTTTGAACACATTCGATTATTACTGCAAATACTCCCATCAAATTAACTCCTGTACGTTTTAATTCCTTTCACAAGCTCTACCATCTTGGTCTGTTTAAGAGAAATAGCCGTAAATGTCGGTCAGCGGTAGATCACATGAACATAATTAAACACTAACCAATCACATTCAGGTATTTTCAGGAAAAGGCGGGACTAACTGTTTCACAAACATGCGCAACAAAGACTGATGAAACAAAGATCTATTTTTGGACATATTTGGTATATGGATGTCACATTCTATAACGTTTTATTTTCTAACATGGCAATGCATTTGAAACTGTTTAGATCCACATGAGTCGCTGAGTAATTTGTCTCTTAGAAAACCTAAACGAAAATGACGCAATATAGCTTGGTCAAAAGACTACAATTTGAAGCATGGCAATAGATCCAGAGGTAGTTCAAGATCTAGATAGTTTGCAGATTGTAATTTACAGAGCGTGTAAAGTAAAGCAATGTATATATATGCAAGCTTTCATCTTTCATAGGTATTCGCTGTTAAAGCTACTTGTATATCTTCATCTAATTTTCAGTAGAAACACGCTTTGTATGAAATTCTGAGAAGCAGGCCTCACACAAATCTATACGATCTAGATCTATATCTTATACAAAGAAAAATCTAAATTTACTAGATCTAGATCTATTTAAACCTTTAGCTTATGATAGAACTATAAAAGTAGAATATTTAGATTGTGATCTAGATCTAGACTCCCATCCCAACCAACTATAACCCGACTATAAATAAAGTTTCTTGTAAATAAAGAAGTAAATAAATATTCTGCAATATGACTTTTAATAAAAAAGACGGATCGATCTGTGATAGATCTATATTAATATGTTTAAACAGTTTGGATCCAGATGAGACTTCGAGTAACTTTCCGTAAGTATCAGGACCCAGACTTCCTAGGCAGCAGGATCTATAGACTGTTTGACAATCTGTTATCTTTGTAGATCTGTAATGAAATTTATGGAACTTGAAGCAGACGAAAATTTGCTCCCAGCAGAAGACAAAGGCCAGGTTAGGACAGACAGATAAATATTTTATTAACGTGTCATATGTTAATATATACAATGATTAACAGTGTTATACACCTCTAACATTAACATCCAGCCGCATCGCGACTTACATGACACCATACAATATACATAAAAAACATTTACATACAGTAATAGATAAAATATATAAAGGCAGAATATAATATAATTTAAGACCTTAAAATCTATAATAGGCCTGGTTAAGCCAATATGATGCCAAACAACTATACATTTATATAAAACATTGACTTATATTCATTAGCCGCTCGATCTAGATCTAGACCTGCAGCAATCAAGGATACGGACCGGGTTGTTTAGCAAGTTTACAAGTTTATTCAGATAAGTCAATGCCCAATCTGGGCATGTGACATATAGAAGATGTTTACAACATTGTAACAGGAAGAACAGTGTTTAACCCCCTACTCCATAGATACTCTAAAAACAAGCCATGAAGCAAAGGGATAATAAATTAAATGAAAATACAGTAGAACCCCTCTAATGCGACCACTTAATGAATAAACATGGATGTCGTTATAAGCAGGTGGTTGCTTAATGCAGGGCAAAAGTAATGCAGAAAGCTCCTCTAGGAGCTTTCTGCATTACTTTTGTCCTGCATTAAGCTACCACCTGCATCTAGCACCCAGAATTATACCTCTTTTAGGTGGTCGCATTAGCGGGGTTTTACTGTACATGAAAAAAATCAACTAAACTATAGATGAATTATAATTAGATAATAATATAAGTTTAAACTAAATTGCAAACCATCGAAAAAATAAAGTAATTGAAATTTGAATTTGGGAGAACGAGAATACTAGGATGAATTACAGACATAAATGGTTTTCTTGCAGAACAATGACAGTTTTAATAATGTTAATTTATCTTTAAGTAGTACTATTCATCAGATTATTGAACTTGAATGTGTTAGGAAATTTCCAGAAAGTACTATTCAAATATTTCTTTCTGTCTTCTTTGAAAAAGCACGATGCCATTTATGTAGTTCCGTCATAGTTCAACCAATAGGTAACCATGCATTTGTAAACTGCATAGGTATATATGCCTTTTTAACGCATTTGCAAACAGAGTAGACCCAGATTCATGATACGATTCCTGTAGCAGCCGCATGATCAGGATCTGCTCCACTTGTTTGATTATGAAAACAATAAACATGCACATGTATATATACCTGCTTCTACAGTTTCTGCCTCGACAAACATTTCCTATAGGAGCGTTCTGATTTACTTTCACCTTGCTTTAAGCAACCACCTGCCCTAACTACCAACTAATTAACACAATTTAGTGGTCGTTATAGAGAGGTTCTACTGTAATTAAATACCAATGGGTTACAAGCTATGTTTGGCTTTCATTCCCGTTGGATCATGTAAAAAGAGTTATGACCCCTGGACTTTTAAGATAAAACATGAGTGTGTTTGTTAAACACTTATAATGCCCCGACCTTTGACCCTGAAGGATGACATTGACCTTTGACCCATGGACCAGAGAGTTGAACGCGACACATCGTCTTTGTTTGGTGAACATTTGTGGCAGGTTATATTAAAATCCATTCACAGATAAGGAAGGACGGGCGTTCTAACGGAATGAGTGTATGTGACTAATCTTTTGTTCAAAATAGCCACCCAAACTGAAAATAAGCCACATAAAACTGAAGAGAACAAACATATCTTTTGTTCTCATGTAATTATTTAGTCACATATAAACAGGAATTGTTAGCGCGAACAGACGGAAGGACGGACAATGCGATTACTATATGCCCCCCCCCCCCCCACCCCCGTTGGGGTGGTTGTGGGAGGGGGGCATACACATTCTGTTAGAGTTTATTTTTCCAGACTTTTTTTCTGGAATGCTTGAAAATGAGAATGCGTTGACTTTATTGAATGAATGGATTACAATGAAATACAGATCAAGTTTGACTTTTATTCTGAAAAGCTATTCTTTCGTCATAAATGAAATTAGATATCAAACTCATTTTCTGCAGTGCTTGCAGATATACTCATCTTATAATGAATAACCACAGGTGTCTATAAGAGTAGATGATTGCTAATTAAGTTACAGGAAGAAAGGTAATGCAGAAAGCTCATACAGGAGCTTTCTACATAGCTTTAGCATTTCATTAAGCTACCAACTGTCTTAAAAATTAGACTTAATTTAGTAGGTCACCGTAGACCGGTTTTATTGTAATTTCAATATTTTATGTATACAACTTATATCCATTGTTGCCTAAGGAGTCATTTGTGGTGTTTCAATACACCCAGTTCAACCATTTACTTCACGAATATTTATATAAGAAATAATGACATCATGGATAATAAAATAGATTAACTTTTTGTTATAGCACAAGGAGACAGGACTTTTTGGCCATGAGTATGCCATGGCTGAAACTGTAGAATCATGTCTATATTATAGCATAAGCCAACATATCAGACCCTGATCAGACGGCTCCTAGGACTGTGGGAGCCGTCTGATCTTGGTCTACTCTGTTTGCAAAGGCACAGAAAGGCGTATTTATGGAATACCAAGGATTATAACTATTATTGTTTTATACCAGTCTCTGAGCTGAAGCAACTGTTCTTTGTTTCCAGTTAGCTCTTTCGTTGCAATATTTGTCGTCTGCAAAGTTCGATGTCTGCTACAAAGAACATTAATATTGTTTAATTACAAAGGGAAACTTAGTAAATTAAGATTTAATTTGCCACCAACTCACCATGTAAAACACAGACTGGTGCAGAGACCCATGTACACGTATACATGTACATGAATACTCTGTCTCTGGCTGATGTCATTACGAACGTGATGCGTAATTTTATGATTTAATGTAATTCACGCTAGTTTCATTTGAACAGCTGATGTAATTTCAGGTTATATGACACATCCTTATTGTGGTACGTGCTAAGTGCTACATGACTGTTATTTGAAAAATAGCTTGGGTCCAGAAGAGACGCTGAGTTACTCAGTGTCTCATCTGGATCCAAGCTGTTTGACACCCAGTCCAGTTTGGACCCGGATGAAACGCGAAGTAACTTAGCATCTCATTAGTAGTCAACCTGTTTGACCCACTGATTGTGTCAGAGAATGGAATGAACTTTAATCTTGACACTTCATTTTCCCCATACTCTATATTTATGTTAAAAATGATGACATCATGGATATTAATAAACTGGATTTTTAACAATGTTAAATTCTGGACGATTGATTTTGGAACGAAAAGGTGGCTAGACAAATTTCGATAAAAACAAGAACCTGGTAAGGATTTTTTTGGCTTTGAAAAAAGTGGAATTAGATCTATATCTTGTCTAAACCAAATAGAACAGACCGTGGCCAGATGACTCCTACAGGAGCCGTTTGATCTGAGTATATTCTGAGTCTATGCTGGGTCTACTCTGTCTGCCAATGTGCTAAAAAACGTTTATATGAAGGAAAGGGTTAATCCTCCAATAAACGCCTTTTTACATATTTGGAATGATATACAGTAGAACCCCTCTAATACGACCACTTAATGAATAGACATGACTGTCTCTATAAGCAGGTGGTTGCTTAATGCATGACGAAAGTAATTCAGAAAACTCCTATAGGAGCTTTCTGCATTACTTTCGTCATGCATTAAGCTACCACCTGTCTGTACCACTCTCAATTATACCTGTTTTTGGGGGTCGCATTAGAGGAGTTTTACTGTATATCTGTTACAACAGTTTCTTCTAAGGTAAAGAAAAACCGGTGTTCATGCAACACTGTAAAATTCCGGCAATACATATTCATGATGTCATTTTTTTCTTACAAGTGGAATTTTGGATATTGAAAAGGAAATTGTAAACTCTTATATTCCTAGCTACTACTGTAGTCGTATTTACATGTATAACAAACTGGACCCAGAAGAGATACCGAGTAACTCGGCGTCTCACCAGGATACAAACTCTTTAGATGCCGAGTAACTCGGCGTCTCACCAGGATACAAACTCTTTGACACGTGGTCAATAGTTTCTCAAAAGCTTGTGTCATGACACTCGGTCAATAGTTTTTCTTCAAAAGGTTGATCGAATCAGAAAAGTCCAAACTGAACCAAGCTCGGGTACATTTGAGCATAGATCTACATGTGCATTAATTTTCACAGCAGGGTAATGGTAATTATTTGGTACCACTGCTATCAGTACCTGTAAATGGTATTAAACAAGTGAATAATTATAAAGAATTATAAGACGCCTTCGCTCCCTAACCAACACTTAAACCCAAATTCAGCTATACTTACGGTATCCCTTTGGGCGCCAAATTTCTAATTGTCGTCTGCAAACCAGTTTTGGTATCATTTGGTAAAATAAGCAAATGAGATAAATAAATGCAACTTTCAAAGGAATAAAGTACAGATATAAAAATAGAGTTTGAGACAAAAAGTGAAGTCCCTAATCAGACACTGCCTTGAAAAGGCGGTGTCTGATCAGGGACTGCACTATTTGTCTTGGTGCACGTTTTGCGACATTGGCGACGAAGGGTTACTATTCATACATTCATCATTCTTAATAAATACATGTACGGTAAAACTCGATACTAAGAAATCTTAATAATGAATAATTTGCCCTTTAAGGTCGGCTGCTACTTAATGCACCTGTATGACTTTCACCCTGCATTAAGCTACCACTTGTCTCATATTATATATTTATGTAAGAAATAATGACATCATGGATATTCATTGGCTGATAGTGATAGAAAGTGTAGAATCAGATCTTTATCATTTCATTAGCAAGCAGAACAGATCCTGATCAGAGGGTTCCTCAGGCGTCATCTGATCTGAGTCTTCTTTGTTTGCAAAGACCATGCTAAGCCTTTGTATGAGGAAAGATTTTATATCAGTAACGCCATGCTAGAATGTCTTTGAATGATCACATTAATTTCTCTTTCGACCGATTAATAGGATCCAATCTGTATGAATTATGAAAAAAGAGTAAGTTCAAAAGCTAAAATTGATGCGGACGGCGAATTTTGCAGACAACAATATGTCGTAGCGGAAGCGGGGTGGGGTGGGTCCTTTGACGGGGACACGTCTCCTAGGAAAAGTTTGCAGTCTATATGCACACCTATCTATATAGAACTTCAGTTGTGCATTGTCGTCAATGATATTCATCTGACGTCAACCTACAGTGTTGGTCTATTACCCAGCCACATATGAAGACGATGAGAATTTGCATTATGTCTATACGTATATAATATACCATAGAGTTTCTAATAAACGGGGATCGCTACAATATTTAAATAGAAGCTTCTTCCATTTTGTACACAGATGGTTGCTTAATGCAGAATGAAAGCAGTACTTAAAGCTTCTAGAAGAGCTTTCTGCATTGATTTCAGTCTGCATTATGCTACCACATGTATTTTGATATACAGTAAAACCCCGCTAATACGACCACCAAAAAGGGGCATAATTCTGGGTGACAGAGGCAGGTGGTAGCTTAATGCAGGACGAAAGTTATGCAGAAAGCTCCTATAGGAGCTTTCTGCATAACTTTCGTCCTGCATTAAGCAACCACCTGCTTTAAACGGCACCAGTAGCTGTTTATTAAGTGGTCGCATTAGCGGGGTTTAACTGTACATGTACCTAGTTCTTTATTTAATGGTTATTATATAGGGGTTTGGTTGTTTCATTAATCATGATTATCACCGGGGCATATGGGTTGTCTATAACCGTGGGGCGTATATCAGAGTGGGCGTGTATTACAGTGGGGCGTGTATTAGATTTGGACGAGTATTACAGTGGGGCATGTATTACACTGGGGCGTGTATTACAATAGGGCGTGTATTAGAGTGGGGCGAGTATTACAGTGAGACGTGTACTAGAGTGGGGCGAGTATTACAGTGAGACGTGTACTAGAGTGGGGTGAGTATTACAATGGGTGTGTATTAGAGTAGGGCGAGTATTACAGCGGGGCATATATTACAGTGGGACGAGTATTACAGTGGGGCGTGTATTAGAGTGTATGTGTTTATTAGAATGGGGTCGTGTATTACAGTGGGTGTATACTAGAGTCGGGCGTGTATTACAGTGGCGTGTGTATTAAAGTGTGGGTGTGTATTACAGTGAGACGTGTGTTACAGTGGGGTGTATATTACAGTGGGTGTATTTTACAGTGGCGGGCGTGTATTAGAGTGGGGCGTGTATTAGAATGGGGCGTGTATTAGAACAGGACGTGTATCAGAGTGTGGGTGTGTATAAGATTGGGTGTGTATTAGAGTGTGGTTGTGTATTACAGTGGGTATGTATTACAGTGGGGTGTGTATTAGAGTGGGATGTATATTAGAGTCGGGCTATTATTAGAGTGGGGCGTGTATTACCGTGGGTGTGTATTAGAGTGTGGGTGTGTATTAGAGTGGCACGTGTATTACAGTATGGCGTTTATTACAGTGGGGCGTGTATTATAGTGGGGCGTGTATTATAGTGTGTGCGTTTATTATGGAGTATACGGTACTACAGCGGACACGCACATACATGCACATACACGTACATACACGCACATACACACGAACGCGTTGCAATTTTAATGCACATCTAATGTAGGTTAAGGGAGTTATAACAGGGTGTTTACAGTAGAACCTGTTTTAACTGGCCAGTTACTCTGGCCATCAAAAAGAGGTCTAATGAGGGAGTTGTAAGGGTCTAATTAGGGAGTTGTAAGGCATATGGTAGCTTATGCAGGTCAAAAGTAATACAGAAAGCTCCTATATGAGCTTTCTGCATTACCTTTACCCTGCATTAAGCAACCACATATTTTAACTCCTCCATGAATGGCCACTTCGGCCATGTTAGAACTACTGTATACCATATTGATTGCACTTTTATGTAAAGACCAGTCACTCGTTATGTACTTTATAACTCGATTGAAGACAGACGGATTGCTCTCCCTTGCTCGTATGCGCCCTTCGAGCACGCCTACACCACTACGTACATTTCTTTACCTGATAGACACGTATCTTTAGACATTCTGTAAACAGTGTAGATCCATATCAGACTGTCCCTGTGGTATCTTGGATCTGCTCTCTTTCTCTGTTTGTGTATGCAATATTAATTTCTATTTTTTTTTTATTCTACTTTGTTATATTCATGGTCAGAAATTAATTCTTACAAGTACAAAGTATAAGGAAATTTATTTCCATGACAAAAACGCACAAAAACTTTAACAACAACAACAACAACAACAACAACCAATAATCAGATCTATATTGCATAAGCAAACAGAGCAGACTCTGACCAGACAGCACTTACAGGAGAAATACGTTCTTCATGGGTATCATTGCTTCAAGTTTACTGTAGACGACCTCTGGAAATGTACGGTTGTAAACATACAATGCGTCTTCTTTTTTTTTAAATTTTATATATGAATGATTTACCTGTGATACAGAAAGCATCCCATGATCCGAAACTTGTACACCAAAACATATCCCTGGTGTTGTTGTTTTTTCTGTCTACCGATGTGACTATTTCCCGCTGACCAAACTTTCATAATTCAAAGCAACGTAGTAAGACACATATATGTATAACTTAAAGAGTTGATCTAAAAGTAAATTTGAAACTAAAAAGGTTATATAATATCTATGACGAAATTAATAAACTAAAATAAGCTAAAGAACGTCTTGGTTCTCTATAATTAAGTTGCCATGCAGAAATTACCCCTAAGATAAGTTAGGCCCATGTCAGGCCCATGTCAGGCCCATGTGCACAATTGACCAAGAAGTCAAGATCAGCATCAGGTTTAGATTTGATGTCATGATTTTTCTTGCCGCCAAGTTCAGATTTTATCAGAATACAGGTACACACTTAAGAATCCCTTTTCAGTCATTTTAAATATGAACATTTGATTTAATTGGGCCCTGAACCCTTCCCACAGAAAACAAACAAATAAACAACAACAAAAACAAGATGGCCAAGATGGCCCTTAATCGCTCACCTGATTACCATAGATTTAAGATTATAGCTGGATAGCCCCAAGATGAGTCCAATATCGATATAAGGGAAATATTTGAACAATGTTGATAGTGGATCATGTTCAGTGGTTCTGGAGAACAATATTTAGAATATTGATTTTATCAAGACAATCATTCTGACCCATGAAGATTGGGCTAAACATGTGCCCTAGCTCTAGAATGATTTTTCTAAGAGTTGACCTAGTGACCTTCTTTTGTATCCCACCCCATCCATGAGTAGCATACCATAACAGGTATCGTATTTATGCTATTAAAATGCGGCCACTGGAGTTTAAACAAGATTTTTCTAAGATATGACCCAGTGACCTACATTTCTGACCCCAGGCAACACACTTTCAAACTCGTCCAATATTTTATCAGGAGAATCATTCTGATAAAGTTTCATGAAGATTTGGCTAAAAACGTGGCCTCTAGAGTGTTCACAAGGTTTTTCTATTTGACCTAGTGGCCTAGTTTTTGACTCCACATGAACCACTTTCAAACTCGTCTAAGATATTATCAAGATAATCATTCTGATAAAGTTTCATGAAGATTGGACAAACAATGTGACCACTAGATTGCTCACAAGGGTTTTTTTCTACTGTTTGACCTAGTGACCTAGTTATTATCCCCACGTGACCCACTTTCAAACTCGTCCGAGATTTTATCAAAACAAGCATGCTGATAAAGTTACATGAAGATTCGGCAACAAATGTGACATCTAGAGTGTTCACAAGGTTTTTCTATTTGACCTAGTGGCCTAGTTTTTGACTCCACATGAACCACTTTCAAACTCGTCTAAGATATTATCAAGATAATCATTCTAAGATTGGACAAACAATGTGACCACTAGATTGTTCACAAGGTTTTTTCTACTGTTTGACCTAGTAACCTTGTTATCATCCCCACGTGACCCACTTTCAAACTCGTCCGAGATTTTATCAAAACGTCCGGACGGACGGACAGACAACTCTGGCAAAAACAATATGTCTCCCCATAAATGGGGGAGACATTACTAAATTTCGACCGATTAGAGCTCACCATTCAGTTACCATGGCAATCAATTCTTTGGAAAGACCTACCAATCAATTCTGAGTGCTTAAATATCCAAACATACCAATTTTCAGCAAATCTAACAATATCTGAATTCGTCGAAAAATTACTTAAATTTCAACCATTCAGAGCCCTCATTCAGTTACCATGGCAACCAATTTTTTTCGAAAGACCTACCAATTAATTAAGGGTGCTAAAATATCCTGCCATAACAATTATCAGTAAAATTGAACAATATCTAGATTTGTAGAAAAATATCTAAATTTTGATCAATCAGCGCCACATTTCAGTTACCATGGTAACCAGTACTTTCGAAACACCTAACAATTGATTTAGAGTACTAAAATATCCCTTGATACCAATTTTCAGCAAATCCGAATGATATGTAATTTCGCAAAACATTTTGACCAATCAGAGCCCACCATTTGATGCATGCAACCAGCAATGTTCATGTGAAGTTTCATTAGAATTTGTCCATTACTTACTGAGAAATGTGTTGAACAAGTTCATGGCAGAAGAATTGGAATGAATAATTAGAAGAATCGGAGCAAACACAATATGTCCTCCCCCCCCCCCCCCCCCCCATTTCATTTTGGGGACATAGTTAGACAAATCCAGTGCATAAAAAAGTATTCTAAGTAGCTTAAAATATTAAAGAGTTAGGACTAGACATTTATAGTATACCCGCGACAGATGGCTCCAGTAGGCTCTGTTTTCCTACGATATAATATAGAGCCAAAATGTCATATGGCATTATAAAAATTTATCTAAAACTTTTTCCTACGAGTATAATCATGGAGTGAAGGGTTCATCACATTTTGCCTGAATATAATCATAATCAGTCAAGAAATGAAAGTACTTTAATGTAAAAATGCAAAAATATAATGTTGATAAATCAAGGGAACATAACTCTGGACCTATTTATTTGACCTTGCGCTAAGTTGTACATGTTCAAGATGTTATCACTATCTGTTTGCACATTCTATTTTGTATAAAGACTGCTTAAGAATTCTGGATGCTTGACAGTAAACAAACTAATTGCAGATGATTGGATGGATGACAAACATTCATATATCCTAAAACTTGTTCTCAAGTGAGCTAAAACATATTTACAGTTAAACATTTTCTTCATGAATACAATATGTATACAGTAAAATCTCTCTAAAGCGGACATTAATATTTGTATAAATATCGGTCTAGGAGGTGGCAGCTTAATGCAGGATGAAAGTCAAGTAGAAAGCTTCTATAGGAACTTTCTTCATGACTTTCACCATGCATTTAGCAGCCACCTGCTTAAAAGTATCTATTTTTTCTCTACTATAATTCCGATTTAGTGGGGTGTTACTGTATATCAATTCATGCCTTCATGAATGTTCATTTAATTCAGATTTAATAATGGCCATGTAAGCAAAGGAATTTTTTATCATAGCAGAAATTGCAGAATCAGATCTGTTTAATATCATAAGCAAACAGAGCAGTCCTGTCTACAGGAGTCATCTTATCTGGGTCTAGTCTGTTAACAATGGCATCTATATCAGGTAGAAACAACAAACACTTACTGCTTGTATACTTTTTATTTATTCATAGTTACATGACATTATGTAGCAATGATGCTTGTTGTAAAATTAATATATCTCATGAGTACATACAATTTTCATGGTAATTGCTATAACATCATGTAATAACTATGAACAAAACAGATAATTTTACATTGGTTTGTTTATAAGCATTTTACAACAAAATACTTTAAACAAGTTTATCACAGATTGGAATATCTTAAATGATGGAATGTCATCCACAAAAAAATGTCTGTACCATGCATGCCAATTCAATTCTTCAATCCACATCTGCATCTCTTATCACTGTTGTAATATAAAACATTTCTGAAAGCATGATTAAACAATAGACGTCTTCAACAGTATTTTCAACAACAAAGTTTTAAAAGACAAACATGGGAAGACACACATTCTGCTCAAGAAGGTGCTGACACCAGTCCAGCAGGTCCCTGACCAAGTGACTGCCCACCAACTGTGCTCTCCAGTGGCTTGAACCCCAGCTCCTCTGTTGGAATACCGAACTGCTGCAATTTTGACTCATACGTTCGAAGTAGATCATTATGTGCCTGTAAGAATGGAAATTGTATAAAAAATCATGAATAAAATATTTGGTGTCTGCCTTTTCAACACTAAGAATCGTCTGCAAGCAGAAATTGTTGTCTTCTGCAATTATTATTATTATTATTATACCACATTTATATAGCGCTCTTTTCACACTGGATAAATGCGTTCAAAAGTGCCTCACATGTATGAAATCACTTATCGGAATGAACCACATGATTATCTATCCAGACAATGAAGGATATACAATAGTTATACAATATATCTGATATCACTAGCCGGTTCATATCTTCTACAACAAGAGCACCGCAAGACGGGGCAATATACGCCCGAAGGTTGTTCTATAAAATTATGTTGAAAAATAAAGGAGGAGTTAGTTGCACAAGAAATTGCTACCCGAAACTATCAAAGGGCAATAACTCCAGAATGAAAAATGATATGAGAGTTATCTCACTAATATGCACAACTACACATCAATATCTATCATTCCTGAAAGTTTGAAGAAATTATGTTGAAAAATAAAGGAGGAGTTAGATGCACAAGAAATTGCTACCCGAAACTATCAAAGGGCAATAACTCCAGAATGAAAAATGATATGAGAGTTATCTCACTGATATGCACAACTACACATCAGTATCTATCATTCCTGAAAGTTTGAAGAAATTATGTTGAAAAATAAAGGAGGAGTTAGTTGCACAAGAAATTGCTACCCGAAACTATCAAAGGGCAATAACTCCAGAATGAAAAATGATATGAGAGTTATCTCACTGATATGCACAACTACACATCAGTATCTATCATTCCTGAAAGTTTGAAGAAATTATGTTGAAAAATAAAGGAGGAGTTAGTTGCACAAGAAATTGCTACCCGAAACTATCAAAGGGCAATAACTCCAGAATGAAAAATGATATGAGAGTTATCTCACTGATATGCACAACTACACATCAGTATCTATCATTCCTGAAAGTTTGAAGAAATTATGTTGAAAAATAAAGGAGGAGTTAGTTGCACAAGAAATTGCTACCCGAAACTATCAAAGGGCAATAACTCCAGAATGAAAAATGATATGAGAGTTATCTCACTGATATGCACAACTACACATCAGTATCTATCATTCCTGAAAGTTTGAAGAAATTATGTTGAAAAATAAAGGAGGAGTTAGTTGCACAAGAAATTGCTACCCGAAACTATCAAAGGGCAATAACTCCAGAATGAAAAATGATATGAGAGTTATCTCACTGATATGCACAACTACACATCAGTATCTATCATTCCTGAAAGTTTGAAGAAATTATGTTGAAAAATAAAGGAGGAGTTAGTTGCACAAGAAATTGCTAACGGAAGAACGGACAGACGGACAGACGGACGGACGGACGGACAGACGGACGGACGGACGACATGCGCCATACCATAATACGTCCCTTCGGGCGTATAAAAATAGAGAGTCAAAGGGTTTGGATCTTGAAAAGAAATGATGACTTAGTTGAAACGTCATCTGCATCCAACCTGCATGGACAGGTAATCATAAACTGGTTCTTAGTATAGAACAAATACTCATTTAACCATTTACTCCATGAATATTCATGTCAGAAATAAAACGCATCATGAATATTAATCAGATTGTTATAATAGTGCATGGACACGGATATTTGGCCATGTCAGGAACAGTAGAATCATATCTACATGTACATTATATCATAGGCAAACAGAGCAGACCCTGATCACACGGCTCATATAGGAGCAATCTGATCTGACTCTACTCTGTTTGCAAATGCATGAAAACATGTTTATATGAAGGAAAGGGTTAACCCTTTATTCCATAAATACGCCTTTCTAAGACTTATGACTCAACCTTTATCAGTATATCTGTATAACAACTTTCCTCATTCATAAAACTTTAAGTTTAAATCAAGTTAAGCAAACAAAATTCTACACCACTTTTAAAATACAAACTTTCTTCTCATTTTTTTTTCATCTGAAAAATATAACATCCGGGAGTCAAACTGTTTGGATAGTGGGAAGAAACTGGGTCACTGATCACCTCATACCAATGCAAACAGCTTGCCAAGGTATGATTGAACTTACTCATGTCATACTGAGGGTCAAATTGAACCAGGATGTGTGTACATGTACATAATGTGACTAACAATTTGTTTACAAACAAAATCCTGTTTATCATGTAAACTTTTTGCCCACTAGTGGTTGATTTATTATCACCCATGTTAACAGTATGGATGCAGATAAGATGCAAAGTACATTTTAGAGGAGTAACGGAAGGAAGATTTAGTATGAAGATTGTAGCCGATGATAAAATTTGGCAGATGACAATTACTAAGCATGCAAAGAGATAATGCACAAATATAGACCATATACAATCCCTAAGTAAAAGAAAAGATGATGAAATAAGTTTGGGTCTGTTTATTAATCAACTCCTACATCCTTACAGAGGAAAAGGTTAGGACGAAATAAACAGTGCCAGGATTAGAATTAATTTTGTCCAAGTAAGATTTCTTTAACACATAATAAATGAACCCTTTCCTCCATGAGTATTAATTCAAGAAATTATTACAGGGTGAATATTTTTTATAATTAAATATTAACAATGAATTGTTTTGTGACAGGAACTTCAGAATCAGATATATATTAGTTCACAAGCAAACTGAGTAGACTCTGATCAGACATATCCTACAGGTGCTATATGATCTTGGTCTACTCTATTTGTAAAGGTGCAAAAGTCATCTATATTGGTGGAAAGGGTAAAAATAAAATTGGACTATTCTATGATGTATGATATTGTCACGGTCATTTTTATTTGGCCTTTTTTTTCAGTTTGTAAAAACATTTCTTGCTTATATATTTAATTTTAGTTTCAATGATTACTCTATTATTTTATGTAGATGTAGTCATGCACTTATAACACTATCAAAGACAATGTTTTTATTCCGAACATAAACTTACTGTACTGCTTCATGCATGAAATAACGGGATAAACTCATTTCATCACAAAATGGCCAATCTTTGAAGATTTCTTGAAATCTAATATATTATTTTGCTGAACTTCCAAAATAAAAATACAACCATGAAGATATATCATTAGTCAAAATATATCAAAGTGGTTCATATGTATGTGTATGTATGTCAACCCTTTCCCTCATAGAGATGCCTTTTGGTCGTTTTGCAAACACATACATTATACCCAGATAAGACAGTTCCTGTAGCAGCTGTCTGATCAGGGTCTGCTCTGTTAGATTACGGAGTAATATAGATCCTGTTATATTGTAACCAAAATGGCCCAAAGTTCCATTGGTTAGCTACCATTATAAAAATACAGCCACATCGTGAATATTTATTTGCTCAATCTTTATAACAGCACATATACACAGGTTTATTGGCATTGTAAGAACTTGTACAGTCAGATCTATCATAATTTCATATTAGCAAACAGAGCAGACAGATCCTGATCAAACTTCTCCTACAGGGGCTATCTGATCTGGGTCTAAAAACAGTTTGTATGAGGGGAAGGGTTAATAACTAAATATGGATGCAGTTACAGTTCTAAATAAAGAAAATGACAATTTTATGAATATTTTAGAACCAATATATCAGCATGTCACTACACTTATCTAATTATAAACTTCGCTCAAGAAAATGTTGAAGCAATATGACCATCCTTAATATTAACCCTTTATGGCAAAACTTTGCTTTTATATGCCTTTGCAAACAGAGTAGAATTAGATCAGATGACTCCTGTAGGAGCCGTCTGATCAGGGTCTACTCCTTTTGCTTATGATGTAATGTAGATATGATTCTACAGTTTCTATCACAGCCAAAAGTTTATATGTCCATGTGTTATTATAGCAATTAATCTAATTAATATTCATGATATCATTATTTCACATATGAATATATGTGGGATAAAGGACTAATGCCTCTTTTCTTACCTTACAAACTCTGGCCAACTCATACTGCAGATCCTTGATTGCACTGTTCTTGGAATCAAGGACATCCTGAAAGAAACAAACACTCGTATTAACCTGTTACTCCACCAATTCACCTATTTACTGCTTTGCAAACAGAATATACCCAGATCAGAGGGCTCCTACAGAAGGCATTTGATCAGGGTCTGATTTGATTGATTATGGTATAATACAAATGATATAGTTTCTGTCATTATATAAAAAAATATTTTTTTCATAGTACCATTATAAAAAGAATCAGTTAATTGATATTCATGACATCATTATTCCTTGCCTGAATATCAATGGGAGTAAAGGGTAAAATATAGGATCATGGCTATATTTACAAGATACATTGAGATTATACAGTACAGCAAATAGATATGATGTGTTGAAGTCATTTAACCCTTTACTCCATAAATACGCCTGTCTACACCATTACAAACAGAGTGGACCCAGATCAGATGGCTCTTACAGGAGACATCTGTTCAGGGTCTGCTCTGTTGTTTATGGTATAATATAGATCTGATTCTACAGTTTCTGCCATGGCCCAAACTTCCTGTTTCCATGTGCTGTTCAAACAGTTAATCTAATTAACATTCATGATGTTGTCACAGGACTAATAAATATACATATATGACAATGGAGTAAATGGTTAAATATATCATGGCTATTTTTACATAAAGATACATTGAGATTATACAGTGCAGCATCTCAGATATGTTTTCAAGTCATTTAACATTTACTTTAGCATGCAGCCTTAACCTTTTCCTCCATAGGCTATTTTTAGATCCATCCACTTTGAATAAATCTACCGAAAAGGAGCATTAACTAGAGAAAAGGATTTTTTTTAGAATTTTGAAGTTTGAAACCATTGTGATAATCTATTTATCACAATGGTTTAATAAAGTGACTTTTACAGAGGCATAGAAAGGCATATTTATGGAGGAAAGGGTTAATTAAGAGCAACAGTATTAAACTGTTGCAGTCAGCCAGCCACTTGAGAAGTTTGTTTTGAGAAGTTTGAGATTTGTAGTTTTGAAACGGATGTTCCATGCATGTAGAACTGAAAGACAGATCCATGAAACTGATTGGATATGGAGGCTGAGAACGTACAGACCATTTGGCTGTAACATCAAAGAGGATAATGCGCTAATGCATGCATGACGTCGTTGCACCCATGACGTCATTTGATGACGTCATTTTGATGACGTCATGACATTTTAAAAATCAACCCAATGTCACCATGACGCTGGATCAACATTATTCTCTTTGATTTTATGGCTGAATGCATGTAACAAAAATCTGACGTGTATTTTGACATGATAATCTTTGAAAAAGGCCCTTAGTGGTCGAAATATTAGATCAGAGCAGTTCAAGTATTTATGTATTATATTAATTCCCTATTTTGGAATATTTTCTTCATTGGAAACATTTATCATGCATACAGGGACAATTTTTGCAAACAATTATTAGCTCAGCATGTAAGAATTAAATCAATTAACAAATGAAAGAAATATACTATATACATGTATAAAGATAGTAGCAAAGATAAATGTTTCCAAAGAAGACTTTGGGCAGAGAATTTTAACAGAAAACAAACAAATATACATCCACTGTATACAGTTAGTTGTAAATTTGTTGTGGCTCTCAAGATGTACAACTCTTTTGACCTAATACATACCTCAAGTTTACGAGTGACAACAGTAAGGGCAGTGGGGTCAAGGTTGGAGGCAGAGAGGACTTCGTTCAGCTGAGCCTCCTTCTTCTCGAGTGTGTCAGCCAAAGCTCCTAGTTTCTTCTCTAACAGCAGATTCTTGAAGTTGCTCTTCTGCTGTACCTCGTGAATTGCCTTGACAAACTTTTTATACAACTCGTCTCTCTCATCCTGGGTCTGAAGATAACAGAAACAACTACATGTATGTATAAGAAACATGCCACAGTGGAAACTGAACTTCAACCTGTGAATGCTCAATATTCAAGGTGGAATGGTCTAACAGTGGCTAACCCTTCGACTCATATAAATGCCTTTTCATATGTTTGCAAACAGAGTAGACCAAGATCAGACGGCTGACCGCTCCTATAGGAGCAGTCTGTTCTGGGTCTGCTCTGTTTGCTTCTGAAATTGCAATCGATCTGACTTTACAGTTTCTAAAAATACCAAACATTCCTGTGTACATCCACCACTAAAAATAACCATTAAGCCAATAAGTAAGCATGATGTTATTATTTGTTTTGTGAATATTGAACATGGAAAGGGTTAAAGACCGAGTCCATTCAGTATGAAAGGGTACACTCTGAAAGAAAGAAGATTTTGAATGACAAACACTGTTTGCAAATGCCAGAGAACTTGTTTCCAGCATTCAGACGGCTCCTATAGGAGCCATCTGATCTGGGTCTACTCCATTTGCAAATGCGTGTAAAGGTGTTTATATGAAGGAAAGGGTTAATAAAGCTGAATAAAGCTGAATAATTCCATTTGGAATTTCCATTTCCCTGATATAAACGTGTTTTCAAGCATATGCAAGCAGAATAGACCCAGATCATCCGTCTGATCAGGGTCTGCTCTGTTTGCTAATGGAATTTGATAGATTTGTTTCTTTGCTTTCTAAAATGTCTACAATGTTTCAGTTTCACTTTCAATATTTCTTTATAACTATTATGTACATGAATATTCAGTATGTATTTAAATGTTTAGTAAACAAAGAACAGGGACAGGGTTAAATTATACTGACATAGTAACAAAGAGTGCAGATCATGATCAAATGGCTCCTTTAGGAGCTGTTTGGGTTGGATCTAAACTATTTGCCCATGTTTGTCTGTCAGAATACTTCTTAAAGGGTAATTATTTGGGTAAAACAGTTCAAGAAAATAGATGGTACCACATTCACAACTGAGGCTCTGTGGATACCATTCAGGATTGTTATTAGGATTTTTTTTCATAACAATGTACCTTTTCAAATCTCTGCTCCAACACTTCATGCTCCCATTTCAGTGATCTGTTATCATCCTCGGAGATCCTCAGTCTCGCCTTGGTCATCTGAGAAAAGGAACATAAGAAATATAAGATCTTTATATTTACAGCGAACATACAGACTAAACATGAGGATCTATAAGAGCAGGTGATCGCTTCATGCAGGACAAAAGTTATACAGAAAGCTCCTAGAGGAGCTTTCTGTTTAACTTTAATACTGCATTAAACTACCATCTATCCTTAATACCCAGAATTAGAGCTCTTTTTGGTGGTCTGATAACAGAATTAAACTTAATTTGGATGTTTGCTGTTTTTTGACTATTTTACTGTATATATTTTATACAGTCCATGTCTACTTCCTCATATATTCTTCTATGTGTGTTAAATGTATGCCTAAATTTTGCATAATCAGTATCAACAAGTGAACTTCTCCAAAATAAGCTTTATGCTACTTCTTACTACTCAATCTGCTGAGAAGGTGTTAATGTCTGACTTGAATCAAATACACCTTTGGGTCCATGCCGTTAAGGAAATAGCGAGTTTTTGGTATTTTTAAACAGGTTTATAAAATTCAACATTTGTTAAAAGGACCTTCTTTTTTAAATATTCTGAAATTTGAGAGACCTTCATGGACTTATTGCATAATCTGGCAAGACCAGACCTACATCTTATAATGTATGGACTCACCCTGAGTGTCTCTTTGTCTTTCTCATAGTTGGCGAGTTCTTTCTTGAGTTCTTCCACTTCTTCCTGAGCCTTCTGCAAGGGTTCAGCGAGGAGTTTGTTCTTTGCCTGGATCTCAGCCATCTGTTTCTCCATTCTCTCCTCCTTCTTCTTCATCTCCTCCACTTGTTCCTGAAATACAAATAAACCATTTACTCCACAGATATGGTTTTTAAGTCTTTTGCAAACAGTGTCGACCCAGATCCTACTGGAGCTGTCTGATCAGGGTCTACACTGTTTGTAATCAAGATCTTTAGGCCTCAGTTTATCAGGCCTTTCATAATTCTAAATAACTGCAAATATTGACATACTTCAATACTGTTTGAGATAATAAATAAACAATGATGGTGGAGCCTTAATCATAAATATCCATAGAATATAGGGCCAACGGAGCCATCAGTATTCTTTTTATGCAAAGTAATTTCATATGCAAAAAATGTCACACCTTTGAAGTTACTTTTTCATCAAATGTTTGGTGAATTATTCCTCAGTTTGGATCCTGATGAGATAGCAAGTTACTTGGTCTCTCATCTCAATCCAAACTGTTTGCATAGGCAGTCACAAATTTGTTGCTAGCATCCAAAGAGTTTAATGATTATCATTAATTTGCATTCCAAAACAGAATAAATTGTGGCGGTTTATATTTGTATACATGTATTATCTATTTAAGCCTTTACTCCATGAATATTCATGTAAGAAATAATGACATGACCATGGATATTAATTAGATTATTTTGTATAATGGCACATGATCAGAGTCACTTTACGAAACCATTGTGATAAATAGAGCATTTGCTCCTATAGGAGCAAATGCTCTATTTATCACAATGGTTTCAAATCTACCCAATTCTAAACTTTTCCTTTTCTCTAGTAAAAGCTCCTTTTCGGTAGATTGATTCAAAGAGGTTGGGTCTAAAATTAGCCTATGGAGGAAAGTTTAAGCAAATAGAGCAGACCCTGATCAGATGGCTCATACAGGAGCCGTCTGATCTAGGTCAACTCTGTTTGCAAAGACATAGAAAGACATATGGTATTTATGGAGTAAAAAGTTAAAGGTAAAAGTAGTTTAAAATAAATTTTCACCTGCCCAGATAAAATGTGTATACCAAAAAACATTCAAGAATAAATCTATGTTATTGCCAATATTTAGAATTGTCGGAAATGTTGTAACCAATCTTATGAATCATCTCTCAGAGATGTTTAACCCTTTCCCTCATATAAATGCCTTTTCACGCATTTGCAAACAGAGTAGACCCAAATCAGACGGCTCCTAGGAGCCGTCTGATCAGGGTCTACTCTGTTTGCTAATAGAATTTCAAAGATCTGTGCCTTTACTTTCTGAAATGGCTACAATGTTCGACCCTCCATATTTCATTATAACAATTTTGTCCATGAATATTTAGTAGGTATTGGAATTTGAAATAAACATAGAACAGGGAAAGGGTTAAGAGTGGTCACAACATAGGGTTTGGTGGAGAAATGAATATTTTAGTATAGAAATACACACATTTATCTATTGCTGTGTATCTTACCTTCAAAGTGTTAATCAAGGCCAGATTATTCAATGTAATATCATTGTAATAATTCTTAATGTCACTGAAAGCCTTCTCATGATTTTTCATAAGAGAATTGATCTGTCCATTTTTCCTTTCTTCAATTTCATGTATTTCTGTCTTCCTTCTCAGATCTAGTTCATCACGGAGAGCTCTCATTTTCTTCTCATATTTAGCTTCAATTTCTCTAGCTTGTCGTTCAAAGTCAGTTCTAAGCTCTGTGTTTTCTTCATCATGTTTCTAAAACAAAAATAAAAACAATAATGTTTGACCTATGACAAGAAAAAATAGCCCTTATGGCACTTTGTGATTTGGAACTGGAATTGAATTAAAAACAGTGTAGGACCAGATTATTGGCAAAGTCAGAGATGCAGCACCTGATCAAAATCTACTCAGTCCATCTCAACAGATATGGAAATATTTTAGGTGCTGATAACTGTAAACCAGTGTAAATCTCCATCAGACAGTGTTGGTAGCTCATGGTCTGTCTGTACACTATTTACAAAACAACAACGAACGATGTCTTCACAAATTCACTCTGTACTTACAGCAGTTTTGCGCTCAGCTCTGGATATATAACTTGTAGGTTTGAGTGTAAAGCTGTAGTATATTATTCATTTTCAAAAGCAGAAATAAGTGAAAATTCACCTTTTTCAGGTTCTTGATGATTTCTTCATGTGACAGTTCTTGCTCTTTGAGAGACACTTTAAGGGCCCGTTTATCTTTCCTTAGATCCATCTCGTTGCCGCGGTTGTCATCTTGGGCCAATTTTAGAGCTACTGCACTCTCCGCTTTCAGTTCAGATATGTTGTTCTGATGCTCATACAATAAATGTTTAACCTTTTGCTTATAAACCTGAAAAACAAAATATAATACCGGTATTGTAGTCAATATCATGAGCAACCAATCTGAAAGAAAAAGAAGTTGATTTATATACATGTACATGTATTTGTTATCTCCTAGAGAAAAAAATTAGTATGAAAAACTTAATGTAACTTATTCAAAAGGTATCTGGATAAGATTTGCAATCAGAAATGTGAATTATGATTTTCTTGACATGAACATTTTCAATTTGAATATAGGAATGGGGAAACAAGTTTTCTTTTTCAGGACTGAGGTAAAATTACTGCCTTAAAAGAATACAGCTTGAAATAATAATACGTATTCTATAAAGCAGAAGATAAGATGTTATCAAAATATTTTATTTTTCAGTCAATCTATTCATACCTTGGTATTTTATTTTAACCCTTTCCCTCATGTAAACGTGTTTTCACACATATGCAAGCAGAGTAGACCCAGATCAGATGGCTCCTAGAGGAGCCGTCTGATCAGGGTCTGCTCTGTTTACTAATAAAAGTTAATATATCTGTTTCTTTACTTCCTAAAATGTTTACAATGTTCCACCTTCCATATTTCTTTATAACTATTTTGTGAATGAATATTCTGTAGGTATTGAAATATGGAATAAATATAGAACAGGGAAAGGGTTAACAGAATATGTCTTTTCTCTGAAGCAATTACATTTGATGGCTCCTATGGGAGCCATCTGATCTCGGTCTACTCTGTTTCCAAAGGGTTAAAAAGGTGTAATTATGGAGTAAAGGGTTAACTCTTTGCAACTAACTCCAATAAAACAACTGTCTGCTCAAAGCTGGACCTGCATTCAACAAGCTTTTGAGAAACTATTGACCAAATGCCATCACACGCTCTATTGGTCAAGTGTAAACAGCTTAGATCCTGATGAGATGCCAAGTTACTCAGTGTCCCATCTGGGTTCAAGTTGTCTGAAAATGCAACTGATTGTGGTTAGCGGGATATGGGTTAAAGAGGAAGTCCCTACAATGAACGCATATTTTCAATAATGTCAAAAAACTTAATATTTGCTATGTTTAATCATTATTATGAAGATTGTAAATTTGAAATTATATCCAAAAATGCCCTTGTGATACAAAATAAGCCGTTTTCATTGACACTAATAATTTTTGTTCTACAACGAAATATTATCGACCTTGGTCGAACAGTTAATGAAACTAAAACACGAGCCGAATAAATAAATGAGTTTTGTATGTTCTAGGTACTTTTGAAACGTGTCTAATGTAGGGACTTCCCCTTTAAGTAAGTGTTGTCTGTAACATTTGTCATATGTTACAATTCTTAAAGTTATGGTTGCCTTTGTTTCTATTTAAATATCCTGACACTAGTGACATTCAAACAATTCGAATCCTGATGAAATGCCATGTTACACCATACCTAATTCAGATCTAAACTTTTTGTATAGGTAATCACAAATTCAATGTTGTGTACAGAGAGTTAACTGGCTAAATGTGTACCTTTATTTCAATTTGATGCCTCTCTTCTGCATCCTCCATCTCCCTATCTTTGTTTCTGAGTTCGGCCTTTTTCTCTTCAAGCTGTCTTTTTGTGATCTCCCAGAATGTGTTCACTTTGTCTCTTTCAAGCTGGAAGTAGTTTCGCTCCTCCCTTTCTCGGTCAAGTTCTTCGCGGAGGCGAACTATATGTTCCTCCAGCTATAGAAAAATGTACAGAGAACAAATTAGTGCAATCATGAGCATTGTTATCATTATATCTTAGCTGTTACAATCCGACAAATTCCACATGAAAGGTAATTACATCTGGATACCATCTCTTAACCAACACATTAACACATTACAAGAACACATGTGGGCTTTATGAGCTATGGTTGCAATAACTAGAATTCTATTAGCAAACAGAGTAGACCCTGATCAGACGGCTCCTCTAGGAGCCGTCTGATCTAGGTCTACTCTGTTTGCAAATGCGTGAAAACATGTTTATATGAGGGAAAGGGTTAAAGTAAATTTTCTCAACTCCAGGTTAAACAGGCAAGTTTCCTTTATCCATTGAAATCAAGCCTTACATATCATCTATAATATGCAATATTAGATGCCATTACAAACTGAAATAAAAACATCAGCAAGTCATCTTTTAATTGTAAATATTACGATTTCAAAATTCATCACCTGCTCCTTTGTCATTTCTTCAGTTGAGATTCCATCAATTACGGTTGGGGTCTTTGCCTTCCCAGACTTCTTGCCCTTCTTTCCCTTCTTACCACTCTTCTTCTTTTTTGGTGGCTATTAAATACAAAAAGCATAGTAACTTTCATACTTCTTCTTCCTATTAATGGTTACCATCAACTATTTGGATGTTTTGCCATTTGTCGGATGCGATACTAAACACAAATCACTAATCAACAGGAGCATTGCTTTTGTTGCAAATTCACTATTTGATGTAATGTAGCAGAATTAAGATACCAAACAAATGTAAAACTAATACAACACTAAGTTTAAATAAACTGTCATGGCAAGTACAGTCAAACCTGTCAGTCAAGGGAAGCAGCCAAATTGACGGCTTAAGTGAGGTGACCACTTAATCGAGTGTTGGATATTTTGGGGGATTTTTCTGTTTGATCAGACAAACACAGAAGATTAATTGATATCTATATGTACTTTAATGTCTTATCCAAAAGATGATGTATTTTATCCTTGTAAATACAGGTAAAATACAACATGTACATGTAAATTGCATGCACAAAAGAAAAAGAACATCAGGCAGGATCATTTGACACATCCGGAAATACAAATGTACATGTAGATCTACATTTCACTTGATCCTCTAACGTGAGGCACCTACGTTTGGAAAGGGATTGAATATTTTGTTTGATGTTATCTCTTGATTCAGTAATGTGCAGACAAACTTCCAAGCACCCCCATTTTTTGCACATTTAACATTAAAGAAATTGAAGATTATCAGGCCATTGATTATAACCTTGCCTTAAGGCCAAGGTCAATCCTTGGTTTACTTTGTTCACTTCGGACATAACGAAAAACACAGAAGCGGCCAATCAGAAGCGGCCAATCTATGTATTTCCTCGACATTTCCAAAGCGGTCACAATATTTCGATCAGCGATTTCCGTCGTGTCAGAAAGTTACGATGGGCAGCCTCCATTTTGATAGGTGTCAGTGTGTATTGGGTTTTCACATATTTCAGTCTAGCCACCAGACCATCTAATGGGGTCAAAATATAGGGTTTAGGATGACATATAGTGACCATCTAAAGCAGGTGCATTAAAGACTGATCTTTGTCAGGAGGATTTCAAACTGACCATTAACACAATGTGACCGTTGATTTAGGTGATCGTTAGGTCAAGTTTTACCGTAATTGATAAAGATAAAGTATCATTATTAACATCTCTTACAGCTTCGACTGACAGAGATCGGACTGTATTACCTTAAAAGGCATATGGTGTTTGTCATATGGTAATATAAATGATTGACAAGCAAATGGGGTTTACTTCATGTACATTGGGTATATTTTGGATTTAAAACAACACCCTGATATGCAGTTTAATATCAAAACTACACGGACATTGCCAACAGTTTTTAAGGTTTACCCATAATTACTGGAAACAATTTGTTATATCAAGGAAGTATGCATTCTGAATTTTGTTCTGTCTTGAATATGATGCTGTCATGAATATGATAAAATGCTGTGTTTGCATAAAACAGGAAATCGTTGTATGGTTTTTTTTCACTGATGTCAATTAAAATCTGAGACCAATTGACCCGCTGATACTAATGAACAATATTAACTTATTTGACAAGATAGCTAATAATCTTAATTGGGTAATTAATCCTCATAAAAAAGAAGGATAGCTTACCCAGTCATGAAAATTGAATATTAAGAATTTTGATCTCCCCACCCACTTCTGTTGTATCAACAGCCTGTGCATTATTTTTCTTTTCTCTCCGGTAAAAATCAATCAAATGTCAAGTTTTACATGCAAATTGTATCAAAAACTTACCATTTTGCTTGTAAGCACAAAACTTTCGAGCAGATAGTTTTAAAAATCGTTTAAATGTTGTACTTAGACACAGTGTAAACAAAGATAGATGTATGAGTTCGTTTCGTAGCAACTACCGGTAGTTACGTCACCGGTATCAGGATAAGTTAAATCTCGAGACGACTAAATAAAGTATTCGGGCAGTTTCATTTCCGGCTCTAACATTTGTAACGGACCCGCAACTGTTATTTGATAGATATATGGCAGACATACTATGCATATCAGTTAATTAATAGATGCGTCACGGAATCGTGCTTTCCTATCAACATGAACGTAGTCCCAATTCCACAAGAAAAATAGTATATTGGAAAAAAAGCAACTATCGACCTGATAGCCTTCTCCCTTTGAAAGAGCCATCTAGGAACAACTCATGAAACATTTTGATAATATTTAATGCATAAATACTTGAACTGCTCTGATCTAATATTTCGACCACTAAGGGCCTTTGTCAAAGATTATTCTCTTTGATTTTATGGCTGAATGCATGTAACAAAAATGTGACGTGTATTTTGACATGATAATCTTTGACAAAGGCCCTTAGTGGTCGAAATATTAGATCAGAGCAGTTCAAGTATTTATGTATTATATTAATTCCCTATTTTGGAATATTTTCTTCAATATTTAATGCGTTTCGGCCTGGATATGGATGCAGCACCACTCTGCTGAAAAGTGTTGAAGATTGGGAGAAAAAAAATTGACAAAAAATTCTATGTAGCAGTCATTCTGATGGCTCTTTCAAAGGCCTTTATAACTGTTTTTTAAAAGAGTAAAGTACCTAGTTATAGTCTACTTTCAGCCGACTGTACATTTACTCCCATGGCCATTGAGTCACTGGCCGCAGTACCGGCGAGTGACCATCACAGGTACCCATTTTAACCCCTGGGTGTAGTTCTACAATATAAAACTTCTGTATTTTGAAATATAACATAATTATCGTTCTTCATCACATTTTCATTCTTTTATATCTTTTTTTCTTCTATTTTTATTATTTCATTATTTATTTTTTATCATTCCTGCGAAAACACGCTAGCAGCGAAAAATTATACATATGAATATGAATGATGAAAAACAAAATGAAGAATGACAACATGATAATTTGAATGAAAATAAGCTTGCGTGATGTCAAATTATTTGGACTGCCCCTGGGTGGAGAGGATGTGCGGGTGGGAGACACGGAAAAGCGTCTCTGAAATTTCCGGGTGGGACCGGGATTTGAACCCGGACCTCCGGACTGATAGTCAAGCGCGTTACCACTAGACCACCGCCACCTGCGTCATGTCCTAATATTGTTGAAATTAAAACATTATGTACAGTGTATCAGAAAATTCAGTAAAACTTGTAGAAAGCTATTTATCGGCTGGAAACAATGTGTAAAGGTTGGGAATATACGTAGCAGCTTCTAAAATATTATTAAGGTTGTGCCACAGGGCTCCATACTCGGACCGATACTTGTTAATATTTTATGATATCTTCTACTTTGTTGGAAAAAGTCAGCTATGCAATTATGAAGATGATAATACCCTGTCTTATGCCAGTTCAAGCTTGGATGATTTAATAACCCTGGAACTGGATAGTAGTAAATAAATTGAATGGTTTTCTTCTAATCATATGAAAGCTAACCCTGACAAATTTCAGGCAATATCTCTGGGTAAGAAGACACACAATCAGCAACTCACATTTAACTTGACAATGTAGAAATAGCTTGTGAAGATGAAGTCAAGCTATTATGAGTAGATCTTGATTTTATGTTAAATTTTAACACACACGCGTCAAAAATTTGTAGAAAGACACGAACACAATTAAATGTATTAAAACGAATTGGTAGACATCTCAATACCAGGGAGACTGACAATATATTAATCTTTTATCATGTCTAATTTTAATTACTGTCCACTTACATGATATTTTACAAGCCAGGCACATACAAAAAAGATTGAAAAATACAGGAGAGAGCCCTAAGATTTATCTATGAAGACTATACCAGTAGCTATGAAGAACTCTTATCTAAATCAGGCCTGATCTCACTACAGATTTGAAGAATGAAAACACCTGCTCTAGAAACATATAGGATATTAAACAATATGAATCCAGTATACCTTCATGATCTTGTTACATATAAGGATAATCATTGTAATTTTAGATACAACAAGATGTGAAACACTATGCCCCTGTCTAATTTGGCATTTGACCCTAAAGGATGACCTTGACATGTCACGCCTCAAACGGTGCAGCTTTATGAGATGCACATGCATGCCAAATATCAAGTCTCTGTCTCTACCGGTTCAAAATTTATGGCCAATGTTAAAGTCGGTGATTTGACATACATATTTGACATCTGACCCTGAAGGATGACCTTGATCTTGATATGCCACTCCTAAAAATGTGCATCATCATGAGATACACATGCATGCCAAATATAAAGTCTCTATATCTACTGGCTGAAAAGTTATGACCAATGTTAAAGCCAGTGATTTGACCTATATATTTGACCTTCAAGAATGACCTTGACCTTGACATTTTACCCCTCATATTGTGCAGTTTCATAAGGTACACATGCATGCCTAATATCAAGCCTCTATCTCTACTGGTTGAAAAACTTTGGCCAATATTAAAGTCGGTGATTTGACCTATATATTTGACCTCTGACCTTAATGGATGACCTTGACCTTGATATGTTACCCAAATGTTACTCAAAATGTGCGGATTTATGAGATACATATCCATGCCAAATATCAAGTCTCTATCTGTACTGGCTCAAAAGTTATGACCAATGTTAAAGTTGGTGACAAACAGACGAACGGACAAACAGACAGGGCAAAAACAATATGCCACCAGATTTGATGGTTGGGGGGGGGGGTCATAAAACATGGTAGAGATACCTCAACCACGCACAGAGAGTTACGGCAAGAAATCTTTCAGGTATGCTGCAGACAAACTATGGAATTCTCTACAAGAGGAGTTTAGGCAAACTTAATCCTTTAACTCATTATCTCATAGGCTATTTTTAGACCCAACCTTTTTGTATTAATCTACCGAAAAGGAGCATTAACTAGAGAAAAGGAAATTTTTTAGAATTTTGTAGTTTGAAACCATTGTGATAAATAGAGCATTTGCTCCTATAGGGGCAAATGCTCTATTTATCACAATGGTTTCGCAATGTGAATTTTATAGAGGCGCAAAAATGCGTCGCTAGGGGATAATGTGTTAACCAGTTTCGATCCCTAATGGACAACTGGCATGGAGAGAAGTGCATATGCCTCTCATGCTCAATAACTTAAATACTTATTCAGTCAATGTCTTATTTATTTACAAATTAACCCTTTCCCTCATATAAACGCCTTTTCACAGAGTAGATCCAAATCAGACAAGAGTACTGCATACGGTACATAATACGCCCACTTGCAAACTTTCTCTGATTCAACATGCCTAATAAGTGTTGACATTTTCTAATCTGTGCTTCAGAACTTGATTTCCATATTAAGGTGATACTATTTTTAAAAAAATGAAGTGAATATCTTATTAAATAAAAAAGTTAAAAAAAAAAATATCCTCATATTTGCAGATTTTTGAAAAGTGCAACGGCCATAACTCTGTAAAGACAAACTGAATGAACCTCAAAATATACTCAGCTTCAGATTTTGTTGCTTAAAACATTTCTTTTAAGTTTCATTTATATCATTTTAATAGTTTTCCCAGAAAACAAGAGACAAACTAAAAGCTGACCGACAAACAAAGCAACGAACACACAAAGTTCAAGGACGATAACTTTAGAATAAAATGACTTACCAAAAACCCCGCAATATATGTGAAAATTCATATTAAGGTTTAACCATATAATTTTTTTTGAAGTAAATATCATTTCAAATGAAAAAGGTATGGCCATCCTCATATATATTTGCATAGATTTTCATTATTTCTTTTAAGTGCAAGGGCCATAACTCCGAAACGGTAAATCAAATGAACTTCAGAATTGACTTAGCTTCAGGTCTTGATGCATTAAACATGTGTGTGAAGGTTCATTAATATCTGTCAAACCGTTTTCCCAGAAAACAGCGGACAAACTATATGCATATATTTGCATTCTTTTTTAAGTAAAAGGGCCATAACTCTGAAACGAAAAATCAAATGAACCTCAGAATCAACTCAGCTTCAGATCTTGATGCATTAAACATTTGTGTGAAGTTTCATTAATATTTCTCAAATAGTTTCCCCAGATAACAGCGGACAAACTATTTGCATATATTTGCATTATTTTTTAAGTAAAAGGGTCATTACTCTGAAACGAAAAATCAAATGAACCTCAGAATCAACTCAGCTTCAGATCTTGATGCATTAAACATTTGTGTGAAGTTTCATTAATATCTCTCAAATAGTTTTCCCAGAAAACAGTGGACAAACTATATGCATATATTTGCATTATTTTTTAAGTAAAAGGGCCATAACTCTGAAACGAAAAATCAAATGAACCTCAGAATCGACTCAGCTTCAGATCATGATGCATTAAACATTTGTGTGAAGTTTCATTAATATCTCTCAAATAGTTTCCCCAGAAAATAGCGGACAAACTATTTGCATGTATTTGCATTATTTTTTAAGGACAAGGGCCATAACTCTGAAACGAAAAATCAAATGATCCTCAGAATCAACTCAGCTTCAGATCTTGATGCATTAAACATTTGTGTGAAGTTTCATTAATATCTCTCAAATAGTTTTCCCAGAAAACAGCGGACAAACTATTTGCATGTATTTACATTATTTTTTAAGTAAAAGGGCCATAACTCCGAAACGACAAATCAAATGAACCTCAGAATCGACTCAGCTTCAGATCTTGATGCATTAAACATTTGTGTTAATATCTCTCATATAGTTTTCCCAGAAAACAGCGGACAAACTATTTGCATTTTTTAAGGACAAGGGTCATAACTCTGAAACGAACAAGAGATGTCACAGTCACGTGACAAATGCCCCCCAAAATTGTACCCTGTGACCTTGACCTTTGACCCATGGACCAGGGAGTTGACACATCGTCTTTGTGTGGTGAACATTTGTGCCAGGTTCCTTTGAAATCCATTCACAGATAAACAAGTAATTGTACCCTGTGACCTTGACCTTTGACATATGGACCAGGGAGCTGGACGCGACACATCGTCTTTGTCTAGTGAACATCTGTGCCAAGTTATATTGAAATCCATTGATATATAAAGATGTTACAGACCGGACACGAAATTTGTGACAAGGTAATTGTATTCTGTGACCTTGACCTTTGACCCATGGACCAAGGAGTTGAAAGCGAAACATCATCTTTGTCTGGTGAACATTTGTGCCAAATCATATTGAAATCCATTGATATATAAAGAAGTTACAGACCGGACACGAAATTTGTGACAAAGTAATTGTACCCTGTGACCTTGACCTTTGACCTATGGACCTGGGAGTTGAAATCGACACATCTTCTTTGTGTGGTGAACATTTGTGCCAAGTTATATTGAAATCCATTGATAGATAAACAAGTTACAGACCGGACACGAAATCTGTTACAAAGTTATTTTACCCTGTGACCTTGACCTTTGACCCATGGACCTGGGAGTTGAACGCGACACATTGTCTTTGTGTGGTGAACATTTGTGGCAAGTTATATTGAAATCCATTGATAGATAAAGAAGTTACAGGCCGGACACGAAATTTGTTACAAAGTAATTGTACCCTGTGACCTTGACCTTTGACCCATGGACCTGGGAGTTGAACGCGACACATTGTTTTTGTGTGGTGAACATTTGTGGCAAGTTATATTGAAATCCATTCATAGATGAAGAAGTTACAGACCGGACACGAAATTTGTGACAAAGTAATTGTACCCTGTGACCTTGACCTTTGACCCATGGACCAGGGAGTTGAACGCGACACATCGTCTTTGTGTGGTGAACATTTGTGGCAAGTTATATTGAAATCCATTCATAGATGAAGAAGTTACAGACCGGACACGAAATTTGTGACAAAGTAATTGTACCCTGTGACCTTGACCTTTGACCCATGGACCAGGGAGTTGAACGCGACACATCGTCTTTGTGTGGTGAACATTTGTGGCAAGTTATATTGAAATCCATTCATAGATGAAGAAGTTACAGACCGGACACGAAATTTGTGACAAAGTAATTGTACCCCGTGACCTTGACCTTTGACCCATGGACCAGGGAGTTGAACGCGACACATCGTCTCTGTCTGGTGAACATTTGTGGCAAGTTATATTGAAATCCATTCATAGATGAAGAAGTTACAGACCGGACACGAATTTGGGACGGACGGAAGGACAGACGGACGGACAGACGGACAGACGGAAGGACGGACAATGCGATTACTATATGCCCGCCTATGGGGGCATAAAAATCAAATGAACCTCAGAATCAATTCAGCTTCAGATCTTGATACATTAAACATTTGTGTGAAGTTTTATTAATATCTGTCAAACAGTTTTCCGAGAAAACTGCGGACAAACAAAATGTTGACGGACGAACGAACGAACGAACGAACGAACGGACGGACAGGGGCACGCCAATATACGACCACCTTTATTAGGTGGGGGTATAAAAAAGCATGAACACATTACAGTAAGTTGTAGCAGATTGTTCATCATAGGTTTGTGCTTAAACTACGTTGATGTTCATTTTTACAATTACACTAGACACAAGTGAATTTACTTAATTTACGTATCTTAAGATACGTTTCTATTAGTTGTGAACTTATTCGAGTATCTTTCTGACCATTACCTTCATATTTATAAACGCCTTTTCACACCATTGCAAACAGAGAAGACCAATATCAGACGGCTCCTGTAGGGTTACCCTATTTGCTAAATGAGATAATATATATCTGGTTCCATGCTTATAAAACTTTTTGGTTGAGTCTGAGTTCGTTCTCAAGCTTTTGATTCATCGGATTTGAGCCTTTAACTTCTCCTGTTAACCCATTACCTCATAGGCTATTTCTAGACACAGCCTCTTTGAATAAATCTACTGAAAAGGACCATTAACTAGAGAAAATGATTGTTTTAGAATTTTGTAGTTTGAAATCATTGTGATAAATAGAGCATTTGCTCCTATAGGACTTTTACAGAGTCGTCAAAAGTCATAAATATGAGGGAATGGGTTAATAACAAATATTAAACAAGAAACCAATCTATATGCACATGTTAAATTAAAAATCGTTTGAAAACCAGTTATTTCAGCATGCAGAAAAAACAAATCAAGTAAAGAAAAACTACCTGATCACTAAAACAACATGAAACATTAAAACATACTGTTTAGTTATATGCTGTTGGCGAAACTATTAATCGCTGCAACTACTTTGGTCCTGTTTGTATGCAGAGCATTTAAGTGGCTTTTCAGAACTTGTTTGAAGTGCCAGGTGCGATGCTGAAAAAGGCATCTAAAAGAAACCCGATTCATTACAAAATGTAACGAGCTGTTTTAGTTATATTGGTTATTGCTGTTTGGATAATTTAGAAGTGATAACTGATTTGGTAATACAATATGTACACCAACTCTGATCCCAAACCCTCATATACATATAGACGACTTTCGACACATTTTCAAACAGATTCGACCCAGACCAGACGGGTTCTGTAGGAGCCGTTTGATCAGGGTCTACTCTGTTTGCTTATGGAATAAATAAATATATGATTCTACAGTTTCTGAATGGTTATCAGATCCATTTTTCGTTGACCTATATACAAACTAAGGTAAAGCATATTAATGAAGTCACGAAATCTTGTATAAATATTCACGTGGAAAGGGTTAATCCTAACTTTCATATCATGCGGTAAACTTGTCCGAACTTAACCCATTTGCCCCCAGTGGATTCTTCCATGCTTATATATTGGATTAGTCATCTTTTATCTAAGGGATGTCTGGCCTAAACTTTCATTTTTGTTTTGTTTTATATTGAATTTCTTATCAGCAAACAGTGTAGACTCTGATCAGACTGTTTGCTAACGTCCCATAGGCCTATATGGGATCATGGGAGCAAATGGGTTAAATTTGTAGTCAATCCCTTTGTTCATGTGGTAGGTTCGTACAAAGAAACATCATTTATGCTGGTGAAAACCTTCGACATTGATTGATAGAGTGAACGGTGTAGATCCTGATCAGAGGGTTCCCCGACCCATTGTCTGTCAGCTTCATTTACAGAAAAGTAATACCTCCCAGCATCCAGGCCGCAATGTCAAGGCCGTTTGAGCGGCGCGCATCTATTATTGGACCAGAGAGATAACATATTTAATTACTCGTGAATTACGACGTTTATAGAATGGAAACTAAGCAAGGCAGGTTAAAAACTGATCAATAGTTACATAATGCCATAGTTTTCAGTCTTTGTGTGTATTTTGTCAATCTTTATGCGGTTTGCACCTCAGTGCTATTGTTTAGTATGGATTATCTCCCTTGATTGAATCACCACAAACGCTGTCTACTTTCTGTTTCTCACTCAGGTATGTAACACGCAGCACACAGATTTTGAAATGCTGGCCCTGTCCATAGCCATCCTGTCATTTGTTAGCATTGTCCTACACACTCCTCCCATAGAGGCCCAGCTTGTTCTGTGGAACTTCCCCATCCACCATACTCACGTTTTCTTTGTTAGCTTTATCCCACAGTTTGCTCTCATTGAGACCCACCTTGTTCTGTGGAACTCCCCCACCCACAATTTCCAAATGTTGGGAGACTGCCATTTAAATCCAGGGCCAAAGTACAAGTTCCCCTGTGGGACATGTGGAAAACCATGTAAATCAAACCAGCGAGCAGTAGCATGTGACACGTGTGACACTTGGTACCACACCAATTGTATGGGGATGCCAGACACAGTGTACAAGGGACTAACATCCAACACTACATGTAGTTGGATTTGCTTCAGTTGTGGAATACCAAATTATTCATCCACACTATTTAACACCATGTCAGCAGACTCAATCAATGCTTCAATTTTGACAGAGAATACATACAGCATCCTCTCTGACATGCCAGCCACACCAAATGCGAGCTGTGCTTTCACCAACACCTGCTTGTCTAACAGTTCCTTTGGGTCCCCTCAGTTTACATCATCCCCAGTCCAGCTCCGGTAAACTCCCTCAAACTCAACAGGGCAGTCAAGCATGTGTGTACTCAATATTAACTTTCAGAGTATACGTGCCAAACGCACCTCATTCTGGTTGTTACTTGAAGAAGTTGATCCTGACATAATTATTAGTAGTGAGACATGGCTGTACCCAGCGGTATTTGGACAGGAAGTACTCCCTCCGGGCTACCAGTTCATAGCAAGGAAGGATCGCACCCAATACAGACATGGTGGGGTTATCATTGTTGCAAAAGACTCAGTCATTGGCACTGACCTCAAACTAGACACATGGGCTGAATTCACAGCTGCATCCTTTATATGTAAAGACAAGGAATCTCTCGTCATTGCTTCGGTCTATCGGCCGCCTAGCAGTGACCATACATATATGGTTGAATGCTGTCCAGCTCAGAACAAATGGTAAACTTCAGTACAAGAGGCAGTAACACCTTAGACCTCTTCATAACAAATCGTCCATCGCTAGTCCAACGCTGCAAACCACTCCCAGGAGTCAGTGACCATGACGCTGTTTTCGTACAGGCACAGACTACTGCCACACGAGTGAAACCACCATCCAGGAAGATCTTGTCATGGAAAAAAACAGACACAGACACTATCCGTAAGACCATTCAAGACTTCAGTAGTGATTTCACCACCCGATACAAACAAAACACTGACATAGACACTCTGTGGTTTACTTTCGGGGACTTTGTTGATATGACCATCTTCACCCATGTACCATCAATAATGACGTCCACACGCTTCAACCAACTATGGATTACCCGACAAATCAAGCGCCTCTCCAGAAGGATAAAGAGAGCCCATCTCAAAGCCAAAGCGACTGGTTTAGAAGCAGACACTAGTCGTTATAAGCAGGCTTGCATGGACACACGGTATGAGTGCAGGAGGGCATACAACCGCAACATTAGCGACATGGTGACAACGGATCGAAACCCAAAGAAGCTTTACTCCATGGTCAAGGACAAACGTTGTGACAACAGTGGGGTTCAATCCTAGAAGTCAGAAGGAATGACCCACAGTGACCCAGCTACTAAAGCGACATTACTCAACAACCAGTTCAGTAGAGTCTTCACCACAGAGGACACGTCCAACATACCATCACTAGATGCAAGCTCCTACCCTGATATGCACTCCTCTGATTTTGGTGCTGAGGGCGTACGGAGATTCTTACAAGATCAAGACCCTCATAAGGTTACCGGCCCAGACCACATACCATCCAAGTTTCTTAGATACTATGCAGACGAGCTGGCACCTGCTCTTACTGTCATCTTCTCAGCATCTGTTTTGCCATGTGAGGTACCATCTGATTGGAGACATGCAAACATCACACCTATCTTCAAGAAAGGAGATCACAGTGACCCTACCAACTAAGGGCCAATTTCTCTCACCTGTAAGTAGCAAATTCATTGAGCACAATCTCCAGTCAGACTATGACTCATTTAGACAATTATCGGATCTTAACCGACCAGCAGCATGGGTTCAGGAAGAAGAGATCTACAGAGAGCCAACTTATCCTGACACTCAATGACCTAGCCAGAAGCCTTGACGAGGGAGAGCAGATCGATGTGGTATTGCTTAACTTCAGCAAGGCCTTTGACAAGGTCTCCCACGAGAGACTTCCAGTAAACTTAGCTACTACGGTATTAGGGGAACAGCGCTAAAGTGGACCAGAAGCTTCCTTGCAGACCGTACCCAGCAGGTCTTGGTAGAGGGAAGGACCTCCAACACAGCACCAGTTACTTCTGGAGTGCCCCAAGGATCATTTATAAGACCACTTCTCTTCCTACTTTACATAAATGACCCCCTCTCCAAGCGACATCAACATCACGTCTTTTCGCAGATGATAGTCTCCTGTATAGGAAGATTCGCTCCACTGAGGATGCACAAGCCCTGCAAGAAGACTTAGACCGGTTCCAGCAATGGGAGCGTGACTGGTTGATATCTTTCAACCCAACTAAGTGCGAGGCTGTGTGCAACACCAGGAAGAGAACGCTATCAACCCCCCTAGTATATTCATGGCAGGGAGCTTCAAGTTGTCAACGAAGGGAAGTACCAGGGAGTCTACGTTGATGAGAAGCTGTCAATGTAGACCCATGTTGCAACGGTTGCAAAGAATGTTAACAATATCCTTGCATTCTTGAGGAGGAATCTGTCGAGTTGCCCACAAAATATCAAGGCACAGTGTTACCAGACCCTCGTCAGACCAATCCTCGAGTATGCTAGTTGCGCCTGGGACCCCCATACAAAGACCAACATCAGACAACTGGAAGCCGTTCAACGCCGTGTAGCACGCTTCATCAAGGGGAACTATCTAACCACATCCAGCACCAGCCAGATGGTAACAGATCTTGGTTGGGAGCCCCTTGTTGATCGCCGCTCCGTGGTAAAGCTGGTGATGGTCTATAGAATTACCCATGGCCTCATTGACGTACCAGCTGAGAAATTTCTTAATCCTGCTTCCATCAATACTCGAGGGCATACCATTAGGTATGTACTCCCTTTCTGTCGCACTGACGTGTACTTACACTCTTTCTTTCCCTCCGCCATTAGACTGTGGAATCAGCTACCCCAGCTGACCACGATGACAGATAGCGTAAAGGCCTTCTAGCAAAGCCTAGTCCCTCCATAGTCGGCCTGGTGACTGCAGTTTTTAACCTTTTTATTCTGCACTGTATATATAATGCGCCGCTCACACAACGTTGCCCCAGAGTGGGTTTGGTACTTTATTGGAAGAAGAAGAAGAAAAATAGTTATTACTTAACCTCCTAAATCCGTCTATATCTCTCTTTATTATACACGAAATGTATTATATTGTATTCAGTTAAATAAGCAAAATCATTTCCACGTCTTAAACTGTGGTTGCGTAGTTTCTGCAATCAATTTCCGCCTTTTAAGGACCACAATGGAAATAAGATTATGCTCTTTATTGTGTTATCCTTGGTATAGAAAGCATGCCATGGTTTTTCACTATGCATCATTTTACGAATTACTATTTATTATGATGTGATACATGTTTGTGAACCATATTATGTTTTCTGTTTGCCGAAATAAATCTATCTATTTAGCTATCGCATTAATTAAGTTTAGGGTTAATAATGACGGGGAAGCAGACGGACAATCACTCCCTTCTGAAACACCCAGTATTTAGTCTACAACTGTGCGTTCATTGGAACTGGACGAACCTAGACCATTCTGGATCTAACATGGCTGTGTGTGTGTGCGTGTACGTGTGTGTGCGCGCATGCGTGCGTGTGTTTTGGGTTATGTCCCTACAACAGTACTTACATTTTGTTATTTAGTCTTGACATGTTTAGGAATGGCCATCTCATTTGCCATATATACTCAGCGCCGCTAAAAAGTTACCAACCTATCGATCCCTTATACATTTGTATTTTAGTAATCGCATTGAAGCGTGTTAAAACATGACACGACGATGTGTTGGACCAAAATGTGTAATCACTGGTGCAAAGATATGTTCAACTCGGCGCAATCCATTGCAGTCACGGGCTACATGTACAAAATGACTTTTTTCAAGCAAAGTCGATATACATGTACGCATTTGTATCGCAAATCATTATTCACACTTGAGAACTAGAAGACAAGCTAAAACATCGTTCAAAGTATATGTTTTGCCTAAACTGTCACATTGGGGGGAGGGGGCATTCAACGTCTTCCAACTGAGACATAAGAGAGATACCAAATGTCTATAATGATCGAAGTAATGCATCAACACCAGTTACTACGCCGCCATATGAAGCATATTAATTTTAACCCTTTCGGCGCCAATTTCTAATTGTCGTCTGCAATCCAAGTTTGTCAAATCATTCAGTGAAATAAGCAAACGAGATAAATGCAACTTTCAATGGAATAAAGCACATACATGTATATAGAAATAGAGATTGAGACAAATAGTGGAGTCCCTGATTAGACGCCGCCTTGAAAAGGCGGCGTCTGATCTGGGACTGCACTATTTGTCGTGGTGCATTTATGCGACTGCGGCGGTGAAAGGGTTAAGAGTCTGTTACCGATGTAACGTTTTGGCACTGGAACGGCGACAAACCCGCATGAAATGGAGTATCCTGCACCAAGGACGGACATAGATCTACTGACAGTATGTTTTATTCGTCGATGAGTAGAGTTTGTGTTTTTGTATTTGACGGTCGAAAGAGGGCGTGGAGACGTCATGGGAAAACGCTATTAGATTGTTGCGTTCAGCGGACTATGCGGTGTGTGTGTGTGTGTGTGTGTGTGTGTGTGTGTGTGTGTGTGGGGGGTAATGGCATCTCGTGGAGGTCGAATACCTCTGGTCGTCGTGGATGAGGCGCTGAAAACCCAGATCTACGTGGCCAATCTGCTAAGGCCAGAGACCCTTCCATTCTTACGGAATCACGGTGCCATTAACATTCTTAATTTATAAGACAATGTGAGGCTTCGCTTTGTCAGGTCACACAGCGTTTCATACAGGAGAACAATGTCACCACACTACTCTGGCATTCTTTCTCACCTGATCACAATCACATATAGATCTACAGCATCTTTGGGGCCAGCATTTGGGCGCAGAGTCTATGACGGCAAATGTGCACCAGTAACCGTCCGCAGCTGGTACAGGCACTCATGAGTGGAGGTGTGCACAGTGGGAACTTCACAACAGCAGGTGTTAAGTGCTTGTGTGGCGGCCGTAAAAGGTCGCCCCGTACTTCATTCACAGTGTATTTTGTACTATTTATGATACCACCTTCAAACTTAATACATAGTATAAGTGTTATGTAGGGGACAATCTTCTCCATTTTTCATAACTCTTGCACAGAATGTGACAGAATTATGCCCCTTTTTAACTTCATATGTTGTCTCTTAATCGGGGTTTTCCGGGACATTTGCTTTTTTTCATGAAAAATATTTATGATACCACCTTCAAACTTAATACATATTATAAGTGTTATGTGGAGAAAATCTTCTCCATGTTTCATAACTCTTGCACAAAATTTGAGAATTAAGCCCCTTTTTAACTTCATATTTTGTCACTTAATTGGGGGTTTCCGGGATGTTTGCTTTTTTCTTAAAAACTATTTATGATACCACCTTCAAACTTGAAAATTGAATACTGCTTAAGCCGGTGCTAGGGGCGTGAGTAGTGTTGCAGTTTTAATTACTATTCATGAACAGACTCAATAAAACCGAGTCTGCAATTTTCTCATTTTGCATTTTTACTTTTGCTATCGAAGGATCACCCATTTTCAGAATATATGTACTTCACAACAGCAGGTGTTAAGTGCTTGTGTGGCGGCTGTAAAAAGTCGCCCCGTACTTCATTCTCCGTGTTGTTATATTTTCTGGTCCTTCGGGGTCATTAGTTTTGATGTTATTTGTTTTGAAAATTGAATACTGCTTAAGCCGGTGCTAGGGGGCGTGAGTAGTGTTGCAGTTTTAATTACTACTCATGAACAGACTCAATAAAACCGAGTCTGCAATTTTCTCATTTTGCATTTTTACTTTTGCTTTCGAAGGATCACCCATTTTCAGAATATTAATACATATTATAAGTGTTATGTGGGGACAATCTTCTCCATGTTTCATAACTCTTGCAAAAAATGTGACAGAATTATGCTCCTTTTTAACTTCATATTTTGTCACTTAATTGGGGGTTTCCGGGACATTTGCTTTTTTCTTAAAAACTATTTATGATACCACCTTCAAACTTAATACATATTATAAGTGTTATGTGGGGACAATCTTCTCCATGTTTCATAACTCTTGCACAAAATGTGACCGAATTAAGCCCCTTTTTAACTTCATATGTTGTCTCTTAATTGGGACATTTTTGGGGACATCCCCGGAGCATAACTTCTCAAGTATTGTAGGCACAACTGTGAAACTTTATATATCGATAGAGGGTGACGAGAGGATGTGCAGTCAACAAAGGTTGTAAATCTAACTTCATTTTAAGGAAGTTATTCCCCTTTGTTACTTTTCAGAAGTAATTTTTTGTCTGGAGCATAACTTCTCAAATGTTATAGGTATAACTATAGTGTATATGGATAGAGGGTGATGGGAGGATGTGCAGTGAACAAGGACTGTAACCTTTGATTCATTTTAGAGGGATTTATTCCCCTTTGTTACTTTTCATAAGTATTTTTTGGTCCAGAGCATAACTTCTCAAGTACTATACTTCCACATTTCTTCACCATTGAACCTCAAATCTTGCACATGTGTTTATAATGATGTGTAGATGTGTGTGACATAATTTTGATGCAAGTTATTCCTCGACTGGACTTTAAAATAAATCTTTCCCACAAGTGTGGATGAAAGGATTATTGAGCTATTGCCTTTTGTATTGAAGCCATTGGATCTTTTGACAAGGTGGTGAGTGGGGGGTATCAATCACCTTTAGTGATAGTTCTAGTTTATTTTGCTTGATCATGGCCTAAAAGAATGATAGTATAGTTTTAGATATGGCGGAAGTTGGTGCCACATGTCACGATACTTTGTCAGACAAAGATAGTAAATATGGAAAAATAGTCAAACAGGGAGAGCCACATACGAAATGACACCGCACCAAACACCATCAAACAAGAAACGGTACAGCTACAAGACAAAACATAACGGGACGCATATCAAGACGAAAAACATTAAACATTAAGCATATTAAACAACAAAGTTGACCATAGGCTGAAAGCAGGAGTACCGCATTAAAACGGCCATTAGCCAAAAACAGCTACTGGGGGCTTAAACCTGGTTTATGGGTACCCAACCTCGGTCTTATCGCACTTTTATGAGTCAGTATAAAACTCCTGTGACCAAGAAACTGGAATATATAGTGCAGCAGAGGATATTTAAACCAATACCTGTCTCTATGCCTAGACTTCTATCTTCCCTCTATTGTATGTTTGTTTTGTCTTCGAGTGTCTCTTTGTGTCCTTTATATACATGTTCATTTGCTGTTTATCGTCGTGGTACTGTTTGTGCGGTTACAAGTGTGTTTTGTATGCGGTGTTTCCTGCATGACTCTTACATGTACTTTTACAACTTGTCAGTTTCCTTGAATTTCTACTTTTGGTGGTGAAACTGTTAAAGGAGAAGTTACTTGGTCTTGTTGGGCTGCGAAAGCAGCCCAAACTTGTACGGCTTTGAATTTTGACCATGCGTTTCTGCGTTCCTGTGTTTCTATAAAAGCCAATGTTTTTTAATAACTATGGGTTACTGTGAGACAAGCTTTTATTTATATACATTCATTTATTTTACTTATTTTGAGTCATACATTTTTCTTAGCGGGGACAAATATTTTTGTCGAGGTTATTTGCTTCTTTTCTGCCAGTGAAAATGCTAGAGTATTAGGTATATATGATTTAAAAGCACGTCCCCAATTATAGCAGTTAGCGTGGTCGAAGGGTTATAACGGTGGCCTAGGAAATTGAGGTCGTGGGTTCGATCCTCGGCGGAAGCTTAATTTTTTTTCTCTCATTTTTTTTGTTAGCACCCTCAGTTTACGTGCTTTTGGTTAGAAAACAATTTTGTACAAAAATATTGTAAAAGTATAAATCCTTTGTTTGAATTTTGTCTTTGGTAAAGTTATTTAACTCCTGGTTTTGTTGACCGTTTTGAATATTTCACCATTGTGCATGAATACCATTGATCTGTGACGTAATGTGTATTATTGGTGTCATACACAGGTATTATGCATCATGGCTCATTAAAACATTCCCCCGTTTCTGCTGTTAATTTATACATTACAGCCATGTTTTCCCAATGTATCTGTTAATTAAAACTACTAAACAATATTGCCCCCTCTTTTTCTTCTATCCTGCTTAAAGACGTTACGCAGCCATTTTACGCTTGCGTAAAACCTTGCTTGTTTTTAATATGAAATGGATGCTTTAGTTGCGGATGGTGTTTTCACCACGGAATAATTTTTACATGGAATCCGCAAAGCAGTTAAGGGTGAAGTTTCAGAAATAGTAGGAGACTTGGTACAGCAGTCACAGTTCAGCAAGTTATGGCAAAACTGGATAGTACTGATGGAAACATAGAAACTCAGGAGACCATACTTAAGAAATATTAATGGTCAATCCATAACAACTTATGCCACCAAGATGGTTCGATCCCGAGTCTGAGCGGGTATGTTTCTTTGTAAGAACACCCGGTGACAGTAAGGCCGAGGTTTGTGACGCACTTTACCCCATCTTCCGTGCGGTCGAGGTTTTATCGTAACCGGAAGTGGTGTTGGAAGGGGATTCCCATTTCCTCCATTTTAGCTTGACAGAGGTCCAAATGTTATTGAGTCATGTCCTACGCCATTCAGAAAAACTACATGCCCTATTTGCTTCACTCCTAATACAGGAAACGGATGTCAAAGAAGGCATGTAGCGACGAAGAGACAAACATGCAGTCCATAGTAAGTAATCCACAACGGAACACTTCGCAAAATCCATCCAAAATCGAAAGGAAATTATTTAGACACAAACGAAACTTGAGACATTGTTGTTTTTGTATGTACTCATGTTAAACTATAATATGAAATAGGCACAGCCTATAAGCGAGCACAGCTGCCAAACGCATTCAACTAAATAAAATGAAAGCATATGGTGAATTTGATGATTTATACACCAGATACTGATGAAATTAGTAACAGCAATTACAATTATAACTCTCTAAAAGTAACAGAACAATAAACGAATACAGTACACCTTGATAAAAGTTGAAAGCACAACTTCAAATACAAACTTAAACCATCAATCTCTTACTTTTCTTTAAAGAGGAAGTCCCTACAATGATCGTATATTTTCAATAATATCATAAAACTTGGTATCTGTTATGCTCAATCATTATTATGAAGGTTCCTAATTTGAACTTATATCGAAATTTGTTCTACAAAACTGAAACATCGGGGAGTAAAACCGGGATTGCCGATATGAAACACTTGGATGTTTTGTCATTATAAACGGTAATTGGATGGGGCTTTTTGTGATATACTACTTTTCAGCATATATATAAACAAATGACTTTTGTATATTTCAAGTGTTTATGAAACGCGTCAAATGTAGGGACACCCCCTTTAATACATATCCAAGTCTTAAAGTGGTTGATAGATCTACTTTTGGTCCAAAACTGTGACATCTTATTGGCTGATGTTTGTGTTTCAGACTTAGTGACTGTCCAGCTGCAATTTATTTAATGTATGTTTAATTGGTTAGTGACGATCATGTCACCCACCAATTTTTTACAAGTTGAATGTTGTAATTTATCTGTGAAATAGAACTTTGTGTATTGGTTAGCGACGATCATGTCACCCACCAATTTTTACAAGTAAAATAAGAAACTCATAATGCTGTAATATAATGTGAAATAGTTGTGTATCATGGTTAGCGACGATCAAGTCATCCACCAATTTTTTACAAGTTGAATGTTGTAATTTATCTGTGAAATAGAACTTTGTGTATTGGTTAGCGACGATCATGTCACCCACCAATTTTTACAAGTAAAATAAGAAACTCATAATGCTGCACTTTGATGTTTAAATTATTGACATAGTCTAAATCACAAGACAGTTGAAGGGTATTACATGTATAATGTAATACTGCTTAAAGCAAGCTGAAATTAAGGTTTGGTAATGCTTAAAGCAAGATGACAAGAAACCAGAAAGCTCAAGGAGCTTTCTGCGTTACTTTTATCATGATTTAAGCTGCCATCAGATCTGTATTCACCATCATCAGTAAATATTAATTGTAAAAAATATAGTAAAGGTGTCATATGGTGTTAAATATATAGAGTATTGGTTAAAATGGCAAGACAAGCTGTGTGTTAGTTGTGGTATATTTGCATGTACACCAGGTACATTTAGGTGCATTGAGATAGAAACATGCAGAAAACAGAAGATATTGAAGCTGTTGTGTTAGTAACCTAAATGACAATTGATGCTAATGATGGTGATGATAGACTTTGAAGTTACTGGATAGGTCAATAGGATAAGGACAATACTGTGTGCATGCATTTATAAACATGTATTTATTAAAACATACAACATAATGTTTAGCTATTTCCTATTTAGCATGGAGGAAAGGGTTAAACATTTGAACTATGTGTTTCACATGCATACAGTATATCATAGGGGTAGTTAAAAGCAATTTTCGTTTGAAATCCCATGAATCAGAATCATTTTCATCATTAAAATTGTAATTAATAGCATCATCATCATCAGCAGCAGCAACATCTTGCAGCGAAGAAGGACAACTTAAGTCATTCTGAACTGTCTTGCAAACAATGGAAAACCACTTGTAGTTAGCCAGTGATCAGAATGAACTCCATCATACATATATGAACATAACTTCATATATAAGTAGATTTTCTACATTTTTTAGAATTTTGGGCATGCCTCCCTCGGTGTTTTTTTGTGCTTCTTTTCTGGATGCCTCTATCCAATATGATTGTTGGTAGATTGTGCTGAGTGTTTATGGGTGATATTTTGTATTTATATGTCTTATGTCTTCTTCTAAAGATTTTTGTTTAGTGTGTATTTCAGTGTCATGGAATTGGCTTGAATGAAATTTACTGTGCTTGTTTTTGAATTTTGTCTATTTCTGAAGTGATGCTGGTGGTATGCTCCCAACCTTTAAAGTTGTGATGTCTGTGTTAAATGATGTTGCTAAGTCTTCAAGTTGTTCAATTATGTTAAATTAACTTTCTGTGTAGAGTGGTTGTGTGTCTTCAAGGCTGTAGATCTATGTCTGGGATGTTAGATGTGGTTGTGTGTGAGACACAGACAGAATGATTTTTGTAAACCAGTAGGCCTATTTAAAGAAGTCAGACAGACAGGCTGATTTATGTAAAACAGTATCCATTTAAAGGAGGACAGAAAGACTACGAAACTTACTGTAAATAAACAGTACACTGACAGACAGACCTGCAGACAGACATACTATTCGGATAGAGTATTCGGAAAGAATAAGTCAGATTTCACAAACAATTCTACGTTGCCGTAGACCTAGTTCTTTATAAAATCTCAGTGATATACATTCGTTTGCATGTTTCACTCGCATATTTATTTAAGCAATCGGCATTTGTTTAAGTAGGTCAAATTTACGAAAACCGCTTACAGCGTCGAAAACACTCTACGCCGGGATAAATATCTAGATGTAGATCTAGACAAATAATGTGATGTTTTGTATTGAGAACTGATTCAAATGAAAAAAAATCAATGTCTAAATTACTCACATACAAAGTTATTGACAGTAGGAACCGGAAGAGTAACACAGCTGAGCCTTGTATGTAAACAAAATGCACTGCAGACGACCACATCATGTGACCACAACTACGTCACTTACAAGTTGTGGATAAATACGTCATCAGATTTGAAATATGGGATAAATTAACAACCAACACGTTTTTTATTTTACTGCATACATGTTTCGATTTACATCTTCATCAGTGCATAACAACTATAATATCAGATAATTTTTTTTATCAGATTTGAAACACATACACTCGGCCTTTACCGCTAACTGGATCTCGGACGGAGATGTTTACCGAATGGAAAACATTAATTTTCTGGCAAATAAACAGCGATTAAAATAGTTAAATCTAATCTATACCGAACGAAATGCAATTTTCAATTTAGTAAGTTTTAGAATATCGATTTTCTTCGTAGACAAACGTTGTTGCGATTTGTGTGGACTGTCGGGTATTCAATCGTAACTACTCGTCATATTCCGTCAGAGTTAGGAATATAGGAATCACTCGGAACACACCGGTTATTAAAAACTTATTTTCCTCCATGAATCACTCGGAACACACCGGTTATTTCCCTCCATGGTCCAAACCGGAAGTGAACATCAGCAGATCCGATTCCAGGTTAACAATGTACAGCCTTCAAAACCAAAATTATATCTTACGCGTTACCATAGAGCTCACTTCGTTCGCAAGAATGGCCTTCGGCCATTCTTGTGAGCTGTGCTCGCTATTAAAACATCTGCAAAGGTCACTGGGAAAAGTCACTGTCAACAAACACACTCCTTTGGATGGTGAACAGCTTTTAGTTGATGACCATTGTTGTTATAGATCTTACCGACTTGAGATCTTCATGATCTTCTTCTTCTTCTTCTTCCAAATAAGAGCCGGGATCCTTGCGGAACGTATAGAGGCTCTGTGTGACTATGTTAAATCTTGCCTTTTTTTTACAGCTTTATGAGATAAATATCAAATGTAAGGAATTTATGATCTTATATTATTATTAGAACTTCATATTATTTGCCAGGTTTGGTTTGGGATTTATCTCAAGACTAACCATCGTATGAGAACAGGTTTAAATGAACTGTGGAACTGCCTTCCTGATGCGGTCGTGGCTCAGCCAATGTTTGAAACATTCTGTTTTGCCCTTGACAAATACACTTCAGCTGTTACCTGTTGTTGAGCTCAAATTTTAGTTATTAATAACTCTCCAAGCCGTCTCATTTATTTGTCCGGTTTGGGTGAATGCATCATAACTGGCTGAAATTTGATTTTTAAATCACTCCAATGAAAATTTAATCTGTTTTATTCAGTTTGCCAGAGGTAACAACTTTCTCAGGATGGCTGTTCCACCAATTTATTATTCGCTGCGAAAATGAGTGCCGTCGAATGTCTAGTCTAAAATGTTTCTTTTTTAATTTAGTGGATGACCCCCTGTTCTTACATTTTGTATTAGTGTGAAAAGTTTGTCGGCTTTATCTATCCCGCTTAAAATATTGAACACTTGGATCATATCTGCTCTAAGCATACGATATTCTAGTGATGGTATTCCCAAATCTTTTATTCTGTCTGGGTAAATTTTGTTTTGATTGCCTTTTACGAGTTTCGTAGCTCTTCTTTGAACGTTCACCATCAATATACTCTCTTTTTTGTAAATGACTGACCACACTGTAGAAGCATACTCGAAATGTGGCCTCACTAGTGATTATACCAGGGTTGGCAAAATGCCGGCATTTATGAGTATTTACCGTGCCGGCGGTAAATACCGGTAAATACCGGGATTTACTGGCGTTTACTGGCGTTTACTGGCACTTACTGGCATTTACTGGTATTTTGAATTGTCCAGGGGCTTAGCACATATTTAAACCATCCTAATGTGCTTTATTAGTTCCTTAATCATATATACAAGTTTTGCCTTATGTATTTGCAGTGTAAATAACCCAAAAAATAAAATAAAAGGTGTAATTAGGGCCCTGCTTGGAAATGCAGGAGCCCTATAGGAATCACAATTTCTGTCCATCCGTCAACACTTTTGATGTGACATGATAACTCAACAGTACTTCACATATTGGTTTCATATTAAGGCATATGCTAAGTATCATCAGAGGAAGACACCTATAGTTTTTGGGTTGAATCTGATCACTATATCTAAAATTATCTGCCCTTGATTACAGGGCTCCTCCCTCTCTGTAACTGAGTCAGTTTTCTAGTTTAAGCTGAATTTTGAATGAACCAAGTTTCATGAAAATCAAAAGACTGGCAGTCAGTTGTAGTGAACTGAGTAACAGATAAAAGAAACAATACCGGCCACCTAACCCACTGCAAATTACTGTCAGGTCAGCTCTCAAAACAACAGTTTTGACACCTCTACTGGCCATAGTGGTAATTGTTGTAAAAACGTACACACTTTTCATTTAAGAGATACACACAATGAACCATGAAGTGTCAAACACAATATAGACAATTTAGAGGGGGCAATGATTCAGATTAAACCAATCAAACTGCAGTATCAGACAAAGGAGTTGGTCTGTTGTACTGATGATTTTAACACATTATACCAGCAGAATCATGCCATTATTTAAATTTAGAGCTATACAGGACTTTTCTGATAGCCAGATGAAACTCCTAGATAATATGTATAAGCTATCTGATGAGTACACCTGGCAGGCATGAAACAGTTTAAACCCTCAGTATAATGATGGTCAGAAATCAATAAATAAACTAATCAATATTCCACTAACCAGCAATTTAAAACAGCCTTTATAAAAACAATAAACTTCAAAGAAATAATATATATTCCACCTTTTCTGGAGTATTTGCCAGTAAATGCCAGTACTGGCCATTTTGGGAGTATTTACCGGGCCGGTAAATACCGGTATTTACCAGCGGTATTTACCGCCCCCGGTATTTACCGCCCAACGTTGGATTATACAGGTTTAGGAATACTGACTAACCTATATATCTAAATCAGGGTTTTCCCTGACCCCCTTTTTCTATTGAAATGTCCCTTAAATTTCACAAATGACCCTCAAAATTAAGAGGGTCTGTTCTTTACCTTATAGAGAGGGGTCAAGAGGACCCTCAAATTGGTCTTTTTGAAGGGGTCAGGGGAAAACCCTGTCTAAATGTTCTCTTGATTAACTAGCTAGACACCGACGCCTGTTTTTAACCCTTTTAAATACAGTGCAACTTCTATGTGTTGACCTTCGACGTTCTCGATGTGTCGATCTGTCTTCCAAGTCCCGACATGTTTCCTATAAATATTTCTATACGAAAATACATTTACGTGTCGATCTTTTAGGAGTGGATCTTTTCAACATGTCAATCATATTTTGCGGTCCCGTGGCATTGATCAAATGGATTTTTACCACACATGAGTCAATCTGCCAATTACCTGTGTAGATCTACATAGGTATCGTCCACTGGGCGTTTTCACACGTTGAGGGCTTTGGTGTCCTCTATGGAGCAGATTTTACTGTCATCTGCAAACAAGGGGGATGTGGCTTGGAGGTAATTGAAGGGGGCCTATGACTGATCCTTGGGGTACGCCTGAGGTAATTGGTGCTTTTCCATTTGATTATCTTTGACCAATACTTGCTGGCTTCGTTCGTGAGAGACTTTATCAAAAGCCTGGCACAACTCGAGCAAGACTGCATCGAACACTCCCCCCCCCCCCCCCCCCCCCACCCCCCCCCCCCCCACCCCCCCCCCCCCCAACAACAACAACAAACGAACCAAAACACTTGAGACCCTTCACTAGGTCTTGTAGCATAAATATGAGCTGGCTTTCTATAGACCTTGTTGTTGGGCGGATAGCATCTTGTGCTTGTCAAGGTGGGCCACTATCTGGCTGTGTATTATGTGCTTGATCAGTTTACAATATCGGTGCGACATTAGCATGATTCTATTCTGGTGGTACTTCACACTGTAACTGATGCTGGGAAGATGAGGGTCAAAGATAGCACCAGCTCTTCACACTGTGCAGCTGATGCTGGGAAGATGAGGGTCAAAGATAGCGCCAGCTCTTCACACTGTGTAACTGATGCTGGGAAGATGAGGGTCAAAGATAGCGCCAGCTCTTTTGCATAGTCCTTCAGGAACTTGGTTGGCATTTTGTCTGGTCCAGTGGCTTTGTGTGTGTGTCTGGGTCCTCTAGTGGTTTTTGTGTGTCTAGGTCCTCTAGCTAAGGCCCCCCCTGTGAGACCAGGGCTAGGCCCAGGTTGGGGGTTAAAGGGGGCCTTTGGCCCCAAGAAGATCCTGAAATATTACCCTTTTAAAGATGTGACAAAGCCTTTTCCTGACTGCTTATTGGATCAGCATTTGTTGTTTCACTGGGGTCCGCTCTACGTCTCTTGTGTATATACAAAATGTAGCCTATAAGCCACTCGCTTGCTGTTTTTCTAACTTTTACTTCATATCTAATCATATTCTTCATGTCGGCCTTATAGATCATAATCTTCAAGGCTTTCCGTTAAATTCTTCCGCGTTTTGCCGATGATCACCCGATCCCTCCATTGTTTACGTAATAGCTTTCTCAGAAGTGGTCGGAGAATCGCGAATAGGGCGAACGGTTACGAAATTAAAACCCAACCCGAATAAAATTGAAACATCGGGGAGTAAAACCGGGATCGGCGATATCAAACACATGGATGTTTTGTCATTATAAACGGTAATTGGATGGGGCTTTTTGCGATATACTACTTTTCAGCATATAAACAAATGGGTTTTGTACATTTTAAGTGTTTATGAAACGCGTCAAATGTAGGGACATCCCCTTTAACTCTCAATCTTATCTGTCCAATATTATCTTCTTACCCTCAACTGCAACTCTCTCTCTCAATTCTGCTGATTCTAGCCACACCCACACCCACACATAATTCTTATCAACCAACCATCTTCTTCCATTCATCTCTCATCATCCACCTTTCATTCTGTACAAACTCTTAATAACACTAATTACTGCCTCTCATACTAGTCTGTTGTCTCCAGACCTTCAGAACCTAAATCTTTGTTTACATCTTAGTGTCACCTTTAGAGGTTTAGCCACTGCTTAACAAACTTTTATTTGCACATGCTGGTCAGGCTGTCCTAATGTTTGATTGATTACATCAAGACAACCAAAGACCCAGGATAGCACTTGTCCATATACAACAGTCTGGTCATTAGTGATATTAAGACTAATTATTATGTTCAACATGACCAGCCCTTTCCACTAAGCTGTCTTCACAGATCAGTCAGTTATATCTGCAATTAATTAACTATATCTGTGTAGACTCACCAGTGTACTAATTCTTCATAATTTATACATTTCTAAATCATCAGAAAATAAACAGTTTATACCAGAATCCAAGGTCGTTTAGTTACACTCATCTTCCCTTCTGGTTAGATTTCTAAATTATATCAAAACATAATATTTTAATATATTATATCATTTTCGTAACTCTGTGACAGCTGCATGTGTCGTCACTGCGATTTGGCTTAAATAATGGGTCGTAATTTACACATGATTACTGTAATTATGGGCCGATTTAAGGGGTTTTGAGGGCAATAGCCAATTTATTTTAAGTGTTCAATGGTCATATTTCAAATCTTTTTTTTCTCAAGAATTTAGAAAAGGCGTGTGTGCTGAACTAAGCATGTGAAGGTGATTTAGACTTAAAATGTGACACGCGCAATGCTTGTGTCGTGACAGGTATGTGTCTGACAAGTCTTCGCAGATGAGAATGCTACTGAATTGGTTTTTGAGGATGGATGCCTTGGTTGCTGTACTGCTGTGTGTGACTTCTGCAGACTCAAGGGTGAGATGCAGCTGTTGTCCCGTCGCTTTCCCTTGACTAGCAAATAGAGCTTCTTTAGGTTGCGATCTGTTGTAACCATGTCGCTGATGTAGGCCTTTCTACACTTGCAACTGGTGTCCTTGCATGCCTGTTTGTAGGTGGTTATGTCAGCCTTGCTCCTCGTACCCATGACCATCTGGAAGACTCTCTTCTACCTTCTGGAGAGACACTTTGCTTTCCATGTGATTCAGGGTTGACTAAAGAGTTTAGATATATTAGAAGGTATATGGGTGTCGATGGTGGAGCAAACAAAGTCGCTGGTCTTCCAGAGTGTGTCTATGTTAGTGTCGGTGATATAGATAAAGTCACTGCTGAAGGCGTGTAAGGTTGTTCGGATAACTATGGAATGGGCATTTTTCCACTGCAGGATCTCCCTGCGAGTTGGTTTCCGGTGTGTTGCTGATATTTGTACTTGCACAAAGACTTTGTCATGGTCACTCACTCCTGCTAGTGGTTAACCCTTTCCCTGTTCTAAGTTTAGTACAAATTTCAATTCCTACTGAATATTCATTGACAAAATATGAAATATGGAAGGTGGAACATTGTAGACATAGAAACAGATCTATCAAATTCTATTAGCAAACAGAGTAGACCCTGATCAGACGGCTCCTCTAGGAGCCGTCTGATCTGGGTCTACTCTGTTTGCAAATGCTTGAAAACACGTTTATATGAGGGAAAGGGTTAACATTGCTCAAATGGGACGGTTGGCGATGAATAGGTCCAAGATGTTGCTGCCTCTAGTGGGCAAAAAGCATGTAGGAAACCAAGATAGAAGTCTTGGATCCAGTAAATTGGAAAATAATGTTTATTTTACAGTTTTACCTGAATTTGCATTTGTCACCCAACTTATATGGATGGCCCCCTGTAAGAAAGTCCTTGGGGGTTTGAAGGGCTCCCTCTGAGATCAAGCAAGATTGAACACTGCCTGTGTGATCCATCATTCGTGTACAACAATTCTCAATAACAATTTGATAGTTTAATTTCTAAGGATTTACATGTAACAATATTTAGATAATGGTAGTGATTAACTGAATATATAGTGGGAACTTGGGCTGTAAACATTATTGTAACATGAATATGTGTATTTTTTTTTACAATTGTAACATGAATATGTGTACAACTTTTGGTGTTAACCCAGTCCCTCATATTTGCGCCTTTTGATGCCTCTGTAAAAATCACCTTATAAATGAAACAGTTGTGATAAATAGAGCATTTGATTTCAAAACTACACAATTCTAAAAAAAATTCCTTTTCTCAAGTAAATGCTCGTGTTGGGTAATGAAAAAGTAGTAAAGTCAAGCAGGCAAAGCCACATACAAGACGCAACCACCACCAAATTTATTCCAAGAGATGGGATCTATATAGCTTGTTGGAGAAGTAGTGTTTCACAAACACAATGTTGTTAGTTTAGCTTTGTGGTTTGCCAATTGTGGATTGAGATTGGCATTTAACCAATTACTTCATGCATATTCACATGAGAAATAATTACATCATGAATACAAATTAGTTTAAAATTTTAATAATTTTTAAAATGGCACAGAAACGAAATAACACAGAATGATGACAGAAACTTGTGGCCATGGCAGAATCAGATCTATATATAGTTTCATAAGCAGACAAAGCAGATTCTGATCTGAGTGGACTTTGTTTACAAGGTGTTTGTATATGGAGTAAATCTTAAGCACAAAAAGGGTTTCATAAATCAGTGAAAATAGAGGAAGCCACATTATTTGTACATGTACATGCATGTACTCCTTGACAAGTTGTACTCTTATCTGTTTGATATATATGAATCTCACACGATTTTGTGAAAAAAGAAACACTGGGCTTTACGATTGAACAAATTTATTGCTTCTATTCATTTCTCAACCTGTGAGATAAAGTTGTTGTATTGGAGAAAGTTGCTCATGAATATTCAGTTTATTAACCCTTTACTCCATAAATATGCCTTTCTATGCCTTTGCAAACTGGGTAGACCGACCCAGATCAGACTCGTGTAGGAAACGTGATCACACAGGTAGTAAATTCATGATCATTATCATTATGTAAGCATGGTCATCAGTGTAGAGTCATTGAATGTTGTCTTTGTTGTCCAGACTGATTCTAGTTATCATTTAATGTTTTATGTACAGGGTTTGTTAACATACATAATGTACATGTAAGGGTGATTCATACTAGAATGTTTTGTATACATGTTTTTGTTGCTAGGATGTAACAAAGAGTTTTATAAGCCTGTCTTAAAGATATCTGCTGGGAAGGTGGTGAGATAACATTGTGTACATGTATATATTTAAACAAGCTGTTACACCAATAAACTACATACTAGTAAACTTCTTTAATTTACAGTTTTAATTTACAGTTGCTCTACAGATCATTTCTCTAACATGATAATGTAAAATCTGCCAGATGATATTCTTGCTGGGGAATGATAGATATTACGTAAGGGCTCCATAAGAATTGAAGTAAGCCGATTAGCAGCCAGATGCTTTTGTTCGCGCTTTAATCTGTCAGAGAGGTCACATGGTTCATTAAGGTGTGTACTCTTTCATTTTTACGGGAGTTCTAGTTTAGACAAGCTCGAAATTTCGGGTTTACACGAACGGCAAACAGAAAATGTAGTTTTATATTTACTGGGTGGCATCTGCCACCCATTTTCTTCCATGTTCGGAATTCCGACACATACACTTATATAATGATATCATTTCTACAACTTGTTCTTATTGTGGATTTCTATACAGTCTATACAGTCTAGACTGTCCTAATGACCAGCAGTATATAATGACGTGCTGTGTTAAACGACTGTATGTTTTGCTCCCGAACGAATTTACTATATATTTGGGTTCTATATAACGACTAGCTGTCTTATCTGTTACCCAACCGTGTTTAGTGCTCCGTAACGTTTATATCGGGGGTAAATTCGGTTGTGTTAAACGACCATGGGACGGCCCCTCGAGAAAAAGTCAATACTCGAACACAAAAGGATGGCAAACACAACTGTACCCTACCTGTTTTGATTGTCGGTCTCCTGGTGGCGCATATTTTTCACACTTTCTAAGAGCGTCACGTTAAGTGGGTACACATCAATAGAATTAATTGTTTAATAAAATTACTTGTGTTAAAACAGGCGTGCATATTATTAGCGCAAATATTTCTAAAACAATGAGCTGATAAAGCCATAACGACTTTTTCAAGAAACTTCTGAGTGTTACGTGTAGTGACTTGATTGTTTTTTAAAAAGAGAACTTATTTGGTAAAACGGAAGTAGACATTGTGTTTATGTGCTTGATTTCATGACTTGTCATGCTTGTTCGCGTTAGTATTTGATAATTATGGATTTAAATAAAGAATATTACAGAACACCTTTTTATGCCCCCAAAGGCGGGCATATAGTAATCGCATTGTCTGTCCGTCCGCTGTCCATCTGTCCGTCTGTCCGAACGTCTGTCCGTCCGTCTGTCCTTCTGTCCCAAATTCGTGTCCGGTCTGTAACTTCTTCATCTATCAATCAACTCCCTGGTCCATGGGTCAAAGGTCAAGGTCACAGGGTACAATTACTTTGTCACAAATTTCGTGTTCGGAATTACTTTGTCACAAATTTCGTGTTCGGTCTGTAACATCTTTATCTATCAATGGATTTCAATATAACTTGCCACAAATGTTCACCAGACAGAGACGATGTGTCGCGTTCAACTCCCTGGTCCATGGGTCAAAGGTCAAGGTCACAGGGTACAATTACTTTGTCACAAATTTCGTGTCCGGTCTGTAACTTCTTCATCTATCAATGGATTTCAATATAACTTGCCACAAATGTTCACCACTCAAAGACGATGTGTCGTGTTCAACTCCCATGTCCATGGGTCAAAGGTCAAGGTCACAGGGTACAATTACTTTGTCACAAATTTCGTGTCCGGTCTGTAACTTCTTCATCTATCAATGGATTTCAATATAACTTGGCACAAATGTTCACCACACAAAGACAATGTGTCGCGTTCAACTCCCAGGTCTATGGGTCAAAGGTCAAGGTCACAGGGTACAATTACTTTGTAACAAATTTCGAGTCCGGCCTGTAACTTCTTTATCTATCAATGGATTTCAATATAACTTGGCACAAATGTTCACCACACAAAGACGATGTGTAACGTTCAACTCCAGGTCCATAGGTCAAAGATCAAGGTCACGGGGTACAATTACTTTGTCACAAATTTCGTGTCCGGTCTGTAACTTCTTTATATATCAATGGATTTCAATATGATTTGGCACAAATGTTCACCAGACAAAGATGATGTGTCGCTTTCAACTCCCTGGTCCATGGGTCAAAGGTCAAGGTCACAGGGTACAATTACTTTGTCACAAATTTCGTGTCCGGTCTGTAACATCTTTATCTATCAATGGATTTCAATATAATTTGGCACAGATGTTCACCAGACAAAGACGATGTGTCGCGTTCAGCTCCCTGGTCCATATGTCAAAGGTCAAGGTCACAGGGTACAATTACTTGTTTATCTGTGAATGGATTTCAAAGGAACCTGGCACAAATGTTCACCACACAAAGACGATGTGTCAACTCCCTGGTCCATGGGTCAAAGGTCAAGGTCACAGGGTACAATTTTTGGGGGCATTTGTCACGTGACTGTGACATCTCTTGTTCTGTTTTCATTTCTATTGTTTATCGTAACAAATATACATTTGAAGAAGAAAGTACATGCATATCTTTATTAGCCTCGTAATAAACATGGACTTACTTGTACATTTGTACATCATTACAAATTTATGAATGCAATACCAATAAGGCTGGGTTATATATAGGTAAGACAGTCTCGACTGTACTGTACATTTACTTGGATACTGAAATTGTACAGATGAACATTCAACTGTGTTTACGATATTATCGATTCGGAACTATTCTAAATACAATACAGAAAATACAAAACGGACTTCTTCATTCCTTCATGTCGGCTTGGAGAAATGAATAAGTCATTTTAAATCCGACATGAAGGAATGAAGAAGTCCATTTTGTATGGGTCTACTCTGTTTGCAAAGGCATAGAAAGGCGTATTTGTGAGCTAAAGGGTTTAAAGACCGGCACAATTATAAAGTTCATCTATTCAAAAGCAATACTTTCTAATGTTTCATATTGTGCACAATTTATTTTTATGCCCCTGTTGACGACAGTCAGGGGGCATTATGTTTTGCACCTGTCCATGGCCATCTGTCTGTCTGTGTGTCAAGCTTTTTGCATTTCTACTTTTGCTTTCGAGGGATCACCCATTTTCAGAATATATGTACTTCACAACAGCAGGTGTTAAGTGCTTGAGTGGCGGCCGTAAAAAGTCGCCCCATACTTCATTCTCAGTGTTGTTATATTTTCTGGTCCTTCGGGATCATTAGTTTTCATGTTATTACTATTAGTTTTGAAAATTGAATACTGCTTAAGCCGGTGCTACGGTGTGTGAGTAGTGTTGCACTTTTAATTACTACTCATGAACAGACTCAATAAAACCGAGTCTTCAATTTTCTCTTTTTGCATTTCTACTTTTGCTTTCGAGGGATCACCCATTTTCAGAATATTTGTATGTGCAGTTGGTTGTCACAGTTTTTTCATTGTCAAGCACCACCACGGGGGCATCGCTGTGTCTAACAGACACAATTTTCTAGTGTTTTTTTTTATCAGTGACAGTGAGATCTTTACATTGCTTAAGTACTCAATATGAATTGAATCTTTTATTGGAATATTTTATGATTTTACTAGGAATCTGTTCATACTAAGTTACTTGTGTTTTCTTTCTATGATATTGAGCTGTAAGTCAAAGTAAGTCACACCTGAAAGTGAAATGCAACAACTTTACCACACCCCAAGAATACAGGTTGCGACTATAAGTTATAGGTCTGAGATTTTATTATGGTACAGTTTATATCGATCAAGGCAGAAACAGTTCTGTCAGATTGATATTATTTCATAAGCAATCAGACCAGACCCTGATCTTGGTCAATCTACTCTGTTTGAAAAGACAGATCCTATAGGAGCCATCTGATCAGGGTCTGCTTTGTTTGCTTATGGAATAATATGGATTTGATTCTACAGTTTCTGTGGTGGCAATGTTGTATGTTTTAATTACTTCTCTCTACCTGTAACCTAGTTGGTTGTGGGGACATTTTACTGTTTCATGGAGGACTGTCTTGGTGAGGCTTGTTGAGCGAGAGACATGACCGTCCCATCTCAACTTCCTTTTCTTAAAACTGTAGTGAGAAACTCTTTATAAGGGCCAATCAGTGCCCAAACCAGACTGCAGACCTCTTTATTGGTGATGTGATCCTTGTAAGAGATGTTTAGGATCCTTCTGTAGCATCTCATCTCTAAGGATTGAAATCTCTCTTGTTCTGCTGTCAGCGTCCATGTATCACAAGCATACAGGGATATTGAAACGACAAGAGAACACCGTCTCATCTTGGTATGGAGTGAAATATTCCTGTCCTTACAAACGGGCTTCAGCTTTGCAAAGAGCAGCTGCTGCTTGTACAATTCTAGCTAAAACTTCAGGTTTAGAGTGTTCATCTGTCATGATAGATTCTAGGTACATGAACTTGAAGGCTGATACCTTTCTGAGCCTTTGACCATTGATCTCAGTATCATCTCCAAGGTTTTCTGTGGTGTTCCTCATGAGCTTAGTCTTCTCAGCACTGAACTCCATCCCAAATTGGCAAACTTGGTGGATGCTTGGCTCAGGCACTGCACTAAGTTCTTGAGATCCTGTAAAGTTCCTGTTGGTCCATCAATATCATCTGCAAAGCACCGGTTTGTGATGTTTCTGCCTGCAATGTTCCCTCAAGTTCATCCAAGGCCTCGGACATGATTCGCTCCAGGATGTTTAAAAGGGTTGGTAACAAAAGGCATCATTGCCCGACTCCAACAAGGTTTCTGAACCATTCACCCAAGTTGCCATTGATGAGTATTGCACTGCAACCACTGTCATACAGCTGTTAAAGGGTCTTGACTAGATTCAATGATGTCATACTTCCTCATAGTGCTGCATGCCAGACTCTGTTGAAAGCCTTCTCGAAGTTGATGAAAACATGATGTCGCTGGTGTTGCAGGTACTTCTAACAGAGAAGTCTTAGGTTACATATCTGTTCTGGGGTGCTGTATCCAGCTCTGAATCCTGCTTGTTCTTCAGCAATGATCTCTTCTACTTGTGGTTTCAGTCTATTCAATATGACTTTATGCATGACTTTACTGTGATGACTGATGAGGCTTATTGTCTGGTAGTTCTGGCATTGCTGAAGGTCTCCTGTCTTGTTGATTGTGTCCATGGAATGGGCCTGAGAGCCCTGGTTTTTGATGGTTTCAGACTCTTGAGTTTGAAACTATCTTAGTCAGAGTCTCATGAATTTCATGCCTTTTACTCATTTGTAAATGAACTATTCCACTGTATCAAAGAGCACTTGTTATTAATGACTATCAATTCCTGAAAATGAAATATTGGTAGAATATGAATCTGGAGAGAGTTGAGACAGTAAGAGTAAGAGGGGATTGCAATTATGACAAGTACAGTGGTAAAGCTGATCTCTTTTTTGAGCGTATGAATATAAATGTTAACAACTAAGTTCATTCATGAATCAAAGAGTCCATAAACTAGAACACAGCTGTTTGGGGATATTATCTATTTTTAGAATTTGATCTGTATAAATTTGGTAAGAATATTTGATAATCTGTTATAATTATCTATTCTCAAGGGTTCAGGGAATTATGATTTTAGTAGTGACTTACATTGTGGCAATTTTCAGAACGGCGCAGTGAAGGGAGGTCACTGGTGAGTTTGTATGCTGCCATGCTAAAACAAGATCATGCATGTGCACGCCGATTCTTTCCCCATTCTCAAAATAGGGACTAGGGGAAGACGGAAGGGTCACTAGCAGCATGGGAAGCTAGAAAACAAAAGAAACTGAGCTGTCTGCATGGCCTCAAAGAAATCCAGATATCTGCTGAAATGTTTTCAGAGAGATGGGAAACGTGAAGATGGAAGAAAAGTTGTCTTCTCAAGCGATCTGGTGGTTTTTTCAATTTGAAGAGTATCGCAGATGTTATGTAATTAGACATTCTATTTATAGTATAAGGTTGGATTCGGCATTCCCAAAGCAACCCTCATGAATTCTACAATTTTTCTCGTGTTTTCAAAGGATGTCCAGTTGTCCACTTCCTTTCATAAAGAGTTAAATTTCTTGAAAAAACAACGTGTTAGTCATAGTTAATCGTTATCTACTTTCTATTTGTTTTGAGACTTTGAATGGGTGACTATTTACAGTTCTTTTTACAATGCAATGTTTTTATGCCAAAGTTCAGATAAAAAAGATACGCCAATGAATAATCTACAGGTAGCAAAATTCAAAATGAACATTAATGGAGTATCTGCATTCTTTTCTTGTACAAATTTTATAACATCATGAATATTCATAGAGCTAATCTTCACACAACAGCAATGATTTTAAAACTTAAACCCCAGTAAATGTTTAGGCTCACAAAACTGACCAAGATCAGACTGCTGTAGACTGCTTAGGGTCCATTCTGTTTGCCAACATGTTAAATGTGTTTAATATGCTGCTTCAGCTTAAATTCATGGATCTGTTTAAAATAAACAAATGGTTTGCAACATTCAGACAATCTGCCAATTAAAAAGATTTTACCTCGGAATCGGCCTTTTGAGAGTAAGCCCAGAATTAGAATAATTTCAGAGAAGAAAATAGCCCCACCACGGGAAAAGCCAATCACCAACATACTACATGAAATGACAACCTTGCAAGAACTGATCAGCACACTTGCCTCCCCACCCACACAAGCTAAGGAATACCTAACACCAGAACTATGTCCCAGTAAACACAATTGTGTTTCTAGTAGGGGCTGCAACGATACGCCCATGTAGCGAATACGTACCACGATACAGCATAGCGAATACGAATAAATATTCACGAATACGAATACAGTTACATAAACATGCTATGGCATAAGCTAATAAGAGTTACTTAAGCCAAAGCATGTCCAGACTGAGTCCATATTTAGGATTAGGAATCTTAAAGCTTATAATGAAAATGCTACTGGACATGTGCTGATAAGCAAGGGAAAAGTATGAGTTTAAATATTTAATTGGCAAAGTCACATAAACTAGAAACACTGAAAAGAAACTTGTTCAAAAGTAAACTGGTCCAGTCCTATTGTAGTATTTTACTCTTTAGGCAATATGCATAAAAATAATACTAATTCAAATTCAAGAACCTTTCAAGCACCATCAAAATACAGTGCATTACACTGTATCTAATTGGATATAGCCTGCTGTTTTCGTCCATTTCTGGTGAATCGTGAACGAACTCAAATAAATTTGGTCAATAAATTTTGGGTACGTTCAGACATTGGGGCGCTCCGATAACTAACCGCTAGAGCCAACAACTAGCAGTATTACTTCATTTCGTGGTGGCACACTTTACAAAGAGTGATTTCATTGTTGGTTTTTCCTTCTGATCCCGTCAGAAACCCTAAATGATTCTAGACGGCGCTTTTATATTTGGTTGGAGTCTGAAAATCTCTTTCGGCCCCGACATTGTTATGAAACAACAGTTTGCGGTTGTCGTAAAAACTAAGAAGTAGTCCTATCAAAACAAACTTGTTTTCAGTAATTGTTTCGTGTACATTTGAACCATTTGACTACTTTTCTGCAAAAAGTGAATGCAAGAGTACACTTATTAAGCCTGTTGAATCCAACAGGACCAACACACGGTGTCGTGATTTGTAAACATAAGAAGTCACCAAGAGTCATCTCCCTTGTTGTCACTGCGAAAAGACGTTTCGCAGCTGGAATGTTTCGCTCATATTCTGTATCTGTATCTGTATATATATTTCAATTATTTCTGGCGAAAATATGTTGTTTTTCTTTTAATTTTATTAATTTCCTATATATGTCTAATTGTATTCGTCAATATTCGGTTCTTTGGGTAGCGAATATGATACACTCACTTCCAGAAACGATATTCGAATAATTCGAATATGTTAGTGTATCATGACAGCCCTAGTTTCTGGATGAAAGACACTGACTAACACTGAAGTACATGTATACGTTTATTCAATTTATGGTATATTATAGATAACTATGCTATATGTATAATGTATGTTTCACTATGTCACACCTATTTGATTGCTGAAAAACGCCTGGAAGCGGGGATTTATGTTCTCTCTTTTCAGACAATTTTCAGCATACCATCACCTCCATGACAACGTTAACAATCACGATTCTATTTTTAGAAACTAGTCACATGGTAATAAGTTACAAAAAAAATTGCACTTTATGAATTTTTTTTAATGCTTTCACTTGTCTTATCACCTGATGAAGACCTAAGTGTTAGGTTGAAACGTCGTCGAATAAAAGATACAGTCATCACCGAGTCCGTTAGATCGTTGGTTCTGCTTTACCTTACCTCTTACGAACATTCAGACAAATAAGTTTGTAAAACTGTATTTGAAGATAATTAATAATGATCCTGTTGTTTATATTTTGTCTACATATTGCTTAGAACCACAATACACGTATGTTCATATCTCATACTATTGAACTGTATAATAATACTTCTAGTTTTATTATCACCACGTATTATAAGCAATTGTTAAATCTTCACTGCCATAACAATTTCCTTTCTCTCAATTCTTTAAATCCCAACTTAATACAATTTAAATTTGAAACCATCATCAGTACCTCAGTATTTTGATTATATTTTGTTGTCACTTGTCAGTACATCATTCTATGGAGTGCTCACCACCTGCCTGCATTAATTCAGCTGGTATATTTTCAACTCCTGGTGCTTCACCAGAGCACAAAGTGGTTAGGGTGAGCTTTTGTGATCGCCTGATGACTCTGTCATCCGTCGGCGTCCGGCGTCAAAATTTGAACCTTTAAAAATCTTCTCCTCTGAATCTACAGGGTTCTCAGCTTTCATCTTTGGCACATAGCATCATGTTCAGGTCCTCTACAAAAGTTATATAAATTATGCCCCTGGGGTCAAAATTGGCCCTGCCCCAGGCATGGCCAGTTTTCAATAGAAACATATAATGAAAACTGAAAATCTTGTCCTCTGAAACTGGAAGGTTGTCAGCTTTCTTATTTGGCACATAGCATTATGTTCAGGTCCTCTACAAAAGTTATATAAATTATGCCCCTGGGGTCAAAATTGGCCCGCCCCAGTTGTGGCCAGTTTTCATTAGAAACATATATATTGAAAATCTTCTCCTGAAACCGGAAGGTTCTCAGTTTTCATATTTGGCACATAGCATACTATTTAGGTCCTCTACAAAGTTATATAAATTATGCCCCTGGGGTCAAAATTAGCCCCGCCCCAGGTGTGGCCAGTTTTCAATAGAAACATATATTGAAAATCTTTTCCTGAAACAGGAAGGTTCTCAGTTTTCATATTTGGCACATAGCATAATATTTAGGTCCTCTACAAAGTTATATAAATTATGCCCCTGGGGTCAAAATTGGCTCCGCCCCAGGTGTGGCCAGTTTTCAATAGACATATAGTGAAAACTTTGAAATTCTTCTCCTGAAACTGGAAGGTTCTCAGCTTTCATATTTGGCACATAGCACCATGTTCAGGTCCTTTACAAAAGTTATATAAATTATGCCCCTGGGGCTAAAATTGGCCCATTCCCAAGGGTGACCAGTTTTCTATAGAAACATAATAATATTCAAAGCTTCATGGCCCTCTTGTTCAGTGCTTTGATGGCTACCCCAACTTCTTCAATTAGGATTGGAAGAGGATCTATTTAATACTGCTGGGTCCCCTGTTGTCTGATGCTTGTAGATTTTGCAGCAATATTCAGTCTTTATATTTAAGAAGTCCTGTTCTTCCATGATACATTTTCCTGACTTGTCTTTGACAATTGTTGTCTTGGCATGCTTGTCTTTGGTAAGCTCTTTCACCAATTTGTAAGCCTTTTTGTTGTCATTACTTATTATGTGAGCCTGTTCTCAGTGTTGCCACAGCAGCTATCTATCCAGTTCTCTTTGGCCTCCTTCATCATCGTCTTGACTCTACAGTTGGCCTCTCTGTATCGCACTGAGTCCGCTGGCTCAAATTAATTGTTCTTCAGTGCCCTTCTTTGGTCGCAAGCCTCAAGTATGTCTAATGTGACCTAAGGCTTCTTAGTATGTCACCTTTTACCAAGAATCTAGCTAACAGTATCAGTCATTTCATCATTATGCTGTTGTGATCGTGTCAATGTCCATATCTTCAGCACCATGAATGTTCAGGGGGGCAAATTTTCCACCTGTGTCTGCTTGAAATGATTGCAATATCATGGGGTCTTTGAGCTTTTCCGTGTCTCACTTAATCCTGATGTTGTTAGGAATTTTGAGTTTTTGAGGCGCAGTTTGAATGTCATTATCAAAATAAGTTGTGGTTGCTCCCTACGTTAGCTCCAGGGAAGCTTTTTGTTCTTTCGATGTTAACACCTGATTGGAAGTGGTTTTTGGCCAGGATATAGTCAATCTGGTTTTGATGTTGACCGTCTGGACTATGTCAGGTCCATCTTCTTGATAGCTTGAGTGGTGCCAGAGTGCTGGTCAGTACCAATTTATTTTAGGTGGCACACTCAAGGAACTTGAGTGCTCGTTCCATTGCAGTAAGGTCCCCATTGATTTATTTTTTCTCCCAACTTTGGCATTCCAGTCACCCTATACTATAAGTACGTCTTTCCCTGGTGTCTGGTGAATGAGGCCCTGGAGTTGTTGGTGGACGTGTCCACTTCATCATCACTGTGTCCAGTTGTTGGAGCGTACACTTGTATTATCGTGATGTTGAAAGGAAATCGAGGGTTTGGTGGAAAACTATTCTAACTCCTTCACAAAGTGAAGGAGTTAGAATAGTTTTGCACCAAGCCCTCGAAATGCTCTCAGGCTGATGCCTGATAGAGATAAGTTGACTGGAAACTGGCTGGCATCCCATTACGGTCTATGTGATGCCCATTTGACCAGTAAACCTACCTCTTCTTCATATCTGTCTTTCTTCCCGCTGTAGGATTCTTTCTGTGTCCTTCCTCTGTTAGAGTCTGCCCAAAGCATTTCTACCTTATTTCACAGAGTCCCAGTAGGTCCCACCAATATCTCAACATCTTGTATACCAATTCTTTTGTCTTCCCCTCCTGCCTCATGGTTCTAACATTCCATGTTTCAACTGCCATTCAATTTCTCCCATGCCATTTTAAATATTTACCTAATTAATATTCATGATGTCATCATTTCTAACATGATGTCATTCATGGAGTAAAGAGTTAACCCTTTCCCTCATATAAACGCATTTTCACGCATTTGCAAACAGAGTAAACCCAGATCAGACGGCTCCTATAGGATCTACTCTGTTTGCTAATAAATTTGAAAGATCTGCTTCTTTACTTTCTAAAATGGCTACAAAGTTCCACTATCCACATTTTGTTGTAGGGATTTTTCCCATGAATATTCAGTAGGTATTGAAATTTGGAATAAACGCAGAACAGGGAAAGGGTTAATGCCAACAGTTTTCAAAGGGTATCAAAGTTGTTCAAGTGAACGTACAGTAGTTGCCTATGCTTTATATATAGTTATACAGACCAGGAAGTTTATATTTGCCAAGTGGAGGGGTGATTTGAAATTTCAATATCGTATTACAATTTGTATTTGGAAAATTTGAATGGCAGCAGTAGACTTAACGATGCAGTTAAGACTTCTTGCTTCCTTGTTGGCTTAGGTAGATGGATCAAGTTTGAATTTAACCCTTCCAGTGCTGAATTTTCAAATGGACTTTTCCAAAATTCAAACAGGTAAAGATAATTTTGAACATGGTGTAACGTTACAAACAGTGAAGAAATAATAACATAATGAATATTCATTAGCTGCATTTTTTGGATGGCATATATACACAGGATTTGTTAGTATTGGTAGAAACTGTAGTAGAACCTATTATAATAACTTCATAAGCAAACAGCGCAGATCCTGATCAGAAAGCCTTCTGATCTAGGTCTTCTTTGTTTGCAAAGGCTCGAAAGAGCGTTTATTTGAAAGAAAGGGTTAACATACCTAGATTCTATATATCATACAACCGGTACTTATAACACGTATGGTTCTTTAGATTGCTGTAGGTTTAGAGAAATTTGGGTAAAATAATTTCTGTATTTTTCTCCACCAAACCCTATATCTTGTCTACACTGCAAATTCTTCTACATCTGGTGTCAGCAGGTAGAGTTAATGTAAATAATATGTTTAGAAGGTAAGCAGTGATTTGTATTATGTTTAGAAGGTAAGCAGTGATTAATATGTTTAGAAGGTAATCATTGATGTATGATATGTTTAGAAGGTAAACAGTGATTTATGATATGTTTAGAAGGTCAGTAATACTCGATAAGTTGTTTATAGACTACCTGACTGATTTGATTATTTATTGCATACCTACTTATGGGATAAGTACATGTATTCAATGAGCAAGTGATTTTATAAGCTGCTTGTCCTTCAGTATGAGTTCTTATTTTGAAAGTTTTTGAACCTGTTTCAGAGGTCCAGATAAGATGCATACATTAAAATATTTTATACAATAACTTCTTTATTTCTCTAATAAACCCTGTGTTATGACCATTCTTTAGAATTTATTTGAAGAGACGATTCTAAAGAATGGTTACAACATAGGATTTGGTGGATAAATGACGGTTTTAGTATTTGAGTATGCACCTTTATCTGTTGCTCTGTTAACCCTTTCCCTGTTCTACATTTTTTCCTAATTTCAATACCTACTGAATGCTCATGGTCAAAACAGCTATAATGAAATATGGAAGGTGGAACAATGTAGCTATTTTAGAAAGTAAAGAGACAGACCTTTCAAATTCTACTGGCAAACAGAGCAGACCCTGATCAGACGGCTCCTCTAGGAGCCGTCTGATCTGGGTCTACTCTGTTTGCAAATGCGTGAAAACGCGTGTATATGAGGGAAAGGGTTAAGTTTCAACAGTTGTGTATAAACAGATCTGTTCAGGTCACTTATTTCTTATGTCAAACCCTATCTTATTAGTCAAATTACGCTGAGTATTCTGATGAAATAGCTAAATAGTCTGATCAAATGACTACCAAAGGAGCCATTTGATCAGGGTACTTTACACTATATGGTATTATGTCACAGTCTAGTAAAACTTTAGTGAAACTGGTCACAGGGCCATACATTTTGGACTGGTAAAGGAACTGGTCACAGGGCCGTACATTTTAGACTGGCAAAGGAACTGGTCACAGGGCCATACATTTTAGACTGGTAAAGGAACTGGCCATAGGGCCATACATTTTAGACTGGTAAAGGAACTGGCCATAGGGCCATACATTTTAGACTGGTAAAGGTTGGCCATGATATACCGTTTCTGCCTAGGTAATAAACAAGTGTGTTCATGTACCATTACAAAAATGCAGCGTATAAATATTTATGAGGTCCTTATTTCTGACAAGAATGTTGAAGAGGGAAAGGCTTAAACCATTCCCGCATATTGACACCTTTTGATGCCTCTGTAAAAGCAACTTTCTGAAGCCATTGTGATAAATCCTACGGAGCAAAATACTCGTATTTATCACAATGGTTTCAAAACTACACAATTCTAAAAAAACAAAACTTTTCTGTGGTAAATATGCTCCTTTTCTGTAGATATATTCAAAGAGGTAGGATCTAAAAATAGCTTAAGTGGGAATGGGTTAAACAGGGAAAGGGGTAAAAAAGAAAAATCAATGAGTCCAAAGTTTGGTCTCAAGTTTGGCAATTACATTGACACGTTGTCATTCATTTTGTGACTTTGTGTAACAGTACGAGTTATCTTTTGCAAAAAATGTCACTTACATTTTCTTGCTTCCTGTTACAAAGTAGATATTTCCTTGTCTTTTATTTGCAAATGTGATTTGAAGTGTGAACAAGTGGATTTGGTATTCTACATCTGATCTGGATCAAAACTGTTGGAAAAGGCTGATGCTATAAATAGCATGACAAAGTTTTAATGATTCAACCAGGAAGTGTGATTGCACTGAAGTATATTTATTCTTGGCCAAACTTTTAGCATGTTGAACAGATATATATATACATTGATGTGTATAGACATAATTGTGTGCTTCATTCTCAAAGTAACAGTAAACTTTACTTTAGTTGTTCTAGATCAATGTAGGAATATCAAGTGATCCTGAAAAGACACCAAGTTACTCTGTGTATCATACATTGTATGGATCTGAACTGTTTGAATAGTTAGATATACACAAATAGCATGAAACAAGATTTTATCCTTTAAGTTCTGAAATTTCAAATGGACTATTCCAAAATTCGAACAGGTCAAACTTACCATGAATATTTAAAAATCCCTGAATATTTAACAATGCAGCCCCTGGTGAGAGGGGTCCTGGAGGAGCCCTCTAATCTGTGTCTATATTATTTATAAAGGACATTAGTGATTGTTTACAGCAATGAAAATGTTAAAAGCATTCACTCAAGTATTTCCCATTAATCTTTGTCCTTTGTGGAGCTTTGTGACAAGCCCGGAGTTCCTTGTGTGTACTACATGTAAGCAGCAGGTATACATACATGTATACTGATAGTTTCACCCTTTCCATATTCTGTGCTTATTCCAAATTTCAATACTGGATATTCATGGACAAAATAGTTATAACGAAATTATAAAGGTGGAACATTATAGCCATTTCAGAAACTTAAGATACAGCTCTTTAAAATTCCTTTAGCAAACAGAGCAGACCCTGGTCTGGGTCTTCTGTTTCAAAATGTGTGAACATGTTTATATGAAGGAGAGGGTTAAGCAATCAAATGTCTTAAAAGTACAGAGTCTTCTTAACCCTGTCAGTTTGGAACACACAGTCTGCACTGAATTTGCTGATTTTTATAATCATAAATTGAATAATTATGTACACAGGATGTTTTGATATTGGTAGAAACTGTAGAGATCTGTTATAAGTTCATAAGCAAACAGAACCCGCTCATGTAGCAGCAGTTGGATCTGGGTCTACCCAGTTTGCAAAGGCGTGAAAAGCATTTACGTGAGGGAAAGGGTTAAGATGTTGGACTGGTAAACATTTTCGATATTGCAATTTCCTTGTTGTGTGATTCAGTTTTACAGTCTTAGTTGCAGTTTCATGAATATTCAAAAACTTGCTCAGCATAATATACATGTAGAGGAACAATATATAATATTAAAACCATCAATTTCGATTGAAGATGATGGCAATTTTGGACTTTGTAATTTCTTTGTTGAACAAACTGCTTCCACAATATATACTGCATTTTCATTGAACTTCATACTATTGGAGATACGTGCAGTGTTATGGGGTTGTATTAACCCTTTCCCTCATAGAAACTCCTTTTAACACCTTTGCAAAACAGCCTTAACCCTTTCCCTTATAGTAACGTGTTTTCACGCATTTGCAAACAGAGTAGACCCTGATCAGACGGCTCCTAGAGGAGCCGTCTGATCAGGGTCTGCTCTGTTTGCTTATGGAATTTGATAGATATGTTTCTTTACTTTCTAAAATGGATGCAATGTCCCACCTTCCATATTTGATTATAACTGTTTTGTTCATGAATATTCAGTGGGTATTAAAATTTGGACTAAACTTAGAACAGGGAAAGGGTTAACAGGGTAGACCCAGATCAGATACATTGTAGCTCTTGCATGAGCTTTCTGATCAGATTCTGCTGTTGGCATTATATGCCGTAGATCTGATCCTATATGTTTTGTCTGAGCCAAAAAAATTCCTTACAACTGTAAATTTCCTAGATAACATTTTATGAAGTTGGTAGTTAATAAAAATTCTCTTTTGTATTTCAGATTTGAATGCTTAACCGAGCTTCAGAATGAGTGACGAAAAGAGAGAAGCTCATAATTTGTACGTGCAATATTTGACGTTGAGTGCCGATAATGTGGGTTCAACGGACTTGGGCATTGTCCATCAACTGGACGATGCACGTGGGAAAATCTCAATACTGATTTTACAGTTTCTGTGCCAGTGCCGGCCACAGGAGAGATTTCGACATAATGAATTTCTGAATGTGCTTTCTATAAGTTCTAAAATGGACGGTTTCGATGTGGCGAAGGCAGTGGATGCTTTCTTTAACCTGGAGCGGTATCTGCAGTTGCTATGTTTGATGCCTTGGAAACAGGAGTACCACAAATTAAAGGTTCTGTCTCATGTTTTGTACATGTATGCCTTTTCATTGTCAAACCAAGTCAGGAAAAATGCTATTTGTGCACATTACAAATTATGTAGACCCTGACCAGCTACTAGATTTGTGTAGTGTTGTCTGGAAAGGTGGACCTTTGATAAATATAAGTCATTTAACCCATTTCCTCCTACTGAGGCATGTTGACGTCTGTTAAGGTTACTTTTTGAAACCATTTATCACAATGGTTTCAAAACTACACAAGAGGTTTAGTCTAAAAATAGTCTAAGAGGGAATGGGTTAATTCTGCATATGCATTTTGTTCCTACACACACCTTTGTCATATTGTAAAGATACTCAGTAAAAGTAATACAAAAAATGAAACGCTGTTATAAGTTAGAATGTTCCTTATGTTATATCAGCTAAGTTCTTGTTATACAAATGTGTATGTACCGGTACATCAGCACTGTAGTCAGATGTATAGAATTCCATTTTAAGCAAACAGAACAGACCCAGATCAGACAACTCCTACAGATGTCCAATTGGGTCTCCTCTGTTTGCAAAGGTGCCAAAAAGTCATCTCTATGAGGAAAAGGATAAAGCAAATAAGATCTGCAAGAAGTTTATCCTTTCCTCCATGAATATTCATCTAAGAAATAATGATGTCATGAATATTAATTACATTAATTTGTTATAGTAGCACATGGACACAGGAATTTTTGGCAATGGCAGAAACTGAAGAATCATCTATATTATATCTTTAGGAGCCGTCTGATCTGGGTCTACTCTGTTTGCAAAGGCGTAGAAATGCGTATTTGTGGAGTAAAAAGGGTTAATTCTTTCCGTGTTCAGTATGCTTGTAACTTTGTAAGAAAGAATGGTTTCATGAATATTCAATTGCTGAAGAGTAAACAGGCTTGTTTGGTAAGGGTAGAAATTGTAGAATCTGATCTACAGTAAAACCTCTCTATAATGGCCACTAAATTGTGTTAATTAGTTGGTAATTAGGGCAGGTGGCTGCTTAAAGCAATGTGAAAGTTAAACAGTTCTGTTTTACTTTCACCTTGCTTTAAGCAGCCACCTGCCTTTAACACAAAGTACTTGGTGTAATTTATTGGCCATTATAGAGAGGTTTTACTGTGTTATTATTTCATGAGCAAACGAAGCAGACCCTGATCAGACAGCTCCTACAGTATGGGTATATGGGTGAAGGCAAGGGTTAACTAGATATTCAATATTAACTGTTAGACTTTACATATCTATAAAATGCTGTTTTATTCATTTATGCCTATAAGATGCTGTTTTTTCCTTTCAGAAATATGGTGGTTTCTACCAGTGTAAAATAGAATCACACCTGTCAAGTGTGGAGTCGATTTTTCGATTGATAGGGTTTACTGAAAGAATAAAAGGACTCCTCACATGGACCCACACAGTCAAGGCAGAGATGATACAGTATGTAGCATTTGAGTGCTTTTGCGCTGCGATAGAGTGTAAAATAATTAGTGAAATCTGGCGGAGAACTTGCCATGGAAAGCTGCAGATTTCTGAGGTAGTAAAGATAAGGTTACAAACAGTAGGCTCGCCAGACATAATAGTAACCTTCATAGAGTCAAAGTTTGGTGTTCAAAAGCCAATGGTTGGCACAAATGCATTGGATAGTAGTAAAATTATATTAGAAGATAAAAAGCCCGTCCTAGACGGAAATCCAACCGACACTTTTAGAAACAGACTGCAAGAGCATATAAAAACTGCACAGAAACTTTCGTCTGGGAAAGACATTGATCCAGATATTCCATTTATGGATGATGATACAAAAGAGCAAGATCTTACCCCAGGTAACTTTGATGATCATCTATTGGCGAGTCTCCAGATTGTCGGTGGCAAAGAGGCTTCACCTCACTCAGATACTGAGCATACTTCTGGAATGCGGCCATCACAGGAATGGTCCTTTGTCAGAGAAGGATTGGAAAAAAACTTTGGCAAAAAGTATTTCGATGGACCTCCTAAAGATCTTTTGTCAGGTGAAAAAGAAATAGATATCATGAACAAACAACAAAATTTCCAGAACAATGTGAATGACTTTCCAATGAAAGGATCTTTCAGACAAGTAGCTACGCCAGACGCTCCTGTGTCGTATTATGGTGCAAAAACTATACCACCCTCTTTTTCAACTGACTCAGCCTACATGAGTTCAAGTACAACAATGTATCCCCCAAAATATGCTGATGGTCAGTTTGCTCCAGTAGGCATCCTTTTTCCACAGAAGTCTGACTTAGATGTTGTAAAGAGAGGCACCAGCTTTGTTAAACCGGTGCCAAAAACTTCAAAAACTGAGCCATTACTTCGCAGACCTGTTGAAAGGGATGTTACACCCTTCAGTAGTCACACAGTAAACATTTCATCAGGAAATACAGACAATATTAGACAGCTCCAGAAGCGGACATCCCTTCCAGTTGGATCAAAGGACAGCGCCCCACAGGGATCTTACACTGTTGCACAACATTCAAGTATTTCCAGCAAGGTTACTGGTAACAAGACCATACCAAGTGCCTACCCAGCTGGAAGCCAGAGCTTCAACGGATCTGTTGGGAGGAATGTGAGGGATGGTATCAATGGAGTAGATCAAAACGTGATAAAGTCTGCTGCAATTAGTAAGTCAGCTGGACAGAAATTCAGCCCATCTTGGGCTTGTACACACTGCACATTCAAAAACTCAAATGATTCTGTAGTTTGTTTGATGTGTGCAAAAAGTCGAGAGGTGCCAGAAATGGACTCCCCGCATGCAGGCACACAATTGAGAGTGTGTGAAAAATGTACGCTGGAGAACTCGACAGATTCCTTTGTATGTAATGTGTGTGGAAATCAGCTTAAAAATACGCAAACAGTAGTTTAATCCTTTACTTTATAAACAGAGGTCCAGATAAGATGAGTAAATTAAAACATTTTCAAGAATGAAGTCTTTATTTCTCCACCAAACACTATGTTGTGACCACTCTTTAAAATTGTCTCTTTGAGACAATTCTAAAGAGCGGTCACAACATAGGGTTTGTTGAAGAATTGACAATTTTATTATCTAAGTACACACATTTATCTGTTGCTCTGTATAAGTATGCCTTTCGAAGCCTTTGCAGACAGAGTGTACTCAGTTCAGAAGGCTCCTCTAGGAGCCATCTGATCAGGGTCTGCTCTGTTTTCTTATGAAATAATAGAGATATGTCCTACAGTTTCTTCTATGACCAGTAATTCTCATGTGCCTGAGAAGTGTCTATACAGAAGGTTAACCCATTCCCGCATATTGACGCCTTTAGATGCCTCTGTAAAAGTCACTTTATGAAACCATTGTGATAAATAGAGCATTTGCTCCTATAGGAGCAAATGCTCTATTTATCACAATGGTTTCGAACTACAAAATTCTAAAATATTCCTTTTCTCTAGTTAATGCTCCTTTTCGGTAGATTCATTCAAAGTGGTTGAATCTAAAAATAGCCTAAGTGGGAATGGGTTAAAGTGGTTGTTTTTTTCTAACAATATTGATTTTACTCTTTGATTTGAAGGTAGTCAGCCTCTAGTCTCGTGTTGTTCTGTACTTTACATTTGTATTATTTTTTTCATACAATTTCATTAACCCTTTCCATGTTCAATATTCTTGTAACAGATAATGCCATGATGACTATTGATTAGCTGATGTTTATAATGGCATATGCAGACAGGCGGGTAGAAACTGTAGAATCAGATCAACATTGTTCCATAATGATAAAAAACAGGACAGACCCAGATCAGATGGCTCCTATTGGAGCCATCTGATCTTGGTCTACTCTGTTTGCAAAGGTGTGAAAATGTGTTTATATGAGGGAATGGGTTAAATAGGATTTAGTTTTATATAGTGGTTAACTGGTTATATGAAAAGGTTTTTGAACAACAATGCTCTGTCAAAAACGACTAGAAATATTTATACCCCCTCAACTATTTTGAGGGGGTTTACTGGAATCACCCTGTCTGACGGTCGGGCAGCCCATCAGTATTTGAACATGAGTAGCTGGGGTCGCAAACTCCTCCTTCAGTTTAAAAGTTATTGACTCCATATATTGTATACATAATAACAATGTATAGTAGATGTGCAAGACACAATTTTCATGTGTTTACCGCTGAGCATTGCAGAATTATCTTCCCATGAATTTTGAGGGTTTTTTTTGGTCATTTTGGCTTGAAACATGGGTACATGTATTTGGATTTGCTATGAAGGCTGCTGTGCGGGGGTATTCCATAATCTTTAGTGATAGTTCTAGTTTGCTTTTCTGTTTTCCTTAACCCTCTATCTCATGAATATTCATGTAAGAAGGAATGAGATATAAAGTTTTATAATATATGAACGAAGGAACATTTTTGGCCATGATTGTGACCTATATACCCCGGTAATTCAATAAGCAAACAGAGTAGACCCGATGCAGATGGTTCAAACAGGAGTCATCTGATCTAGGTCTACTCTTTTTGCGAAGGCATGAAAAATGCATAGCTGTCAGGTAAAAGGGTTAATATAGAGTGAATTATCTGATTAAAAAATCAGAGAAATAGATGTGAAAATCAGAATCCGTTTGACAAGCTGAGCTATTATAATTGACAGCATTGAGAGTTTTGTGCCGAAGACTTTGTTAAACCCTTTAGTTTATGAATATCCATGAAAGAAATATTAATTAAAAGCAATCAGGAATACTTATCAGATGAATTGTTATAACTCATTCACTGCACATGGACACAAGAATGTTTGGCCATTGCAGAAACTGTAGAATATTATCTATATTATATCATGAGCAAACAGAGCAGACCCTATTACACGGCTCCTATTATAGGAGCCGTGTGATCTAGGTCTATTCTGTTTGCAAATGTGTAGAAAGGTGATCTATGGAGTAAAGGATTAACTATTTGAATGTAGGCAAAATGTTTTCAAACAGTGTTTACCCAGACTCCTGATCCAACATCTGACTCTGCACTGTTTGCTATTGATATTTGTTTTGATCCTATATCATACTGATTGGACTCCGCTGTTTAACTCTTTACTCCATGAATATTCATATAAGAAATAACAACGTCATGAATATTAATTTGATTCATTTATATAATAGCATATGAACACAGAGAATTTTGGCCTGTAGAGTCATCATCATCATTATCATCATCATCATCATCGGTGTTTTGTGTAACGTGCAGGTGCAGGAGCATTATATGCATATTTCATAGGCAAACAGAGCAGACTCTGATCAGACGGCTCCTATAGGAGCTGTCTGATCAGGGTCTACTCTGCTATCATAGGTGTAGAAAGGCGTATTTATTGAGTAAAGGGTTAACAATGAGTGACCATTGTGTATTTCAGCATTCAAAGCGTGAACTTGTGTATTGTGTTTGTCTTGATTTGGCATGCTGTGTATTGTTCAGGCATACAAGATTTGTTTCTTTATTCAAGAAGAAAAAACTACTAAAGATCTTATAGGAGCTATACTATGAGCAAAGATACCTTCCGAGCTTTGTGATCAGTGTTCACCCAATTTAGACCCATTTCAGCTACTTTGCATGCAACCCAGCCTCTGGCTTTACACATTATGACATATAAAAGTATAGTACATTTAGTATAAACATATTTCATTTGATGAATATTTATCAGCTGCATTTTTGTGGTGGTATACATGTATATACTTTATACATGTACTCAGTAATTTGGTATTAGTAGGATATTATATGATTTCATAAGCAAACAAAGTAGACCCAGATCATATGGCTCCTATAGGAGCCATATGATCTGGATCTACTCTGTTAAGGCATGAAAGGTGTTTATATGAAGGAAAAGGTAAAAGGGCAGAACTTTAGGTTTTAAAGAGGAATACTAATTGATCTAAAGTTTATTTCTAAGCTAAGCTATTGTTCTTCACCTTAGAGAGATTATTCTAATGAGTTCTAGTTAGATAGGGAGTGTCTTCTAATGAATGATTTTAACTCTTTGCACGCTAAGTAATTTTTCGTCTGCAACAATTGTCATCTGCTTCAATTCTTAAATAAACTTTCTCTCATTTTTTTGGCAAAAATATTGTCAAGATGACAAATAGTTTGGATCCTGATGAGACGCCGCATTATGCGGCGTCTCATCTGGATCCAAACTGTTTGCATAGGTAATCACAATTTCGCCGCTAGCGTGCAAAGAGTTAGAATAAGGTTTCCCATGTGAATATTAAATGAAGAATTTATTACTGCAAGAATATTAATGGACTGCACCTAACCTGATCAGACAGCTCCTACAGGAGTTTCCGTATCTGATCTTGGTCTACTCTGCTTTCATAGGTACGTAAAGTTATCAGTATGAGGATAAGGTTTAGATATCCTTTGTACTCACTTTTGTACTCACTTTTGTACGGCTCTGTTCGGAGCTGATCTGGTTTTGCACGGTCAATAGGTATGTTTGCTCATGGCTGGTCTCGATCATGTTCTCAGGCTTATAGTATGTGATATATTTGCTGTTACTTTTGATAGGATAATGAAATTGCAGGATGGAATAGAATCAAGCAGTGAAGGACTTGATCCGACTGTTCTGTATGCAACAGGGCCATTGATAAATAAAGGAGCATGTTCAAATAATAGAATCATTATTTCTTCACCAAACACTGTGTTGTTACCACTCTTAGACAGTTCTTTACTGTTCTTAAGAATGGCCTGTCTGAATGGCACAAGAATGGGTACCACTGCTTCCCCTTTGCATGATGGTTAGAGGCGACGAATAAGGGTTTAACTTAAACTGGAGTTTCTCCAGCAGGGGTTAAGTTTCTGGATCCATACCCCATATTTTATTTCGATGTAAATGTTATGAGGGTATGGCAATTTTTGTCCTGTCTGGGTGCCATATAGCCAAAATACTTATATAGTGTTGTGGTGCAGTATAACCCAACTCGCTCACTCACTCTTTCAGAATGATAATGGCATATGATTTGGTTAAGAAATAAAGGAGCCATTCTTGACAAAAAATTATGCTTCATATCTGGGTTTCTGATCTGCACGGATGTGACATGTGTTTATAGATGCTGATATTTTGCTGAAGACTGTGATATGATAGCCGGACATTTTTTCATGAACATTATAAACATCAATATGATAGACAGTTAAACAGTTCATACAACAATTTCATTATGTTCTTTGAATGTTTAATCCTTTACTTCATGAATATTAGATTGTGATTAACTTCTTTTTCATAATGGTACTTTGAACAAGGTTTGTCATGACAGAAACTGGAGAATCGGATATTATTTCATAAGCAAACAGAGTAGACCCTGATGAGACAGCTCCTACAGGAGCAATCTGATCTGGGTCTACTCTCTTTGCAAAGGTATTAAAAGGTCTTTCCTCCATAAATACACCTTTCTATGTCTGTGTAAAAGTCACTTTATGAAACCATTGTGTAAATGGAGCATTTGCTCCATAGGAGCATATGCTCTATTTATCACAATAGTTTCAGAACTTCACAATTCTAACATTTTTCTTTTGGCTAGTAAATGCTCCTTTTCAGTAGATTTATTCAGAGGTTGGGTCTGAAAATAGCCTATGAGGGAATGTGTTAATTTGTTTGATTTTTTAGACATTTGCAGATGGTAAACAGCTAAGGTTCTGGCTAGACATGGGTTTATTAGATCAATACTGTTTATATAATCATGCCAGTTATATCTGCAATTAACAGGGGACAGGCTAGTATTGCATCTGATTTGTAATTAATTTGACTGAACACTTCAGTGCTTTTATCAACTTATGATATATTTGTATTTTTGGTAACTTTGCAAACAGTTTGGATCCAGATGAGGTAAGTACATGTAGTTATGGATTAAGATGACCAGCTATACACCTGTTTTATATTGTGTTCAAGCTAATTTTTGTAGATAAAAGTTTCCATCAAAGTCTTATGTTTGTTTCATTGTTTAGTTCTGTTGGGCAGTGTCGTCTTACCTCCTTATATAACAGGATAGAATGACTGGTGCTTTTCATTGCTAAAAAAGTAATATATGAAAGAAATAATTTTGAGCTGTGAATGCAGTTGACTGCTCAGTTTCTTTACTTCCTTTCTGAAAAAAAATATAGGAGGTATATTACTGTGCTCATGTTGGTCGGTCGATTTGTCGGTCGGTCGATTGGTTGGTCCATCATTAGACAGAATGGTTTCCAATTTATATCTTGATAACCTTTTTTGAGTCCTCATATGGAGGATGTTGATGATGAGTAGATGACCCCTGTTGATTTGGAAACAAGTGAAAGGGTTAAGTTTAGAATTTGATGGCAAAGTAATCCATATTGCTTCATGAACATAGAGGTGTACAGTTTGTTGAAAGTGAACTAAGCACTTTTCTTTCTAAGAATGAGGCTGAACTGGGTCTACACTGTTTGCAAATATTTATATGGCCTGTTGTCTCTGACCTTTGTCATATATATATATATATTTAACCCATTCCCCCATAGGCTAGATCCAACCATCTTGAATAAATCTACTGAAAAGGAGCGTTAACTAGAGAAAAGGGAATTTTTTTTTAGAATTTTGCAGTTTGAAACCATTGTGATAAATAGAGCATTTGCTCCTATGATTTTTACAGAGGCATAGACAGGCGTATTTATGGAGGAAAGGGTTAAAGAGTTTTGGGAAATGTGAAGTAGCATATAACAGCATATAGATAAATTCTGACTCATTGATAGCTCCACTCTTTTTCAAAGAAAAAGGAAGTCGAGGTATTGCCATGACCTTGGTGTCATGGTCAAAGTTAGCATTGTTGCTGTGCAAAAACTCAGACATTTTGTCACTATTTCAACAACAGTACGGCTATGTCTGTACACCTTCACTAACTTGTTCACCATGGAAACGACTGCAATCTGGTAAGGGGCCATAGTCAGTCCTGCATATTTAACACTTTCTCCATAAATACACCTTCAGCATGGTTTCAAACAAGAGAAGACCCAGATCAGAAGGCTGCTGTAGAAACTGTTTGATCAGGGTCTGTTCTGTTTGCTAATGGAATAAAATAGACCTGATTCTACAGTTTATGCCATGACCAAATATTCATGTGTTCATATACTATTATAAAAAGTTAGCTTAGTAATAATCTGCAGTGTCAAAGAGTCTTAACCCTTTCCCTGTTGGATATTTAAGAAATTATGACATCATGAATATTAGTTTGTTTTAAAACCATGGATGCAGAAGTTTTTGTCAATGGCAGAAATTATAATCATATCTATATTATATCATAAACAGAGCAGACCCTGATCAGACGGCTCCCATAGGAGCCGTCTGATCTGGGCCTAATCTGTTTTCATAGGTGTAGAAAGGTGTATTTATGGAGTAAAGGGTTAAACATTAATGGACAAGTTCTGGTATCGGCTTGCTGTGCTCTTGTTAATTTTATTTAGTCTATATATGTATAGTGTACATGTATACAATATGTACATACAATAATACTGTGATTAAAGCTAATTCGTTTATGAATCTCTAAATGAAAACCAATGCAGGTTTGTTTTCCCTTCAAATCCATATTGGATGTAAAATATTGATGACATTCTTGTTTCATAGGAACTTTGAAGTAAAACAGTCGAAAGGAAGATTTCTTTCGATGTTGAAAAAGAAAGGATGCTGGTTTACATGTGCAGTAGAACCTGTCTTAACTCTTTCCCTTATATAAACGTATTTTCATGCCTTTGCAAACAGAGTAGACCCAGATCAGACGGCTCCTATAGGAGCTGTCTGATCAAGGTCTGCTCTGTTTGCTTATGGAATTTGATAGATCTGTTTCTTTAGTTTCTAAAATGGCTACAATGTTCCACATACCATATTTCATTATAACTAGAATGTGCATGATTACTCAGTAGGTATTGAAATTTGGAATAAACATAGAACAGGGAAAGTGTTAACTCTCTTCCTGTTGCATATTCATGTAAGAAATGATGACATCAGCTTGATTTTTATAATGGCATACATGTATATACACGGGATCTTTGGGTACTGATAGAAACTGTACAGCGGGGTTATGATAATTTTCATATGCAAATAGCAGACCCTGATCAAACAGCTCCTATATGAAGCGTCTGATCTGGATTTGCAAATATGTGAAGAAGCATTTATATGAGGAAAAAGGTTAAGCGATCATTCATAGGAGTCTCAAATGCATATTGACACATTTTGGTGTTTCTGTAAAAGTCACTTTTTGAAACCATTGTGCTTAATAGAGCATTTGCTCCATGGTTTCAAAACTACACAATTCTAAAACTTCTTCTCTTCTATAGTTAATGTTCCTTTTCGGTAGATTAATTCAAAGAGGTTGGGTCTAAAAATAGTCTAGGATGGAATTAGTTATTAAGCAGGTTGTTGCTTAATACATGACAAACGTAAAGGAGCTTGCTGTATTTATTTGGCCTTCATTAACCTACCATCTGCTCTAAAGACCCAGAATTAGACTTCTGTTAATGGTCACTTAGGACAGTTGGTAGCTTAAATGCAGATGTCTGTTGCAAGATCACTTCTAAATGTTTCATACACAGTTGAGTTAACTGATTTACTACCACCTCTATATAGCTAGATGTGCACATCATAACACATTTATATTACTGCGAATTTCCTCTTATGTGACCCCTTTATGAATATACAAAATTGTCTTCATAAGCAAAAAGAGTAGACCCTGATAAGATGGCTCCTATCTGTGTTTACTCTGTTTGCTAATGCATGGAAAGACGTTTATATGAAGGAAAGGGTTAATTAACCGAGGATGAAACATTTCATTTTTAGCTTGTCTGTTTTGAAGAAAAATCGAGCTATTGTGATTACAGGGTCGTAGGCATTGTTGGCAGTGTGCAAATTTTTTAATGTAGCTCATTACTCGAAAGGTATAAGAGTTATCAACATAAAACTTCATAGGTTAGTAGATCTCATTGAAGGGAAGGCCCCTACATAAGAACCATAACTCTTGATTTCAAAATTTTGGAGTTATGGCCTTTTATATTTTTCAAAAATGTTTAATTTAGCTGGACAAGCACCAAATCAGACGAGCGTTGGCGCTGCACACGACTCTTGTTAAAATTCAACATAACCCTTTCCCTGAAGAATGTTCTTGTTTGAAAATAATAATGACATTATGAATATTTTAATAAAATGAACTTTTGTTATGGCATTATGTACAAGGTTCAATATATGATATATATATATAATTCCATAAGCAAACAGCAGACCCCAATGAGATGGCTCCCTATATAGGAGCTTTTTGATCTGGATCTGCTCTGTTTTATAGGCGCAAATAGGCATAAAGAATTAAGCTTTTCCCTCATACAAATACTTTTTCATGCCTTGCAAACAGTATGCCCAGATCAGTTTGCTCTTTTAGGAGCCATCTGATCAGGGTCTGCTCTGTTTGCTTATGAATTGAGATCTAGATCTGACTGACTCTGCAGTTTCTACCGATACCATGCACATCTACGGTTATAAAAAATCAGCTAATATGTATTCATTATGTCATTATTTCTTACATGAATATTCAACAGGTAAAGTAGTAATGTATTAATTGTGGGGAATGTTATATATACACTGACAGTCTGTTTGCAAAGGGTTTGTAGTACAGGATCCTACAGCTATCGTTTGTTTGACACTGTCGCTGACCTCTCGGGTAGAACATGTAATCACCAATGGCGCTTATCATGTGCTTGTTTATACTAATTCTATACAAAATACAACCTTCCTAGGTTTCTATAGCACAGGTACCTGCAGTTTATCTTATCCGACCTTTCCTATTGGTTTAACCCATTACCTCATAGGCTATTTTTAGATCCTACCTCTTTAAATAAATCTACCGAAAAGGAGCATTAACTAGAGAAAAGGAAAAGTTTAGAATTTTCTAGTTTGAAACCATTGTGATAAATAGAGCGCAAATGCTGTATTTATCACAATGGTTTCACAAAGTGACTTTTACAGAGTCGTCAAAAGTCGTCAATATGAGGGAATGGGTTAACCATGTACTTAAGCCTTTACTCCATAAATACACCTTTCTGTGCCTAGTGAAACAGAGAAAACCCAGATCAGACTGCTCCTGTAGGAGCCGTTTAATCAGGGTCTGCTCTGTTTGCTTATGAAATAATAGAGATCTGAATCGACAGCTTCTGTCTTGGCAAAAACATCTTGTGTTCATATTTAAGTATAAAAATAATCAAATTAATATTTATGATGTCATTAATTTTTTGTATGAATATTATGGAGTAAAGGGTTAATATATACTCATGTCTGAAGTAAAGACTTGATGAATATTGATTTGTTGAATTGTGATCAATGGACATTTATTTTGCTTTGGCAGAAACTATAATTATATCTACTGGTGTATTATTCCATAGTCTGGATGACATTGGGTCTACAGTAGAACCGGTCTTAACCCTTTCCCTCATTTAAGTCTCGGTATATGTCACTTTTTGAAACCATTGTGATAAATAGAGCATTTGCTCCTATGCAAAGTGCTCAGGGTGAGCTTTTGTGATCGCCTGATGTGCGTCGGCGTGCGACGTCAGTCGTCAACAATTTGAACCTTTAAAAATCTTCTCCTCTGAATCTACAGGGTTCTCAGCTTTCATCTTTGGCACATAGCATCATCTGTAGGCCCTTTCAAAAGTTATATAAATTATGCCCCTGGGTTCAAAATTAGCCCTGCCCCAGGGGTGCTTTGTTTTCTATAGAAACATATAGTGAAAACTTTGAATATCTTCTTCTCTGAAACTGGAATGTTCTCAGCTTTCTTATTTGGCACATAGCATCATGTTCAGGTCCTCTACAAAAGTTATATAAATTACACTCCTGAGGTCAACATTGGCCCCGCCCCAGGGCCGGCTTGTTTTCAATAGAAACATATAGTGAACACTTTGAAAATCTTCTCCTCTGTTGTCTGGTGAGCGATATCAGGGCCATTCTGGCCCTCTTGTTCTAGTAAATGATCCTTTACAGTAGATTTATTAAAAAAAAAGTTGGGTCTAAAATAGCATATGAGGTAATGGGTTAACTCATTCTCTCCTAGGCTATTTTTAGACCCAACCTCTTTGAATTAATCTAGCGAAAAGGAGCATTATCTATAGAAAAGGAGAATTTTAGAATTGCGTAGTTTTGAAACCATTGTGATAAATAGAGCATTTGCTCCTATCGAGCAAATGCTCTATTTATCACAATGGTTTCAGAAAGTGACTTATACAGAGGAGTCAAAATGCGTCACTAGGAGGAATGTGTTAAGTATTCAGACTAAAATTGGCAAATAGTGCCGACCGAGATCAAACTGCCCATTTTCACTATTTGCTAGTCTGTCACCTAAGTGAATTATTCATCTTTACAAAGTGGCTTAGTAATGTCCAAATACTAATGAGGATTATGGTAGATAGAATTGTATTTCTGTTATGCAGAGATCAAGGGTCCGTTTTATGAAAGATCGTACAACCAAAATTAACGTAATTTATGATAGTCGTTAATTGTAGTTAAAGCATACAACTAACATTTTCCTTCATATAAACGTGTTTTCGTGCATTTGAAAACAGAGTAGACCCAGATCAGGCGGCTGCTGTAGGAGCCGTCTGATCAGGGTCTGCTCTGTTTGCTAGTGGAATTTGAAAGATATGTTCCTTTACTTTCTAAAATAACTGCACTATACCACCTTCCACACACATTGCATTATAACTTTTTGTCTATGATTATTAAGTAAGTATTGAAAATTGAAATAAACATAAAACAGAGAAAGAGTTAAAGGTAACTTTGCACACAGAAGTTATCATAACTTCTAACATGCTGTAAATTACCAATTTAAAAATGCGACCGTCGTACGTTAGAGCGTGTGACCATTATAGTCGTATGGTCTTTCATAAAACAGGCCCCTGTACTACAGTAACGTTCATTGGTTGTTCCATAGTACTTGGGCTTTGTTAAACAGAGTTTGAATTCAATCACGATGAAGTCTGGTGAATAACATCGAGAACTGTCGTTCTTTGTTATAGACGCCAGCACACATATGACGAGTTAACACTAAGAACTGTCGTTCTTTGCTATAGACACGAGTTAACACTAAGAACTGTCGTTATTTGCTATAGATACCAGCACACATATGACGAGTTAACACTAAGAGCTGTCGTTATTTGCTATAGACACCAGCACACATATGACGAGTTAACACTAAGAGCTGTCATTATTTGCTATAGACACCAGCACACATATGACGAGTTAACACTAAGAGCTGTCGTTATTTGCTATAGACACCAGCACACATATGACGAGTTAACACTAAGAGCTGTTGTTATTTGCTATAGACACGAGTTAACACTAAGAGCTGTCGTTATTTGCTATAGACACCAGCACACATATGACGAGTTAACACTAAGAGCTGTTGTTATTTGCTATAGACACGAGTTAACACTAAGAGCTGTCGTTATGTGTTATAGACACCTGCACACATACAATTTCGCAAAATGGATTTGATTAAACATTGGAAATATACATGCTGGTTTGTTTTAATTTCAAATACACACCCTTTGGATGATTGTAAAAGGTGACTAAGAAGGGTTTAATGTAATCTGGAGTTCCGGCATCTCTAATTCTCCACAGGTGTCAAGTTTCTGTATCTATAACCCATATTTGATCTCGATGTGGGTGATATGTGGGTCTGGAATTTTTTCTCCTGTCTCGGCGCCACACAACCTCTATAGTAAAACCCAACCCACTCACTCACTCAATGCCCAATTCGGATTAGAATGTTGTTATCCCCCCTCAAAGCCGTGGGGGGGGGGGGGTGGCGTTGTCTGTGTGTCTATCTGTGCGTCCCGGAGTGATATCACAGAAACAGTTTTGAGTTTTTCTTTGACACCCTGTGTTAATGCTTAGTACCATAATAGAATTTCGGCCTGCAGTTATCACTCACATTGACCGTGGATCACCAGAGTTATGACCCTTTGTTTGCCCAACTATGTCTTTTTCATGTTCAGAAATTGTTCAGAATTTTTCTATGAAACTTTGTGTATTAAATGTTAAATAGCATAAGGACATGCGGGTCTGTAAGTATAATTCACATTTACCCTGGAATACCAGAGTTCTGACCCTTTGTTTGCGAAAAATGTAAAGTGTTTGTCTGCCCGGAGCAATTTCTCAGAAACTGTCTGGAGATTTTCTCTGAAACTTTGTGTAAATGTTAAGTAGCATGAGGACATGCCGCCCTGCAAGTATAATTATTTTGACTTTGGGACACTGGAGTTATGGCCCCTTGTTTGTGGAAAATCTAACATTTATTAATCCCCCACCGCATAGCGGAGGGGGGTTATAGGAATGGCCTCTGTCTGTCTGTCCGTCCGGATGTCTGTCTGTCTGTCCGTAACAATGTCGTGTCCGCTCCATATCTCCTATACCCCTTGAAGGATTTTCAAGAAACTTGCCTCAAATGTTAACCAAGTTGAGACGATGTGCAGAACATATGCGGCAGATATGTCGGCTCAAGGTCAAGGTCACATTTGAAGGTCAAGGGTTTTAACCTTCAATTTCCATTGCATTTTTGTGTCCGCTCCATATCTTCTAAACCCTTTGAAGGATTTTCATAAAACTTGAGTCAAATGTTAACCAAATTAAGACGATGTGCAGAACACATGTGGCAGTCATGTCGGCTCAAGTTCAAGGTCACATTTGAAGGTCAAGTGTTTAAACCTTCAGTTGCCATTAGTTTCGTGTCCGCTCCATATCTTCTAAACCCTTTGAAGGATTTTCATAAAACTTGAGTCAAATATTAAATGAATTGAGACGATGTGCAGAACCCATGCGGCAGTCATGTTGGCTCAAGGTCAAGGTCACGTTTGAAGGTCAAGTGTTCTAACCTTTAATTTCCGTTACATTTTCGTGTCCGCTCCATATCTTCTAAAGCCTTTGAAGGATTTTCATAAAACTTGAGGTAAATGTTAGCTAAATTGAGACGATGTGCAGAACACATGTGCCAGTCATGTCGGCTCAAGGTCAAGGTCACATTTGAAGATCAAGTGTTCTTACCTTCAATTTCCATTATAGTTTCGTTATCTCCTATACCCCTTAAAGGATTTTCAAGAAACTTGCCTCAAATGTTAACCACGTTGAGACAATGTGCAGAACATATGTGGCAGTCATGTCGGCTCAAGGTCAAGGTCACATTTGAAGGCCAAGTGATTTAATCTTCAATTTCCATTACATTTCGTGTCCGCTCCATATCTTCTAAACCATTTGAAGGATTTTCATAAAACTTGAGTCAAATATTAACCGAATTGAGATGATGTGCAGAACACATGTGGCAGTCATGTCGGCTTAAGGTCAAGGTCACATTTGAAAGTCGTGTTCTTACCTTCAGTTTCCATTATATTTGTTTCCGCGTCCTATTTTCTTAACAACTGGATGGTTGAATGTCAACCACGTTGAAATGTCGGCGAAAGCAGTGTCTTGTGTTGTCTTATCCTAATGCATGAAATGCAGTTTTAAAACCCATTGTATCACCTTAAGGTCAATGTCTTAATTTAGGTGGCGGCGGTGGGGGATATAGCTGTCCTTTGGACTGCCTTGTTTGTGGGGTCATGTCTCAGAAACTGATAGTAGTTGTTCTATTGAACTTTGTATAAATGTTAAGTAGCATAAGAAAATAGGGCATTGCACGTATTATTCACACTGACCTTTGGACACTGAGTAATGACCCCTTGTTTCCCAAATATGTAACAGTTAGTCTGTACGGAACCGTATCTCAGAAACTATTTGGAGTTATACTATGAAACTGTGTGTAATTTTAGTTTATTACCACGAGGTAATGTCATTCTGCAAGTATCACTCATATTGTTCTTGGAACACCAGAGTAACGGTCACTTGTTTGCCAATATCTTAACATGTCTGACTGTCTGGTGTCAAATTCAGATAGGGTTTTGAGTTGTTGTTTGAAACTTAGTGTAAATGTTTAAAACTATAAGGAAATGCCGCCCTGCAAGTGTCTTGGGACACCAGAGTTATGGTCCTTTGTGGAATACCCTTTTCTCTGTCTAAGTCATGCATCAGAAACTGTTTTGATTTTTTAAACGAAGCATTGTGTAAATGTTATCCATTCCCTCATAGGCTGTTTTTAAACCCAACCTCTTTGAATAAATCTACCGAAAAGGAGCATTTATTTACTAGAGAAAAGGGAAAGTTCAGAATTTTGTAGTTAAGAAACCAAAGTGATAAATAGAGCATTTGCTCCTATGGAGCAAATGCTCTTATCACAATGGTTTCGGTGAGTAGCTTTCACAGAGGTGCCAAAAGGCGTCAATATGAGGGAATGGCATAAGTACTATAAAGAAATGCGATCCTGCACGTATCATCCGTATTTACCTTGGAACACCAGAGTTAAGACTTTTTTTACGAAAACCTTTTTTTGTCTCTCTGATCAATAGCTCCGTTAAATACTGAGGCCAATCACTTGTTTTGCGTGGGATACCAATTCAGGGAACTTGCTCGTTAATCGTTATATGATGGTTTACAATTGCAGGCTATCTACAACAATAGATTACTTACCAAAATGGCCCTAGGGTAACTTTACAGACGATTTACCGTGTCTTGTTCAAACTTCCCCTTTTAAACCTTTCACTAATTTGCAGAGTAGGCCTAGATCAGACCGCTCCTGTTGGAACGGTCTGATCAAGATCTTCTCTGTTTGTTTATGGTATGATTTACCGATTTTCCGGCAGGAGCTTTCAGCATTGATTTCGACCTGCATTAAGTTGTGAAATGTGTTTCTAGATACATTTTAGAACAATTCTGTACACGCATAGGGCAAATTTTGAAAGTAACGATTTTTACCTCAAGTTATCTTGAAGTTCGAGTCATCTGAGTTCGAGATATCGAAGTTCAACTGTATTTCTAAATTTCGATTTTGACAAATTAACTTTTAATTATACGAAAGTTATAAGTCTCATCCCACTGTCCATTATGTGACTCGCATTTCAAAACAGTTTGGATCGAGATGACACCCCGGTAACCCGGATGTAATTAAAATTGTACAGATCCAAATTTGAGCAGACATAATTTTGATCACAGACGTGTTAGGGTTAAAGACTATCGTTACTACTCGTCCGTGTCCGACAAGTTCGGAAACGTACCTCTTATACTATCGTTACTACTCGTCCGTGTCCGACTAGTTCGGAAACGTACCTCTTATACTATCGTTACTACTCGTCCGTGTCCGACTAGTTCGGAAACGTACCTCTTATACTATCGTTACTACTCGTCCGTGTCCGACTGGTTCGGAAACGTACCTCTTATACTATCGTTACTACTCGTCCGTGTCCGACTAGTTCGGAAACGTACCTCTTATACTATCGTTACTACTCGTCCGTGTCCGACAAGTTCGGAAACGTACCTCTTATACTATCGTTACTACTCGTCCGTGTCCGACTGGTTCGGAAACGTACCTCGTATGCACTACAACAGAACCCGCTCCAAGCGGCCATTCATTTATTAAACATAGGAGTCGTTAAAAGCAGATGGTTGCTTAATGCAGTGCAAAAGTAATACAGAAAAAAACCTCTTTTCTATATTACTTTTGCCCTGCCTTAAGCTACCACCTGCCTTACAGACCCATAATCAGGTTCGCTTAAGACGGGTTCTACTGCAGTTCTTTAATACAGTTATTTTGTCTGGGCGATATACCCCTCCTTATTTCGTAAATGTAGGAAAAGAAAGCTGGTGTATACTTTTGTCTGTTTCAAAATTAAATCAAATGCCTAATTTCTCAGTATTTCATTTAAATAAATATTTCTGATATTGTAGTTACTATAGTTTTGCACTTGACCCTTAAGTTGTATAAATCTTTTCCACAAACTGCATACATACTGCATATACAAGGACATAAACCTTGGCCGAAACCGTTGGGACTTCCGGTCGGTTTCATAGTAAGGTAATTTTCAATACTCTCAGATAGTTTCTTTATATGGCCTCTCAAATTATGTTTGAGAATCTCTTTGTATTTAACCCTGATACCCGCGACCTGACTCGCAACTTGCAAACAGTTAGATCCAGATGAGACCCCGAGACATTCTAGATCCAGATGAGACCCCGAGACATTCTAGATCCAGATGAGACCCCGAGACATTCGCCGTTTCATCGAGCCCCAAGACGTTTGACACCCGGTCAATAGTTTATCAGAAGCTTCACCGAATCGAAGTACTTAATAACGAACAGGCATTATTTTTTCATAGCAGAGTAAAGTTTAACTGAAAGAGATATCCTTTTTGTCATGGCAACATTCTATGTAACAGGAAAGAAAGGACATATCACGCGCTTTCAGTCACGTAAAGAGTTGGGTACGTGAGGCGTTGTTTATAAAACTCACAATGGAGGGCGTGGTATATAGAAATTACTATGAGGCATCTAAATATAAATTACAATGGGAGTGTTGTATAAAGATGTCACCTGGTTCGAGTGATGGTGTTGTGTACATGTATATGTATATAGCAAATCACGACAGATAGTACGACAGAAATTACCGTACGTTCAAATCGTCGTGTGTTAGACATTACGACACTTTCTGTCGTACGATGGTGATCTAATTTGTGCCATGCCAAACTATGTAATAAATTCGGCTACACGAATACAGCAGTCTGTCAAATAATATGTCTAATTACCGGGTATGGGTTTGTAAGGCAGGCGGTGGCTTAATGCAGATGAAAAGTAATATAGGAGTTTTCTGCATTACTTTTAACCTGCATTAACCCATTACCTCATATGCTATTTTTAGATACAACCTATTTGGATAAATCTACCGAAAAGGAGCATTAACTAGAGAAAAGGAAACTTTTAGAACTTTGCAGTTTGAAACCATTGTGATAAAATAGAGCATTTGCTCCTCTAGGAGCAAATGCTCTATTTATCACAATGGTTTCACAAAGCGACTTTTACAGAGTCGTCAAAAGTCGTCAATATGAGGGAAAGGGTTAAGAAGCCTTTTGCTTTTATGATTCCGGTGTTCAATAAATGACTTGTCTCTTAGGAGAGGCTATACTGTAGTTATGCATTTGTCATAAATAAGTAAATGAGGACCTCGATAAGTTTGGTCACATGATCTTCAGTAAAACGGTACACGTGTACGTCGCCGCTCTGTTTTGTTTCTTCTCCACGCAACCCTTTCCTCCATAAATACGCCTTTCTACGCCTTTGTAATAGTCACACCTTGAACCGTTGTGATAAATAGAGCATTTGCTCCTATGGAGCAAATGCTCTATTTATCACAATGGTTTCTATACTACACAATTATAACATTTTCCTTTTCTGTAGTAAATGCTTCTTTTCGGTAGATTCATTCAAAGAGGTTGGGTCTAAAAATAGCCTATGAAGGAAAGGATTAATTTATCAGCAATCACTAACATCACTACGCATATCGATACAACGAACCGGGGTTTTTACATGAGTAATGAGTAATGGCCGCTTGTTTAGCTACCAAACCAGTTTTTAGATTGGAAAACAATCAGAATGTGTTTAAAATAGTTGACATAAATCAACAGGATGCTTTGGACTAATCACATGACACAGGCAACAGGAATAAGTAAATAAAAGTATTGTTTATAAACTTTATATTCAGATGAATACCAACAGTGTCATGTGATAAACCCATTTTCTTTCTTTTTATTTATCTTTCCCTGTTGGTTATTCATTTAAGAAATAGATGTAATGAATCATGGATATTTATTAGCTGTGCATACCTACACATGCTCTTTTGGTATTTGTAGATCCAGATCTATTATAAATTTATAATTAAACAGAACAGATTCTGCCCTGACCAGACGACTCGTACAAGAGCCGTGGTGTGTGCATACTCTACTTTGTCTGCAAAGGCGTGAGCATACGTTTATATGAGAGGAAGGGTAAACACATTTACGTTAACAACATTGGCATTTCAGCTTGGAACTAATTACAAATGATTCATTTCGAATAAAAACACATACAGTAAAACCTCGATTATTCGAACACCCGAACATGTACCTTTATTGATCCTTAAACACAGATGGCAGCTTAATGCAGAGTGAAAGCTATGCAGAAAGCCCCTTTCTGTATGATTTTCACCCTGCATTAAGCTCTATTTATCACAATGGTTTCAAAAAACGAGTTTTACAGAGTAGCAAAAATGCGTCAGTAGAAGAGAATGGGTTAACCCTTTCATGCATATAAACGCATTTTCACGCATTTGCAAACAGTGTAGACCCAGATCAGATGACTCCGGTAGGCGCTGTCTGATCAGGATGTGCTATCTTTGCTTATGCAATAATACAGATTCTACCAATGTCAAAAACTCTTGTGTACATATGGCAATATAAAAAAAATCTAATAAATATTCATGATGTCATTATTTCTTGAACGAATACTGATCAGGGCAAGGGTTTACCCTTTACTCCATAGAGTCGCCTTATAACGTCCATGCGAACATAGAAGACCCGCATCAGACGGTTCTGTAGAAGTCGTTTTACCCATTACCTCATAGGCTATTTTTAGATACAACCTCTTTGAATAAATCTACCGAAAAGGAGCATTAACTAGAGAAAAGGAAACTTTTAGAATTTTGTTGTTTGAAACCATTGTGATAAAATAGAGCATTTGCAAATGCTCTATTTATCACAATGGTTTCACAAAGTGACTTTTACAGAGTCGTCAATATCAGGGAATGGGTTAATCAGTAACTTTCTTTGTTTGATTATGAAATTAAATAAAGCTGATTCAGCAGTTTCTGCCATGGCTAAAACTCCCTGTGCTTACACGTCATTATAAGACACCGGCTAGTTTATAGTTATTATTCCTTACATGGCTATCCAGCGAGTAAAGGGTTAATCATGATGTCGCTATTTCTTTCATGAATACTCGTGAAACAGACAGTTTATCAATATAGACAGACGGACTGTTGTGTTTGTTCATTGTTTCATTAACTCTTTCGTTGGATAAATGTGTCTTGTGCAAAATGTTTGTCTTCTACAATTTTCGTTTGTTCAATTTTCTCCCCCTGTCTTAAAACCTTACCCGTGTTACAAACAGTTTGGATCCTGATGAGACACCGAGTCACTCGGTGTCTCATCTGGATCCAAACTGTTTGCATAAGTAATCACTCATTCGCCCGCAACAGGCCAAATGTTGAACACTATAGTTACAAATCGACAAACAATGGGCGTGATACGAAACTACAGAAATAAACCGACATCACGTGACGGTTTGCTTTATTTTTCCTTGTATGTGTCAAGTGTTACTCAATGTGAACAGGCGACAGGTAACCACATTGTGTATTTGCACACATCTGATTAGGAAAAGATAAACCAGTCATGTGTAAAACGAGACAAGAACGATAGTGTATATTATTTATATATATAGGCCTATGTATATAGTTTAGCCCTTCCCTCATCAACATTTATGCATGACATGATTATTTCATGAACTTTAGTTCTGGCGTAGACAAAATCTGTATAATGTCATAAGCAAATATCAAAAACTCAAATCAGAAGACTCCTACAGGAGCCGTCAGATCAGTGTTCACTCTTTGTTTTTCAAAGGCGCGAAAAGCGGTCATATAAAGGAAGGATTAACCCTTTACCTGATGAATGCAGTAAAACCCCTCTAATGCGACTACTTAATGAATAAACATGGCTGTCTTTATAAGCAGGTGGTTGCTTAATGCAGGACGAAAGTTATGCAGAAAGTTCCTATAGGAGCTTTCTGCATAACTTTCGTCCTGCATTAAGCTACCACCTGCCTTTGTCACCGTGAAGTATGCCCCTTTTTGCTGGTCACATTAAATGGGTGTTACTGTATTCATGTAATAAATAAAACTATGAACATTTAGTCAAATAATTCAACAGCATTATTAATAGCAAGGGAATCTTTGACTGTGGATTACACGTCAGAAATAAATCTATAGATACTCAAACACAGCAGAGTCTGACCAGACGGCTCCTACAGTAACCGCTTGATTTGGGTCTACTCTGTTTGCAAAAGTGTGAACTATGCGGTTCAATATGAAGTGAAGGGTTTATAAATATTTTCGCTATTAACCCTTACCTCGCTAAAAAATATCTGCTTAAAATTTGATCTGTCCAATTTGACTACGTCCGATTCGATCAAGCTTTTGAGAGCCTATTGATTGAGTGTCAAACAGCTTGGATCCTGAGAGACGTCAAGTAACTCGGTGTTTTATGTCAAACAGCTTGGATCCTGAGAGACGTCAAGTAACTCAGTGTTTTATGTCAAACAGCTTGGATCCTGAGAGACGTCAAGTAACTCGGCGTTTTATCAGTATTCAAGCTGTTCTAGCACTAGTGCGATGAACATTAAAAAAGTAAACATATTGCAAAAATGTTTAACCATTCACTCCATAAATACACCTTTCTACGCCTTTGGAAACGGATTAGATCCAGATCAGACTGCTACTATAGGAGTCATCTGATCAGGGCCTGCTCTGTTTGCTTATGATGTAGTACATGTGTATATATATATCATGGTATAGTATAGATATTCAACAGTTTCTGCCAAGGATAAAAACAAATATGTGTCCATGTGCTCTTATACCAAGTAATCTAATTAATATTCATGTGATTATTTCTTACATGAATATTCGTGGAGTGAAGGGTTAAACTACAACACAACGGAGGTTACACAGAAATAACTGAAATCAATAGGATAAAGGTTTAGTAAAGTTATACACAGATATGGAAGGGACTGTTCAATAAGTCGAGATTTACTTCAAACTGAAACTAAACATAGATAAACAAGCGTAATTCTTCTTTGGGAGCTTTCCGCATTTCTTTCGTCGTGAATTAATCTACCATATCCCCCATATGAAAGCCTTTTCACGCATTTACAAACAGAGTAGACCCAGATCAGATGGCTTCTATAAGAACCGTCTGATCAGGGGCTGCTCTGTTTGCTTTTGACAAGATAAATGTTTTTGTTAAAGCAAATAATTCCCGTGAAAAGTTTACAAAAAATAAAAATTCAGCTAATAAATATTCATTGTATTTCTTACATAAATAGTGAACAGGAAAAGGGTAATCTACCATCTGTCATAATTACCCACATTTAGATCTTGTTTCGGGTGCATGGTTCACACTATCTGATTTCAACTTCCTTGTCTTTAGTTATAACGTGTTCAGGCACAACTCGGGGATAGATATTATCGATCCGGTAGAATTCTAAAATATCAACTGCTTAACCCTTTCCCTCATATAAACGTGTTTTCACGCATCTGCAAACAGAGTAGACACAGATCAGACGGCTCCTACAGGAGCCGTCTGATCAGGGTCTGCTCTGTTTGCTTACGGAATTTGATAGATCCGTTTCTTTTGTTTCTAAAATTGCTACAATCGCCATCTTCCATTATTTCATTATAACTATTTTGTCCATGAATATTCAGGTATCGAAATTTAATTTGGACTAACCGTAAAAGGGTTAACTCTTTCCTCCATGGATACTATTTTGAAAATGTATTATTCCATGAATACTCATGCAATGGTGTTTTATAATGACGTATTATCAAGGAGATATTTGGCTGGGACAGAACTTTCAGAATCTGGGTCCATGCTTATAAAACTTTTAGTTGAGTCTGAGTTCGTTCTCAAGTTTTTGATTGGTCAGATTTGAGCCTTTGGCTCAAATCTGACCAATCAAAAGCTTGAGAACTCAAATCTGACCAATCAAAAGCTTGAGAACGAAGCATGGACCCTGATCTGTATTATTATACAAGTAAACCGGGCAGACCCTGACCAGACAACCCCGGATAGGAGGTGTCTGATTTGGGTCTGTTCAGTTTGAAAGTGTCCCCAAAGTCGTTTATATGAGGGAAAGGCTTAATCCTTTCAACTTCAAATAAACTTCATCTGATGAGATTATTGTCTACTTCAGGTTTCAATGTAGAATATTCATTTTTTATATTTTTTAAAAAACACCCAAACAACAACATAATCAGGGCGACACATAGTTTGGATCCTGATGAGAGGTCGAGTATAGGACCCATACTACAGTTAAACCTCTCTATAACGGCTACTAAATTGTGTTTATTAGTTGGTATTTAGGGCAGGTGGCTGCTTAAAGCAAGGTGAAAGTATAACAGAACGCTCCTATAGGAGCGTTCTGTTTTACTTTCACCTTGCTTTAAGCAGCCACCTGCCTTTAACACAAAATACTTGATGTAATTTAGCGGCCGTTATAGAGAGGTTTTACTGTACTTTGTATTTGCAAATCTCACCACTGATTCACCTGTAGCGGAGAAACACGCTGTTTGAACAACCATCCTTTCCATTCTAGGTTCTCAGGTCCATTTACCCGGTGAACATTCATGCAAGTAATAACCACATCAAGCATATCAACTAACTGAATTGTTACAATGGACTAGGAAGAAACAAAATGATAAAGATAGAAACTGCAGACATTCCAAAAGCAAATTATTTCTGATTTGATGCTGAACCTTTAAGTTGCACCTTTAAGGATATCTGACTTGAAGTAAATTGAAGTCAGTTTACACATGTTACTTTTTAGCGACGAAATATGCTGTGCTAATAGCTTTAAGAAATTATACTGTATCACAAATCTGTATTGGGCCGACTTGTCTTCAGAAATTTATCAGAAACTAGTTATTCTACGCCAACCCATATCTGGCTTATTAGAATCACCAGCTTGGGTCCATGCTTATAAAACTTTTAGTTGAGTCTGAGTTCGTTCTCAAGTTTTTGATTGGTCAGATTTGAGCCTTTGGCTCAAATCTGACCAATCAAAAGCTTGAGAACTCAACTTTGACCAATCAAAAGCTTGAGAACTCAAATTTGACCAATCAAAAGCTTGAGCTGCAGCAAGACGGGGTGTGGCTGACAACTAAGAGAGTTTGATAAATCCAGCTCCATACGCTTCTTATCGACATGACAAAAGACAGAAACAAGTTCGTTAGATGTTTATTCATTATACAATAATTCAAGTCATAAATCTGTTAATAAAAATCACTTCAATAATATTCAGCAGATCCCCTCGAAACCGGAATTCTAGAAGATAAGAATTTAGATACTCTTAAGCAGATGACTGCTTAATGCAGGGAGAAAGTCATGCAGAAAGCTCATTTGGGAGCTTTCTTCCTGCATTAAGCTGCCACCTGTGTACAGGACCGATACTTATTCTAAATTGAACGTCCGGTTTAGAGGGGTTTACTGTAATTGAATTTTAACAACTATCTGCACATATTTCCATCTGTGTGTCTTTGCTTGGCTATCACCTTGAATCGCTCAGGATGAAGCACAATTCCTAGAGTAAAGTTCCGCGGATCCACTTCCGGTAGTGTTGAATTCTCGTCTGCGGAGAAACTAAATTTTTGTAGTAGTGATGCTGTGAACAAGAATAGTCTATTTTTAGCAAGAGCTTCTCCTAAACACACCCGACGACCAGCTCCGAACGCCATAAGCCTGAAAATAGAAGAACAGCATCTTAACCACTGCACTCCATGCTTATTCATGCACTAAATAATGACATTACGAATATTTATTGGAATATTTTTTATCATAATGGCATATAAACGTATTAAATTTTGTAAATTGCAGAAACTAGAAATATAGCATGTAATATTATCTTCTGCATCCGTTATTCAATAAAACATGGCAACATCTGTTTAAGTCACCCAGTACTTGTCGTCTACTATAAAATATTCTCAATAATCGTCTGCTTTTACAATATTTCATTAGCAAACAGAGCAGACCCTGATCAGACGGCTTTTGTAGGAGCCGTCTAATCTGACTATGCTGTAAAGGCGTAAAATGGCGTATTTACAGAGTAAAGGGTTAACCCTTTATTCCATGAATATTCATGCACGAAATAATGCATGTCTGAATATTAATTAATTTAATACCTATAATGAAATAAATTTATTATGAAGCTTAGCGCTAGTTAACCCTGTATACTAAAACCTATATAATTCCATAAGCAAACAGAGCAGACCCGGACCAGACGTCTCCTCCTCCGATTACAAAGGCGTCCCGAAAAGTATCTATGGAGTAAAGGGTAATTGCGTTTTCGTTCTGACGACTTCATCACAGTACTAACTATTTAGTTTAATAATATTCTATTGCTTGTTATAATACATATAACATAGTCATACAAACATTCATAAATATGTATAATCTAAAACTAAAGCAAGAGGGTTGGTCAACAAGTTATCCCTTTCCGCCATAAATACGCCTTTCTACGCCTCTGTAAAAATCACCCATTGAAACAATTGTGCTAAATAAAGCATTTGCTCCTATAGGAGCAAATGCTCAATTTATCACAATGGTTTCAAACTACAAACTTCTAAAACTTTTCCTTTTCTCTAGTTATTGCTCCTTTTCGGTAGATTTTTTAAAGTGGTTGAATCTAAAAATACTATATGGAGGAATGGGTTATTGCAACATTAGATTCGACCCCTTCCCCTTGTAGGCATATACCCGTTTGTAAACGTATCAATTTCCATTTGAGCTCTATTATTTATTAACCCCTACCAAGCTGTGAAAAAATAATGTCTGCTCAAATTTTGATCTGATGCAATTTCACTACAGCCAATTCGATGAAGCTTTTGAGAGACTATTGACCGAGTCTCAAACGGTATGGATCCTAGTGAGACACCGAGTTCCGCGGCATCTCATCGCGGTTCAACACCGAGTTCCTTGGCATCTCATCGCGGTTCAAGCCGTTTGCAAATGCGTGTCAGGTTGTGGGTAAGAGTATTCGGGGTAAAAAAGATACTGATAATATTTAGATGAACAGAATGATATATCAGATACAGGCAATTCTCTCTAGTTTAATTCACAATTTATATGTATATCGTTTTAGGCATGTGGTTGCTTAATGCAGAATTGAAGCCATGTAAAAAGCTCCTTTAGGAATACAAGTCATGCAGAAACTCCATTAGAAGGACTCTGCATGAATGGAATGTCACCCCGCATTAACCCTTTCCCTCATATTGACGACTTTTGACGACTCTGTAAAAGTCATTTTCTGAAACCATTGTGAAAAATAGAGCATTTGCTCCTATAGGAGCAAATGCTCTATTTATCACAATGGTTTCAAACTACAATATTTTTAAGAATTCCTTTTCCCTAGTTAATGCTCCTTTTTGGTACATTTATTCAAGAGGTTGTATCTAAAATAGCCTATGACGTAAAGAATTAAGCCGTTACCTGGCTAAGTCCCTTACTCTATGAATATTCATATAAACATAATGACACCATGACTATAAATTAAACGAGTTTTATAATGGCATATGAATACAGGACATTTTGGGTTTGTCAGAAACGGTAGAATCAGAGCTATACTGTTCCATAAGCAAACAATGTAGACACTGATCAGGCGGCTCATACAGGGACCGTCTGATCTGGGTCTGCTCCTTTTGCAAAGGCATTGAAAGGCGCATTTACGAATGCCGTCTGGTAAATTGTCATTTCTTCACTTCTGTGTATATCTTATTGGTTTCTAGACAAAATCATGCCCCTAATGCGGCGTCAAGTAATATGGAGTCCAATCTGGACCCACCTGTTTGTAATCAATCGTTACTGTTAATTCACGACACTATGTAAAATACCAAGTTAGACATACGTGCGACGGGGCTGATATATAGCGGTAATGTGATCCGTAACTGCACCCCTGTTTAGTATGAAGTTATGAACTATATTATAAGAATGCAAACCAAAGTATCAAATGAGAAAAACGATACTCCGAACTATCATATGTACCCTTCATGTAGGTGCAGCAATGGGCATCACTTTGCAATGGGACACTTTTAAACCGACGTGGTGGTTTTACATTCTGCAATGGGACACTTTTAAACCGACGTGGTGGTTTTACATTCTGCAATGGGACACTTTTAAACCGATGTGGTGGTTTTACTTTCAACAGGAACGTTGAGCAACATGTATTCAACTTGCAATGAGACACTATTATCCCTTTTCTTCATATAAACGCCTTTTCACGCCTTTGCAGAGTAGACCCAGATTAGACAAGTCCTGGGTCCATGCTTATAAAACTTTTTAGTTGAGTCTGAGTTCGTTCTCAAGCTTTTGATTGGTCAGATTTGAGTTCTCAAGCTTTTGATTGGTCAGATTTGAGCCTAAGGCTCAAATCTGACCAATCAAAAACTTGAGAACGAACTCAGACTCAACTAAATGTTTTATAAGCATGGATACTGTAGGAGCCATCTGATCAGGCTCTGCTCAAACTGTTCTGCTTATGGGATTGTAATAGACCTGACTCTACCATTTTTACCAATACCAAAACACAGCCCATGTACTATGGAATTATAATAGATCTGACACTATAGTGTCTACCAATACAAAAACACAGCCCATGTACTATGGAATTATAATAGATCTGACTTGTTCTACCAGTACCAAAACACATCCCATGTACTATGGAATTATAATAGATCTGACACTATAGTGTCTACCAGTACCAAAACACAGCCCATGTACTATGGAATTATAATAGATCTGACTTGTTCTACCAGTACCAAAACACAGCCCATGTACTATGGAATTATAATAGATCTGACACTATAGTGTCTACCAGTACCAAAACACAGCCCATGTACTATGGAATTATAATAGATCTGACACTATAGTGTCTACCAGTACCAAAACACAGCCCATGTACTATGGAATTATAATAGATCTGACTTGTTCTACCAGTACCAAAACACAGCCCATGTACTATGGAATTATAATAGATCTGACACTATAGTGTCTACCAGTACCAAAACACAGCCCATGTACTATGGAATTATCTATAGTGTCTACCAGTACCAAAACACAGCCCATGTACTATGGAATTATAATAGATCTGACACTATAGTGTCTACCAGTACCAAAACACAGCCCATGTACTATGGAATTATAATAGATCTGACTTGTTCTGCCAGTACCAAAACACAGCCCATGTACTATGGAATTATAATAGATCTGACACTATAGTGTCTACCAGTACCAAAACACAGCCCATGTACTATGGAATTATAATAGATCTGACACTATAGTGTCTACCAGTACCAAAACACAGCCCATGTACTATGGAATTGTAAAAAAAAGTAAAAGTAAAGTACCTAGTTATAGTCTGCTTTCAGTCCGAATGACCGCTCAGCCGACTGTCAGAATTGTAATAGATCTGACTCTACAGTGTCTACCAGTATCAAACACATCCCGTGTACGCATGCTATTATAAACATCCAGCTAACACATATTCATGGTGTCAATTATTTCTAACCTGATTGTACAACATGGAAAGGGTTAACCGATATGTAGGGTTCTATACAATATACTGCTAAAAGGACGGAACTTTGAACTTCTACTCTCTTCCCCATAAATATTAATTTAATAATTTATTACTGTATCAGGTGCGGATCCATTGATTTCAGATTTAAGCGGGGGGTAGATTGTTAAAAGTTGGATGACATCACTAGTGTCTTTGTAATGCATGTTAAGAGTTAGCGTTATTGACTGTTAGGCAATTGCACGTCTTGCAAAGTTTGCAAAATTGATCAGATCTATATCTAGATACATTACGCAAGCTGTTTTAAGTTATGTTGTAAAATCAGGAAAACCACTCAAAAAAGTTTGTTTGGGCAATTTTAGTGGGGGGAAGCGTGGGGGGGGGGGGGGGTAGGCGGGGAGAAGCGGGGGGGGGGGGGGGGGTAGGCGGGCTCCGCTCCTCTGTGTATGAATATTCATGAACTTATTATTACACATTCACAATGAACAGAAACTTCAGAATCAGGGTCCATGCTTATAAAGCTTTTAGTTGAGCCTGAGATCGTTCTCAAGCTTTTGATTGGTCAGATTTGAGCCCAATGCTCAAATCTGACCAATCAAAAGCTTGAGAACTCAAATCTGACCAATCAAAAGCTTGAGAACGAAACTCAGACTCAACTAAAAGCTTTATAAGCATGGACCCAGATATGTTATTCCATAAGCAAACAGAGCTGCCGCGTATCATATCTCTTTTCTACTATTCTACACTGTTTGCGTGTATATATGACGGATAAATGGTTGAATAAAAACCAATGTACAGATAAATGTGTATCTTCTTTATATCTTCTTTATAGCTCCACTGAAACGTATGTCGTAACCACTGTTTTAGAATCGTCTCTGAGAGACGATTCTAAAGAGTGGTCGCAACATAAGAATTTGGTGGAGAAATCGCGATTTTGGTATTTGAAATCTATTTATTATCTATGACTCCGTGAAAAAAACGTTGTCATATATACATAGTAGCCAGGAAAAACACAGACTCTGTCCTAAAAGACAAGATTCTTTGTGTCAGCAGATACAAAGGCCTATGCGACTTAGTATCGAAGCACTGAAGGTATTGTTACGTGCCTTCGCCTATTGTCATGATGTGCTGGTAACAGTCGACCATCTGTTGTAAGAAATCGGTCTGGTATAAAACACCAAGGATCCGTCCATATACTTTCGTCATGGTGCAGGCCCCACAGATTGATGTAGACCTGTAGTATTACAATTTAGAAATAAAAAGAAGACATACTGCAACAAATAAACAGTAGAAACTCTCGAAAGTGAACTTTACAACTAATCTCAATGCCCATTCCCTCATAGGCTATTTTTTTTACCCAACCTCTTTGAATAAATCTACCGAAAAGGAGCATTAACTAGAGAAAGTGATTTTTTTTAGAATTTTGTAGTTTTGAAATCATTGTGATAAATAGAGCATTTGACCACCCAAGGAGCAAATGCTCTATTTATCACAATGATTTCAAGAAGTGACTACTACAGAGGCGTAGAAAGACGTATTTATGGAGGAAAGGGTTAAAACACGTGGCAGCTTAATGTTTGGGTAAAAGTTATACAGAAATCTCCAGAAAAGAGCATTCTGTACGATATTTACCCTGCATTAAACAGTTGCCTTCCTTAATACATCTATTTTTTTTTTTTTTTTACTAAAGTCAAGTTTGGAGGGGCTTACAATATGTTACATCTGTTTATCTCTTTTGATTGAATTGAGCAAGCATGGACAAGACTGACAAACTGTTTATATTCAAATCTGAACTTACATAACTCTGATTCAAACTGTTCGTATTTTTTAGTCGTGCTTGTGGGTAAACAGGATGTGTTACGCCTATAAACAGTTATGTTGAAAGAAACCTCATCACACAACAAACACCGTTTTTTCTGTAAACTAGTATGAAGTGAAAGATCAACGTCCAATCTCCTACCGTAGTGTTTCTAGGAATTTTCTTGCCGCACACTTCTGTATCACATATAGTTGCATGTGGCACCGCCAATGGCACATGGGATATAAAACGTAAAGTCTCTAGTAAGCACGCTTCTAAATATGGCATTTTCTGCCTGTCGGACAGTTGCGGGCGAGAGGTAGCACCGATAGCTTTATCCACCTCCTTGTGGAGAGTATTTTGTATATCCGGGTACTGTATCAGCAGCAGAAGAAAACAGGTAATGGCTGTCGTTGTTGTATCTGTACCTATTTATAAAAAACAACGACAAGTGACCTTAACCCGTTCCCTCATATTGACGACTTTTGACGACTCTGTAAAACTCACTTTGTGAAACCATTGAGATAAATAGAGCATTTGCTCCTATAGGAGCAAATGCTCTATTTATCACAATGGTTTCAAACTACAAAACTTTGAAATTGTCCTTTTCTCTAGTTAATGCTCCTTTCCGGTAGATTTATTCATAGAGGTTGTATCTAAAAATAGCCTATGAGGTGAAGGGTTAATCATTACCTCTATGAATATTCATATCAGAAACAAATAATGGGAGTATTGGAAGCAATGTCACAGTCCCGGCTGAATTTTAATTCCAACTGCTGTACATAATTCCGTGACTAATAAATGTACCGTAACACATTTCAGCCTTGACCTGTAACTAATTATAATAAAGCTAAGTACTAAATATCACTTCAATATCTGCTAGGATTTAGAAACAAAAACTCCAGATAAGCTGAGCATTCCTGAAAATTTCTAAGTCCAATCACTGTAGTTCCGTGAAAAACCAATGTAGCGTAATGAAATTCAAACTTGATCTGTAACTCATTATAATAAAGATCACTTTCATATCTGTAAAGATTTAGAAAAAAGTCCGGACACCCGATGTGTGACACACTGACAGACTGACTGACGGACGGACGGAGTGCAAACCTATAGCCCCCTTCGGCATTGCCGGTAGGTAAAATAATGGCACGAACATTAATTAGATGTATTTTTAAAATGGAGTGGCGCTTGCTAAGGTGGGAGCTGTAAGATTAGATCTACATGTATATTATAATTATTGTTCAATATGCATACAGAGCAGACCCTGACCAGACAGATCTTACAGGAGCCCTCTGATCTACCTCTTACTCTGTTTGCAAAGGTGTTAAAAGGCGCATTTATGGAGTTTAAATATTGCGAGAAACTCTTGTTACATATTTGCGTTTCAACATTGGAAAAAGATTAAAACACGTGGACACATTTTGTAAGAGAAGGAATATGTAGCTAAAATATAAGATTTTGCGTAGAAATGTAAAAACTAATTGAAGTAGAGTTTCTCCTATCTGCTGCTCTGAATCAGTCTCGCAATAATTATACACATGTCTCTTATAGACGTTATCGGCCGTTTCTAGAAATGCTACTTGTTTGTATGTCTGCATGGAGTTTTACGTCGAGTTATCTCTTAACCCTCAAATAACGGCATTTTCACGCATTTGCAAACAAAGTAGACATAGATCAGACGTCTCCTATAGGAACCGTTTCATTAGGGTCTGCTTCGTTTGCTGATGAAATTTGATATATCTGTTTCTTTACTTTCCAAAATGGCCACAATGTTGCACCTTCCATATTTCTTTATTTTTTCCCATGAATTTTCATCAGGTTTTGGAATGAGTTATAAACATAGAACAGGGAAAGGGTTAACAGTTATATCGCGACGGAGAGGAACTCCTACTGAATATTCATGGACAAAACTGTAAAAGGTGGAACATTGTAGCTATTTTAGAAAGAAAAGAAACATAACTATCAAACTTCATCAGCAAACAGAGCTGACCCTGATCAGACGGCTCCTATAGAAATCGTCTGATCTGGATCTACTCTGGTTTCAAAGGCTTAGAAAGGCGTATCTTGGAGTACAGGGTTAACATAAGTGTCTGTGACTTACCTGCCAATATCAGGTTTGTGAATGTTTCTTTGAGCGTTGTATCCGATATATTGTAGTAACGATACTTTGGTTCCTCTGACGTGTCCCTCAGTTCGGATATAACATTCTCCTTATTGGCTTGGGTTTTCTGGTATCGATAATGCAATAAGTACAATTAAAGAAAGGGAGATAATCAAACAAACGAGTTGGTGATTATTTCAGTCCGTCAGTACATTTCAAAGATACACAGAATTTAACTTTATTTAACCAAATCTCACCAGCTAAGTGAAATATATGTTGTTGGTTTTTGTTCTTTTTCGTTTACAGATAGCATTATCGAAAGTATTTTGTATTTGTATTTACATAGTTTAAACATACATGTATTTCACTTCATGAAAAAGACACGGATCACAATTCGACCACCATTACGGTCCTTCCCCATACATTGGGATGAATAAATGTTGATTGCGGAAAAATATCATCTATTTAGACTATGCGTAAAGTTTGTTGCGGAAAGGTATGCATTCTATCTTGAATATAATTAAAGTCGCTTGGAAAGATACATTTTCTATCTTGAACATAAGTGAAGTGTTTTGCGGAAAGACATGCTCTCTATCTTTAATAGCATGAATAAAATGTTTGTTGCGGAAATATTTGAGTTCTACCTGGAGCATAAAAAGTTCGTTTCGAGAAGACATGCTTTCTCTCTTGAGTGTAACTTAGTAAACACTTCAAAACGTCAATATATATACCCGAGGCTTGTGATCTGCCCAGAACTGGTCCCGCAAGTACACGGCCTTCTGTAAAAGCTCATGTTCCGAATGTCTCATAAAATCTAACCATGGCAGTCCGTCCAGTATTCGACTATTTCCGGGACCAAACGAATGATTGAATAACTCGTTGATTTCCTTCATCCTAGTTAGGTTGTGCCCATCGTAGGAGAAGCGGACACCCAGTGCCTGAAAAAAAACAATATACTCTTTTGTCGCGCCTAAGAGAGCAATATTGGAATACAGAAAAAACCCCCAGAATATTTGTAGGAATTTTCCAGAAAATTGATGTTGTAAACAATACAGAGGAAAAGGGACAATTAACTCTGCGGAATAAATTGACGTATTTAAAACTTCGATATTTAACTTTTAAATCAGAGAAACGAGTATATTAGACTTGTGCAATCAGTGCAGACCCAGAGCAACGATCTCCCTAGTGGACCCTTTAATATGAGTCTTCTGATTTTGGTCTACTGTGTTTGCAAAGGCCAACTTTTGTCGTCTGCCAACTTTGTCGTCTGCTACAATTTTCATTTTTCATTTGTTCCATTATTTTTTGTATAAAATAATAATAGTATCAAACTGTTTGGATCCTGATGAGACGCCGATTTACTCGGCGTCTGATCTGGATTTAAACTGTTTGAACAGGTTATGACAGATGCGACATTGGCAGAGAAAGCGTTAAAAGGTGTAATTATGGAGTAAATGGTTAAGAAGGATATAGGTGAATAAAGCTTGATTTGTTTTCACACACACACTTAGTCTAAAAGAAACAAAGCATGACACCTTGACGCATAGCTTTTATTACACCCTCTAGATTAACTTTTATATACAGTTAAACCTCTCTATAACGCCCACTAAATTACATGAAGTTTTTTGTGTTAAAGGCAGGTGTGGCTGCTTAAAGCAAGGTGAAAGTAAAGCAGAACGCTCCTATAGGAGCGTTCTGTTTTACTTTCACCGTGCTATAAGCAGTCACCTGCCCTAAATACCAACTAATTAACACAATTTAGTGGTCGTTATAGAGAGGTTTAATTGTAATATTGTCATTGTCTTAGACTCACCAAATCCAGCATAATATTACAAGCCGAATCATAGAAATGATCCCACGGATCAAACGGGCTTCCTTCGTACGCCTGTATTCTGTCTAAAAGTTGCTGGATCTCCATCTCACACCTGTCCTGTAGGCGGTTAAGGCCGTCGCCGTACATGCGCAGTGAAGAGTGTATCTGCTTCCGGAGAAACTGGAACAACATTTAGACTATCGTAACCCTTAACGGGGTGAATTTTCACGTAATGAAAATAGCATAATGAAAGTCTTTATGATAGTACAGTGCACCCTCTCTACAACGGCACCCTTTGGGATATGAATATTGTATGTGTTGTTCAGAGGGAGTTGTTATAGGGAGGGAAAATCAAACATAACTAGAGGTTTGCTTTTGTCACAAAAACAGATGTCTCCCCGACCAAGTGACACAAGTGACGATTCTAAAGAGTGGTCACAACATAGGGTTTGATGAAGGCATAAAGAAAATACGATGGAAAAAGGTTGTTTCTGGGGCCTTGTTGTTTCGGAAACAGTGACATGCGTTGTTGTAAGGAGGGAATCGTTATTGAGAGGGTCGTTGTAGGGAGGGAGCACTGTATATGAACATAGGGAGCTCTCTCAATGACAATACGCAGGTTCCTTCAGGAACCGTCTCATCTGCGTCTACTTTTGAAAATCAAGGGCTAAGCAGCATATTATGATTTATGATAATCAATTCAGAAAGTAAAGATAAAACTGATTTTGTTGATAAAATATTATTGTTCATTAAAACATGTATTTCTGCATTATGCCATAAAGTTTGACCGTCCAGCATTAAGATACCACAGAGGTCCAGATAAGATGCGTCAATTAAAACATCTTCAAGAATAACCTTTTTATTTCTCCATCAAACACGCTGTTGTGACCACTCTTTAGAATCGTCTCTTAACCCTTCGCTTGCTATTCACGTCAATATATGTACCTGTAAATAGTGAAGACCCAGATGAGACAGCTCCTACAGGATCTGTATCATCTGGGTCTGCACTATTTACAAGTTGATTGTGCAACCATTGCACTCCACAGCAGTGATTGCACAGCGAAATACTTGTACACAGTGAAGATATATGTAATTATACAACAGGACAAGGATAAATGTGTTTTAAAATTCAGCAAAAGGAAGGGTTAAGGAGTGGTTTTAGTATAGGGTTTGGTGGCGAAATGACGCTTTCAGTATTTGAGTACGCGCCTTTATATGTAGCTCTGACGTCATCTGTCTTTATACCTCTTACTTAGACCTTTCTTTGGTGGTCGCTGTAGGGTTGGTTTTACTGTATAGCTTTTAGTCATTGCTGTAAAATTGGCTTACCTGCAGTTTTGGCGTGTATGTTTGCCATACTATCGAGTGTTCCTTTCTGTCCTGATAGTCAGTTCTTTTCATATGAGGCCGACCGGCAATGTCACAACCTTTCGTCACCAGTGCGTCGTAAACGGCATCGTAACTGTTCAAAACAACGATTTCCTCGCCAAACAAACTAAATCTGAATATTGGTCCATACGTTTTGGCCCACTCTGTAAGGACTAGGTGAGTTTTGGTCATATCGAACAGATTGCCTACGATTGGCCATCTACCGGAAACAGATGGGATGTCGGCATACTTCCGGTTATGGCGAATTATCTTTTCGTAGAGGAATGTCAACAGCAGTAAGAGTAGAGCCGTGATGAGCAGGAGGGTAAGCATTCTGAAAACGCTCTGAAACAATGAACACATCCACTTTTAACGTTTATAAAACTTGACCTGTGTTTGACAGGAAACGGACATTAATAACACAGCACAATTTGGTCACATAAAATGACTTAATATAATGAATGTATTTGCAAGTACGCTCTTATACATGTATGTATACACGTATCTATGAACATTGTACATATCACGTTCGCTCTTTTAACGATACACGTGCCTTTTCGGTGCATTACATACGCTCTTTATTATAGGCCTACATGTTTTAATGTATCACGTACATGTACGTTGTAATATGTAAGTGTACATGTATTTTTATGTATCACGTGTAGTTTGTTTTTATATATATATACAAAACATCCTGTGGTTTATCATTTTGTAAAGGGATGCAACGGTATTCTTATTTTATTTTTGTGCGAAAATAGAATATTAAAAGTGACGATTTAGCACATTTGCTGAGTTTGTGTATATATTTTTTCATATATCACGTGTTGTCTTTTATATACATGTACTTTTATGTACGTGTCTTTTCATGTATCACATGTACTCTTTTATACACATGTATGTATATACGTTTTTCAATCTTTTACATACAAAAATGCGTCTTTCCATGTACCAATACCACTGATGCTTTTTATAATACGTCTTGCATGTGTCACTTAAAGGTAACTTTTCTATAAATGGTGTTCTCTGACGATATATCAAAGCAACTGAAATTACAATATACAAGACCATTTTATGAAGATATTCCAGAACAACTTATATCGTTGAAAATTCTTTCTCATTCCTAAATTCTTGTTCTAGAACAATATATTGCGATATCGCTAACAAATACTGAAACAAAGCGCACACGAATTTGTTTAAAAAGTAGGTGAATAACGTTGGCGACACATATACTTTTTAACTTTTCATCAAACAAATTACAATGTTGACCCATTTTTACAGACTTTTAAAACATTTCATTTATAGGAAGATTGTATTTTATATAAACACGTGATTGCTTAATGCAGGGCAACGGTAAAATTTTGTTTATAACTTTTCTCCTGCCTTAACCCTTTACCTGTTCTACAATTAGTCCACATTTCAACACCTACTGAATATTCATTGACAAAATAGTTATAATGAAATATATAAAATGAAGATGTAACATTGTAGCCATTTTAAAAAGTAAAGAAACATATCTTTCAAGTTCCACTAGCAGACAGAGCAGACCTTGGTCAGACGGATCCTACAGGAGCCGTCTGATCTGGGTCTACTGTGAAAACACGTTTATATGAGGGGAAGGGTTAAGCTTCCACCCGTTTAAAAAATCCGGAATTATACTTCTTTTGAGTAGTCGTATTACTGTGTGTTGTACAAAGTCTGCCTGATTTACATTACACACTGTAAGTCCTTATTGTATGTTGAAATCACATCATTGTGCAACAAAGTCTGCCTGAATTTATGTTGAAATCACATCATTGTGCAACAAAGTCTGCCTGATTGTATGTTGAAATCAACATCATTGTGCAACAAAGTCTGCCTGATTGTACATGTATGTTGAAATCACATCATTGTGCAACAAAGTCTACCTGATTTACATTACACACTGCAAGTCTCAGTCATAAATCATCACGTCAATAAAAAAAAGAATTATTGTAATCCTCAAACTACATGTACGTGAATAATAACATTCATCTAACGTCGATTGATAGTTTAACCTCAATAATTATCAGTCGCACAGTGTTTCCCTAACTTGCAGGAATGTTTTTGTCACATTTCTGTTCTGCTAGACATGCTATTCGCAGTGACTGATGCAGTATGCAGAATGTACTAGTCAGTTTTCTGACAATACAGATACAGTTAACTCTCATTACATGTAATACGGCCACTCAAAATAAGCCAAATTCTGGATTTTTAAGACAGGCAGAGGTTGAATGCAGGAAAAAGTTGTACAAAAAAGCTCCCTTATGAGCATTTTGGATTTGTCTTGCCCCGCATTGAGCAATCATATACTTTGTTAATCCATTAATACTTCTTTAATTAGAATCCCTTCAAATCTGTATTCTATCATGTTCTCACAAATGCTTGGTTTTGGTTTAATGTTGAAAACTATCCAATTAGTAAAGCGTTCAGTGCAGACAAAGATCAGATGACTTCCTCATGATCCACACTGTTCTTTTTAAGGGAATGGTATATAAATGGGTTAAGAAAATAATGGTATAAATTCTGAAAGGGGGTGATCCCCCGAGAGCAAAAAATTGCAACACAAAAAGAGAAAATTGCAGACTCGGTTTTATTGAGTCTGTTCATGAACAGTAATTGAAAGTGCAACACTGCTCACGCCCCCAAGCACCGGCTTAAGCGGTTTTCAATTTTCAGAACAAGAAGTACTGAAATTCATGATCTCGAAGGCAGAACTCTTTCGAATAAAATCTTGTTAAAAGCTATATAATCATAATACAGTTGAACTTCTATATCTTGAACTTTAATGTAGGATACAAATTAGTTCGAGATAACAGAAGTTAACCGCTTTCTAATCTAAACAATTTCCCGGGTTCACAGTTTCATACAGCTCTAAAGAAATGCTGAAAGCTCCTGAAACAATGGTTTCAAAAATTAGTTTAAAGGGGCTCAAAAAGGCATCAGTAGGAGAAAAGTTCGAGATAACAGAACTTAACCGCTTTCTAATCTAAACAATTTCCCGGGTTCACAGCTTCATACAGCTCTAAAGTAACACTGAAGGCTCCTGAAACAATGGTTTCAAAAATGAGTTTAAAGGGGCTCAAAAAGGCGTCAGTAGGAGAGAATGAGGTTAAACCCTAAGTTTCCTGTAAGTCTCTTCAATGCGATTCTAATGGGCTGCGTCAAGATAGGCTTTGGTTGAGATATACACAAATAAACCCGAGTGTGATAGATCAGTACACACTTTATAACATCGTAGAGCCCTAAATGTAGAGCCCTAAATGTAGAGCCCTAAATGTAGAGCCCTAATTTACTCATCTTATTTATTCCTCTGGTGTCCAGTACAGTTGAACTTCGATATCTCGAACTTGGATAACTCGACAAAAATGTCCAGTCCTTCAAAAACTTACAATACAAAATTGCTCTAAAATGTATCGCTACAGATATCTAGAAACACATTTTTGCGCCTCTGTAAAAGTCATTTTTGAAACCATTGTAATACATAGAGCATTTGCTCCATAGGAGCAAATGCTCTACCTATCACAATGGTTTAAAAATTAAATAATTCTTCTTTTCTATAGTTAATGCTCCTTTTCGGTAGCTTAATTCAAATAGGTTGGGTCTAAAATTAGTCTAGGAGGGAATTAATTATCCTAGAAATATAAAGTATTCGCTTAGCTTTTCTACATACGCTTCTTTTCTACAGTCCTAGTACATTTTTAACAAAACCTCCTTTATTTCTACACTAAACCCCCATGCTGTGAACACTCTTTAGAATATTCTCTTGAAGACGATTCAACTCTATAGTTGACCATCTCTAAACTGGAAATTAAAATAGTATCAGCGTGAGTGTTTCAAACAGGTGACAGTTAACCCTTACTGTGCGGGACACGAGTCACTAATGCCCATTGCAAACAGTGTATACCCAGGTGAGAGGGTTACTAGAGGAGCCCTCTCACCAGGGTCTGCACTGTTTGTCATGTTACACTTTTCTTTAGAAACATCCCTGAATATTCACCATTTGCTTGACCTGATTGAATTTTGGAACAGTCCATATGAAAACTCAGCGTTGTAAGGGTTAATGCAGGTTTGAAGTTTTCTGTGTGACTCTCGCCTTGCATAATTATTTGAAAATGTTGAAAAATCGGGTTGCACATCTTTATCATAATATATGAAGTTAATCACACGATTAATGTTTCAGAACTGGAGTATATGAATTGGTTGCAGTCAGCATGAGTCAGTATGAGATCTCCCACCTTTAAGTATATGAATTGGTTGCAGTCAGCATGGGTCAGTATGAGATCTCCACACACCTATAAGTATGTGGATTGGTTGCAGTCAGCATGGGTCAGTATGAGATCTCCACACCTATAAGTATGTGGATCGGTTGCAGTCAGCATGGGTCAGTGTGAGATCTCCACACCTATAAGTATGTGGATTGGTTGCAGTCAGCATGGGTCAGTGTGAGATCTCCACACCTATAAGTATGTGGATTGGTTGCAGTCAGCATGGGTCAGTATGAGATCTCCACACCTATAAGTATGTGGATTGGTTGCAGTCAGCATGAGATCTCAACACCTATAAGTATGTGGATTGGTTGCAGTCAGCATGGGTCAGTATGAGATCTCCACACCTATAAGTATGTGGATTGGTTGCAGTCAGTATGAGATCTCCACACCTATAAGTATGTGGATTGGTTGACTTTTAAACTAACGTAAGGTTTCTGTGCACAGACGTTCAGGTAAAATCTGTGATATTCTCCTACACAGACGCCAGTCAAACTAAAATTAATTAGGAGTGTTATGTCCGATGGTGCGTTTTGAAAAGGATTCTCTTAAAATAGATTCTGTCAAGACATAGTAATACTGAGAGTACAAGAACGCTAGAATACATTCCACAAAATCATGATCATTAAGACAAGTTGTATTTCGCTGAGACTGCAACATTTCATCCACTTAACACAGAATGAAACATAGATAAAATAATGTTCTGTGTGAAAATGTTCTAATTGAAGATATTGTAGACCTGTGATATTTACAAGCTGTTGTGCGACGATGTTGTGTAACTTACTGTTTCGGTACCTACATTAACCCTTCTCTTGCTGAAATTGAAAATACATTTCTCCTTCTTTACCTATGCCCTGTTGTATAATTACATATATCTTCACTGTGTACAAGTATTTCGCTGTGCAATCACTGCTGTGGAGTGCACTGGTTGCACAATCAACTTGTAAATAGTGTAGACCCTGATGAGACAGCTATTGCAGGAGCTGTCTCATCTGGGTCTTCACTATTTACAGGTAGGCATATTGACGTGAATAGCAAGCGAAGGGTTAATAATCATCTTGTTATAAAATGATTCTGTGCTGTAAAATGTACTCTGAGATCAAGACAATAAAACCAAGAAGTTGGTGTGTGTTTTAAGAAACAAACTACAAGCGTAAGCGGCAAACAGCTGCTGCAATCATGCATTAGGTATGATAACAGCGCGTGCGTGGGCTTTATGCAACATGCCTTCGTCAAGCACGTGTGTGATTAACAAATGAAAGCACATGTGCAACAGTACCTCTCTATAGCAATCACTTAATAAACATTGATTTCTTTAAAAGCAGGTGCCTGCAGAACGAGAGTTATTAAGAAATCTCCTTTTGGTACTTTCTGCATAGCATTTGTCTGTATAAAACTACCACTTGTCTCTAACCACTGACTCCATTAATACACCTGTCTACGCAGTTTCGATCATGTCGGTCAAAACTTCCTGTGTCCATAATCCAATATAAAAGTAATCTAATTAATATCCATGATGTCGTTTTACATGAATATTCATGGACTTAATGGATAAAACAAACACTTAGTTACGAGACAATTCTAAAAAGTGATCACTTCAAAGGATTTAGTGGAGAAATAGAGAAGTTATACTTAAAATATGTTATCTAGAGCTCTGAAAGTCAATGGCGAATCTGTGATTATCGTTGAACACATGTTCATGGTAGTGGAATGACGGGTTTAGTACAGTAAACCTGCCTATAGTGACCACATACTAAATAAACGAGACTGTCTATAAGAACAGGTGGCTGCTTAATGCAGGACGAGAGTAACATAGAATGTCCTGCATACGTTTTGTCCTGCCTTAAACTATCTAGTGTTTTAAACAAAACAGGACAAGACTCGTTTCAGATGGTCGCTGTATAGCAATATCCCTCTAAAACGAACAATAAATTTAGCATAAATATCGCCCTTGAAGACAGGTGACAGCTTAATACACGGTGAAAGTCATGCAATAAACTCCTTGAGGGGCTTTCTGCATGACTTTCACCCTGCATTAAGCAACCACTTGCATAAACTTATATATATTCTTCTCCACTAGAATTCCGGATTAGAGGAGTTTTACTGTATAACATATGTTACTGCATGTAATTAAATACTCACCTTTATATACAGATTTCTGGTCTCGACCCTTGTATATTTCCTGGTTGTGTTTCCCTATTCCTTTGCCATGCTCGTCTTAGAATTCTGACACCATTCTATATCTGTAAGATTCCAACCATTCATATTTTAGTCTGGAGTATATTGCAACGGTTCTTTAGTATATACTGGTGTACTGAGGTAGTTTACCTTCGTCTAAACATGTCGTCTGCTGCCAACTATTCCCCCTGATAAGCATTTGCCTTCTGTAAAATGATGTCTGGTGTCAAAGAACTCTCATCTGTAACATTTTTCGCTACATTATCATATTTTTCGTTTAAGCTTTTGAGAAGCTATTGGTCGAGCGTCAAACAGCTTGGATCCTGATGAGACGGGGAGTTACCCGGTGTCTGGTCTGGATCCAAGCTGTTTGTAAATCCCACATAGTCGCGACGAGATGAAAGTGTAGAAAACAAAAACAGAAATGTTGAACTTGTATACTTTAAAAGCAGCCGTGGAGCTTGCTTCTGCAAAAATACATAATGAATAACATTTACAAATCATCTAAACATGCTTAAAACATTACTATTACCAATAGCATTTATATTATAAAAGTTTAGATTTTCTAATAATAAACATTTCCATGTTTGGCTCCTTATTTTTGTCCCAGTCTTGCCCCAGTCTCAAATTCCAGCCTGTTAAAATATAACGAGAGACACGTAGCCTTTGAAATTTAGCCGAGACAAAAAAATAAATACAGACATGTCTTAAGCGGCCATTAAAAAGTCTAAGTCTGGGTTTCTAAAACAGGTGGTAGCTAAATACAGGACAAAAGTGTTACAGAAAGCTCATATAGGAGCTTTCTGTATCACTATTACCCTACATTAACCCTTTCCGCTATAAATACGCCTTTCTTCACCTCTGTAAAATCCCCTATTGAAACCATTGTGATAAATAGAGCATTTGCTCCTATAGGAGCAAATTCTCTATTTTTCACAATGGTTTCAAACTACAAAATTCTTAATGTTTCCTTTTCTCTAGTTAATGCTCCTTTTCGGTACATTTATTCAAAGAGGTTGGATCTAAAAATAGCCTATGTGGTAATGGGTTAAGCAACTACCTACTTTTAAGATTCCTATGCTCAATAAATGAATTACCACTTAACCCATTCCCTCATGTTGACGACTTTTGACGACTCTGTAAAAGTCACTTAATGAAACCATTGTGACAAATAAAGCATTTGCTCCTATAGGAGCAAATGCTCTATTTGTCACAATGGTTTCAAACTTCAAAACTCTAAAAAAAATCCTTTTCTCTAGTTAATGCTCCATTTCGGTAGATTTATTTAAAGTGGTTGAATCTAAAAATAGCCTATGAGTTAATGGGTTAAGACTGGTTTCGACTGTAGTCAATATCATGCAGTTATATCTTACAATATCTAAATGTCTGTTTACATATGCCATGGTATAAATTCAGCTAAAATAGCCACGATGTCATTATTTCTTACATGAATATGCAACCAGGAAACGGTTAAATAACTGGATGAGAAGAATTTAAATACTTTTAGACTGGTGCCTGCTTAATGCAGGGTGAAAGTCATGCAGAAAGCTCCTGCATGACTTTCACTGTGCATTAACCATTTCGCTGCCAATGCCGGATCTGTGATTACCTATGCAAACAGTTTGGATCCAGATGAGGCGCCGAGTAACTCGGCGTCTCATCAGGATCCAAACTGTTTGTCTGTTTGTTACTATGTTTTTGAAACAAAAATGAAAATAAAATAATCAAAAGAATGAAAATTTGTAGCAGACGACAAAGTTAGCAGACGACAGAGTTTGGCAGCGAAAGGGTTAAGCAGCCACCTGTCCCAATGACCGATATTTATAATAAACGTAACGTCAGGTTTAGAGTGGTTTTACTGTAGGCCTACCATGAAATTTATCGTATACATGTATATATTTTTCACCCATTATCGGCTAAATAATTAAATCTGGATCATCTCTTTTTTATATCAAACATTATCATTAAAGATAATGACTTTTATGACACCAGTGCAGACTCTGACAAGACACGGAGCCCGTTGATCTTGGTCCCCACTGTTAGCAAATATGTTACATACTCAGTTTAATGCGTAATAGCAAATGTTTCGCACTTGGTCCTATGCTGAATCACACGTGACCATGCTGAATCACACGTGACCATGCTGAAGGGCAAATGGCAATGTTGAATCTCACGCGACCGAGGTTTCGTAAGGTTACAGAGGTTAGTAAGTACACGTAATAAGTCTTCCTGGTTTCGACTGACATTGTCATTTGCTGACCTTCAGGTGAACTTGGATGTTGTTTACATATAAAAAAATAATGCGTGTACAAACTTAATAGAAGCGGTCAACCTGCGTTTACGTGATACAACTTTAAGCCTTTCCCTCATAGAAACGCATGTTCACACCTTTGTAAACAAAGTAGACCATGATAAGGCAGTCCTGGAGGATTTGCTCAATTTGCTTGTGCAGTTAAATAGGGCTGATGCTATAGTTTCTGCCAAGATAAAAACATCCCTTGGTCATGTACAACTATAGAAAATCAGCTGATAAATATATCTATGGCGTCATTATTTCTTACATGGTCATGTACAACTATAGAAAATCAGCTGATAAATATATCTATGGCGTCATTATTTCTTACAGTAAAACCTCTCTTAACCGGAATTCTTGTAGAGAAGAATTTAGATATTTTAGGCAGGTGACTGCTTAATGCATGGTGAAAGTCATGCAGAAAGCTCCTCTAGGAGCTTTCTGCATGACTTCCACCCTGCATTAAGCTGTCACCTGTCCCCAATACCGATATTTGTACTAAATTTAACGTCCGATAAGAGAGGTTTTACTGTATATGAATATTCAACAAATAAAGGGTTAACCTTTTCCCTTATGTAAGCGCATTTTGACGCATATACAAACAGAGTAGACCCAGATCAGACGGTTCCTATAGGAGCCGTCTGATCAGGGTCTGTTCTGTTTGCTTATGGTGTAATATAGCTTCTGACTGAGCCAAAATTTCAGGTGTTCATAATTATATCACCATAAACAATAATCTTATTAATATTCATGACGTCATTATTTCGTACATGAATATTCAACAGATAAAGGGTTAACCATTCCCATCATGAATATTCTTGTAAGAAATAATGACGTCATGAATATTCTGACGTCATGAATATTCTTGTAAGAAATAATGACACGAGTATGTATTAGCTGAATGTTATATAATCGTAAATGTATACAGGAATTTGTAGCATTGACATAATATAATCTGTAACATTAGATTTATACAAATGTGCATGAACATAAGAAAACAGGACAGACCCTGGGCAGACGGTTCTTACAGAGGAGGTTGTGATCTGGGTCTAATCTGTTTGCTTATGAACTTATAATATATCTGGTTCTACAGTTCCAAAATATCACGTGTTCCTATGTCATTAAAAAACAATATTCATGATGTCATTATTTCTTACATTAATATTTAAATCCTTTCCTCCATGAATATTTATGTAAGAAAATATGACCTCATGGAATATTAATTGCAATACAGTTTGTAATTTGTTATAAAAACAAAAATGGACAAAGGAAAGTTGGCCATGACTGAAGCTGTAAAATCATATATATATTATATCACACGCAAACAGAGCAGACCCTGATCAGACGGTTCCTATAGGAGCCGTCTGATCTGGGTCTACTCTGTTTGCAAATGCATAGAAAGGCGTATTTATGGAGTAAAGAGTTAACAGGGAAAGGGTTAAGTAACAGCATTTGATCACTGCTATTGACACATCCTAGTGTATAGAAGCCGGGTAACACTGCATTTAATCACTGCTATTGACAAATCCTAGTGTATAGAAGCCGGGTAACGCTGCATTTCCTGCTTGTTATGCATGGACCCTTCGCTTGCTGAGCGCGATCTCAATGTCATTTGCAAGCAACTTGGATCCAACTGTAGTCTCATCAGGATCCCAAGCTGTTTGCCATTGGATGAATAGTTTCTCAAACATTTAAAAGTATCGAAAAATCACATAAAAACTGCAGCAGATCAGAATTTGTGGAGACATCATTTTAAAGGGTTAATATGTGTATAGCTAGATGACACGATTACTCAGTTTAAACATTATAAATTGTATGGATAGTCGGTGTTGAATGACTAGTCGGTAGCTTCTTTTATCCCTTCTGTTTGTTGTGTATGTCTTTCGGTTTTCTTGTTTACAATGTGTCTAAGGATTCAGTTTGTATGTATACATGTATGCTAGTTTACCTGTCAATCAGTTTGTATGTATACATGTATGCTAGTTTACCTGTCAATCTGTTTGTATGTGTACATGCATGCCAGTTTACCTGTCAATCAGTTTGTATGTGTACATGTATGCTAGTTTACCTGTCAATCAGTTTGTATGTGTACATGTATGCCAGTGTACCTGTCAATCAGTTTGTATGTGTACATGTATGCTAGTTTACCTGTCAATCAGTTTGTACGTGTACATGTATGCCAGTATACCTGTCAATCAGTTTGTATGTGTACATGTATGCTAGTTTACCTGTCAATCAGTTTGTCCATATGTCTATTATAAATGGAGTTATTTCTGTCCGTCTGCCTGCATGTGTGTTGTCTGCCTGCATGGTTGCCTTATGTATGCCAGTCTCTCTCTCTCTCTCCCTCTCTCTATCCCTCTTTCTCTCGCTACCCATGGTTGCACGCTGTATGATTAAATGTGTATGTTTGCTAACCAGCTTGCCTGCCTGCGTGTCTCTCAGTAAATTTGTTTGTCCTTTTCTGTATGTCCTGTAATGCAGGAATACTGAGTAGATATTCAGCATTTATATAACATTAATTAATGTTTACAATTTTACACTTCAGTGCCTCTATTTAACTATGTGCACCATATATGTTCCTCGTTACATCCTCCGTTGTTCTTGGCCATATTTACAGCCAGCTGTCAATATATTTGATCAGAGAAAAAAAATAATCAAACTACAACTAAGCAATATTTATTTTCATTAAAAAGTTACTACATGTAAAACTACATGTTGACCAATGATTTACCCCTTAGCGAGCCCCGCACATGCCAGCTTTATAAATGAACAATGTATCCCCCTGCACTGCTGCAAGATAAGCACATGCTACATCGGCATACATATCGAATTTCTAACTACAAAGAAAACGTACCAATTCCACCTCCAAATGTTTCCAGAAATTTCCAAATTGTTTTTCAACCATCAATTGGAGCACGATTTGTATCCGCTATAACTCCTACCCACTGATGCAGACATACTGGTTACAGCTCAAGGTCAATAGTGCCGTAGTGGCAATGTGAAGGTCACGGGGCGAGAAAGAGGGCGACGTTTATATTTTAAGGTCCAGTTTAGTGTCTGTTGTTGGTTTTTCTTTCCGAACAAATACACCAGAAAACCCAAAACAGCATAATTATGTCGCAAACTTTACGTTACCCTCTATAATATATGTTTATAAAACTAAATAGATCCTTCAGAAAAAATATCTGAACAAAAGCAAAATACCAATTTTATAACCGGAAATTTAAACCCAGCTTGGTCAATATATTTCACTGACTCACGCAGTCAATGGATGTCGTCTGCTTCAGCAGTCATATCGTCTGCTATTTATAATCGTTCTATTCATGTAACAAACTTTAATAGTGAAATCATAAATATATACAATAGTAGCATCTTGTAATGGGATATGAACACGGGAGTTTGAAACTGCAGAAGCTGTTATCTCATATTCAAAGAGAAAAGAATCTGATCAGACGACTCCAGATACAGGAGCAAAATGGGGATATGCTAAAGAATATCCAGTCAGGCGAGCATCCTGTAGGCTGAGGGGAGGAGTAATAAACCCGTGTTATAAACTGCTCCGCCTTCTTTTCAAGCTGTTTAAGTGGATTTTGCTTTGGTGGTTACATCTGAACTAAAAGAACCAAAGGACCATATATTGTTGTATGTTAAGACAGAGACCTATATTACGTCTCTGGTTAAGATGACAGCAATTCAACAAGTGCAACAGTCAATAGTATTTTGGGTTTCTTTTGCCAAAACTTTTATTCAGTATCAAACTATCATTTAGAATTTAGATCCGTTTGTAATGGCCATTTAAAACTAATTAAATACGCTGACATAATAAGCGAAAAGAACACATTTCTGATATAAATATATATTAGAAAGAACATATTTCCAAAACTATTGGAACAGATTCGGTCATGTAGTCTGCATTTTAGACATAAAAGACAGTCTCCACCTTCCTTTTATTCTCTTGATACCTGTCCCTTATCATTCCGCGTAAATTTATACTTATATATAGATAATATATACGTCTTTCTAACAGTCTGTGTGTCTGTCTGTGTGTGTGTGTCTGTCCTGTCTGTCAGACCCTTCTTCGCCCCTCGTCTCAGTGGATGTATCAAAGACCTATGATAATAGGTCTTTGGATGATAGATATAATCTTTATTTACATCTCATCAATGCACAACTCAGTATATATATAAAAACATATACAAAAACCTTTCAAATAGTGCATAATATATATAGCCATTCCATAAAGGAATTATAAGAGATGGTAAAAATGACATCGCATGTTATATATAACACATATAACACACTAAAGTACCCCGATGTTTAAAATCTACATCTGTTAAGAAAACTTAAAGATCAAAATGATATGATACTACATATCAGGAACATCAGATAGACCTAAAAATAAATAATAATAACAAGTATATTAACAAAGTGAAACTTGCCGTCTCTGTAAAATGTAAAAGAAGGTTTTGGCACAGTCCCTTATCATGTCTGTGTTGGAAAACAGAAACACATATTTATTAAAATCACCTAAGTCTAATGTCTGGATGTATATACTTTTAAGCACCTCTCTTCAGTGGATACAATACAATTAGAATGCAAACTATATTTGTACTTTTTAGCTCCTCGCCTCAGTGGATGTATATACGCTTAAGCCCATCGTCTCAGTGGATGCTTGTACTTTTTAGCCCCTCGTCTCAGTGGATGTATATATTTTTAAGCACGTCGATATATATATATATATATATATATATATATATATATATATATATATTGAAAAGATAAAGTGACACCACTTGTGAAGATTTACATTTTTATTCCCTACCGGTTTCACTACTGCTCATCAGGGGAATAACAAATACATAGCAATACATTGCTATGTATTTGTTATTCCCCTGATGAGCAGTAGTGAAACCGGTAGGGAATAAAAATGTAAATCTTCACAAGTGGTGTCACTTTATCTTTTCAATATAATTTTCTTGTTCTGGACTTTCTTTTTACCTATATATATATATATATATATAAATAAATATATATATCGTCTCAGTGGATGCTACTCCACTGTATAATTCCGCGCTTGAATACAGGTTTGATCTATTTTCTCTTTATACGTATGGTTAAGGGAGGCAAATCTGTGAAGACACCTTTTTACTATGTCAGCATTGCCTCCCTTTATCTATTGAAATGTGATCTCTTAACATACAGGCATTAATGATTTCAAAGACAATTTATTGTCTATAGTCGTCACATAGCTTCTGGTATAGCTAATGTTATTTCTTGTAAACCCGACTGAAAATAAAGCTTCTTGTAACTCCTTTTTAGTCCCTCGTCCCAGTTGCTGTGTGTACTTATTAACCCCTCGCCTCTGTGGATGTTTGTACTTTTTAGCACCTCGCCTCAGTGGATGTATATGCTTAAAATTAAGCCCCTCGTCTCAGTGGATGGAAGTCCTTTTTAGCCCCTCGTCTTAGGGGATGTATGTACTTATTAGCCCCTCGTCTCAGTAGATGATTGAACTTTTTAGCACTTCGCCTCAGTGGATGTATATACCGCTTAGTCCCTCGTCTCAGTGAATACTTAATAGCCCGTCTCTCAGTGGATGTATATACTTTGAAGCACCTCGTCACAGTGGATGCAACTCCGTTTTAGCCCCTTGTCTCAGTGGATGTGTATACCTAATAGCCCCTCGTCACAGTGGACGTTTGTACCTTTTAGAACCTCGCCTCAGTGGACGTAATTCCTTTTTATCCCCTCGTCTCTGTGGATGTAATTACAAGTCCATTTTAGCCCCTCGTCTCAGTGGATGTTTGTACTTTTTAGCATGTCGCCTCAGTACCTGGTCTCAGTGTATGTATGTAGTTATTAGCCCCTCGTTTTAGTGGATGTCTGTACTTTTTAGAACCTCGCCTCAGTGGACGTAAGTCCTTTTTACCATCTCGTCTCAGTAGATGTATATACTTTTAATCCCCTCGTCTCAGTGGATATACATGTATGTCCTTTTAGCCCCTCGTCTCAGTGGATGTATGTAGTTATTAGCCCCTCTTCTCAGTGGCTGCAAGTCCTTTTTAGCCCCTCGTCTCAGTGGACGTAAGTCCTTTTTACCATCTCGTCTCAGTAGATGTATATACTTTTAATCCCCTCGTCTCAGTGGATATACATGTATGTCCTTTTAGCCCCTCCTCCCAGTGGATATATTTACTTAATTAGCCCCTCTTCTCAGTGGCTGCAAGTCCTTTTTAGCCCCTCGTCTCAGTGGATGTATGTACGTGTACTTATAAATAAGCCCCTCGTGTCAGTGGATGTTTGTACTTTTTAGCACCTCGCCCCAATGTTTATACTTTTAAGCCCCTCGTCTCAGTGGATATACAATGTATATATACTTTTCAATCCCTCGCCTTGAACACTGGATACATGTACTGATTTAGCCCCTCGTCTCAGTAGATACATGTACTTAATTAGCCCCTCGTCTCAGTGGATACATCTACTTATTAACCCCTCGTGTTAGTGGATAATCTACTTATTAACCCCTCCTCCCAGTGGATATATTTACTTTTTAGCCCCTCGCCTCAGTGTATACATCTACTTATTAGCCCCTCGTGGATATACATGTATGTTTAGATCCTCGAGTCAGTGACTCAGTGGATATATTTGCTTTGCTTACCGACATATCAGCTTAACTTGCAGTAGATATATAAGTTGTTCAGTCACTCGCCTCAATGGATATATCGTGTGCTCAGATCTTCGCCTCAGTGGATATGTTTGCTTTTTATTCCATCCCGTCTATGGATATATCTGCTTTTCAGTCCTTCTCATCAGTGAATATATACAGCTTTCTCATTGTATCACGGGTTCCATTGTATCACGGTATTTATAAACACGGGAATTATCGCGGATAACATCATTAACTAGGCCCCTATTTGTATAAAAAACAACAACATGGAAGTCAGATTTTGTTCAGAAAGAGCCATTTCTTCGAAAACGTCGAGATAACTGGAAAGTAAATAATATTTTTGTATATTTTGAATCAATATAGCGATTATTCATAGTAGATTCCACCATGCCTCCTTCACAAAAAAGTCCCACATAAATATTTATCAATACGGAGCCTACTTTGACAGCTGTGGTCTGATTCTCCTATATCCGATATACAACTTATTGACGTGACAAGTAACCTCGACCTTGTTATGAAGGAAAAAACTATGGAAAGAATAAAGGAACATAATAGTGAATTATTTCCATTTTCACCCTGTAATGTGTGTGACAAGAAGCAACCAGAAGAATTGGTTAAGTTAGCAGGTGCTGTGGTCGGGTGTTGTGTTCGTCAAGTGGAGAAAATATGTGACTATTTATCCTGGACACATTTATCATTTTCCTCTCCAGTTAAAGTTTTACGAAGTTGAAGTGTCTTGAGGTGTCCATATTGTGTAGGAAATTATGAGATTTGTCTACAAAACTGTAAATAGTTCGTATGTGCCCTTTTCCCACCACTTTTGATGTTTATTTCATCCGTTTTGATAATTCCTAAACAACAGCAATCGTGACAATAAATTACTGGATTTGTGCTCCATAGACTCGATTCTATTATTAGTGTGATATAATGGTAAACTCCCTCAAATCACATCACGCATATGGTAGTTATAAAAACACCAACAAAACAGCAAATATCGGTGTTTATTAAATAAAATTCACATGAATGTACAAGAATCATTTACCCCTAAACATGTAAAAAATAATAAACAGCAAGTTAGTCTTTTTATATAGTTATTAATTATTATTGTAAAAAAAGATAAGTACCGTGGTACAACGGAACTCCGGGGTATATACAGTATAACCTCTCTTAACCGGAATTCTAGTAGATAATAATTTAGATACTTTTAGGCAGGTGGCTGCTTAATGCAGGGCGAAAGTCATGCAGAAAGCTCCTCTAGGAGCTTTCTGCATGACTTTCACCCTGCATTAAGCTGCCACCTGTCTCCAAGACCGATATTCATACTAAATTTAACTGCCGGTTAAGAGAGGTTTTACTGTATAAATATGCGTTTAATCCTCATCCCATGGTTTCTAGTCCCTCTCCACAGTGGCTATGTTATTCAACCCCTCGTCCTAGTGCATATATTTGCTTCTTAGCATCTTGTCTTAAAAGTGTGTAACAGTTTGAATTTTAAGGGAGTTAAATGAGGTTAGCTTATTGATTATGTTTTGTTGTTGTGAAGGTTGTCTCCCTTTACTTAAGCAGGGTTCTGCTTTGCTGTGTAGCATCATGGGAATCTCGCTCATGCATACAATTGCACTGGACATGTCTGGCATGTATAGGTGGGCTCGGTGCAAGCCCTTTATTTGAGAGAGAACAGTTGTGTTTTGCTTGGAAGTAGATGTTTATATTGTTTGTGTTAAATGTAAATTCGCTTCCTATTTGGTATTACTATCTTAGTTTGTATTAGATTAAACCATTTCTCTGTTTAATGTTTATTCCAAGTTTAGCAAACAGAACAGAGCCTCACCAGACCGCTCCCATATGGAACGTCTGATCTGGGTCTACTCTGTTTGCTAGTGCTTTAAAAATAGTTTATATGTAGGAAAGGGTAGAATGTACTGCCATTCTACAGTATAGGAACAAATATATTCAAGTAAATTAACATTAGTTTTCATGTTATTAGTTTTGGAAATTGAATACTGCTTAAGCCGGCGCTAGAGGGCGTGAGTAGTGTTGTACTTTTAATTACTACTCATGAACAGGCTCAATAAAACCGAGTCTGTAATTTTCTCTTTTTGCATTGCTACTTTTGCTTTCGAAGGATCACCCATTTTCAGAATATATTAATTTCTACTTTGCAAGTTTTCATTGAAAATGCCTCCCTGTTGTTTAAATTCATTTGTTCTGTATTAAGTTTAGCAAATTCCTTTCTTAGTGTTTGACTGGTGTTTTACTGACAATAACTTGTTAATCATATTCATATTCATAAACTAAACTAATGCTAATATAACTAAGGCACTGCCTCTAATGGGAATCGACAATCAACATCTTTTACACGTGAGCACAGAAATTCGTATTGTCTGAGATGAAGTAGAAGAAAAAATAGATAAAGAATTTAAAGAAAGTATGTGCATTTCAAGTCTTACTTAGTACAGGAAACACTAAAGAAATGGGAGATAATTCAAAATATAACTTAGAATCTCGTACATGGTACACTGTCTACATGTGCTTAAGATGCGTGTCAAATTAACCCTTTTCTTCATAAAACGTGTTTTCAAGCATCTGAAAACAGAGTAGACCAAGACCAGATGGTTCATACATAAAAATAATGATGATAATGATAATAACAATAGTGCCCAGTATCGTCAGAGTCATTATACATACGTATCATGTCACTGGTATCGTTCATCTAAGACAATAGGCCATGAGGTCTAAACGTAAGAACGTACATTTATGTATGTCGAATTAATAAATATTCATCAGGGAAAGGGTTAAACATGAGCCCTAGTAGATAGTGTAATTTGTGTAGGAATACTCAGTGCCATCATGGCACTGAGTATTCCTACAAAAAATACACTATCTACTAGCAACTAATTAAGCCATACATCAAAAAAAATGTTGGCCCAGTGAATGAACAAATTTAAATCAGGGATACATTTCAAAATGTGTGTTGCTAGAGTTAAGGCCCTTGTACCTGGTACATTGAGTGTGTCTACTCATGATATGGGCCAAATTATATGGAGATTGGCTAATGCAAAATATATTGGTATGCCTGTGACAAAATCAAATAGACCAACACACAGTTGCTACTTTGGCAACTGTTGAGTTGACCACAAGCAGGCTAGACAAAAATCAGGGCACTCACTGTAATAAAGTAAATTAACAATAAATTGAAAACTCATACACATTGTTTATGTGTGCAATTTTGAATTTGACAGGATGAGTTGAGAATGGTTGGAACTGAAATGTTGATACTGCATACAAAGTAAACTCATTTAGCTACATAAACCCCTGTACTGATGATGAATCAAGATCCAGTTTGAAGTAGTTAATATTTTATCTTTTTTGAGATACACATGGGCAAGAAAGTGAGAAATTTGACAGGAATATTTACAACAGAAGCATTGAAAGGGTCATGTCTCACCGGTCAGCAGAAATGTGACCCCAAAAAAGATGCCATACTATACATAATCCCTATCTGTCATCCTGCTAAAGCAATTGACACAAAAAGTGCACATAGTATCATAAATTTTGTTTGGGACAATTATTTTTTTCTGTTTCAAGGTTGTCTATAGCACTTACTGACTCCAAAAAGCATTTCCAATAGGCAGTGCTAGGATTTGAACCTAGACTCCCTCTATGGCTAAGCCAAGGAGGCGTTCTTCCATTAAACTACACTGACAGCATTTATGGAAATTGCCAGTTTGGAGCACAAGCTAACTTAGATTTTGATATTCACAACTATTTTTCAGCTCAGCATGTAATTTGTTAAGAGGTTTTTAGACAGGAATCATTTCGGAAAAGGAGAGAATTACAGATTTCTTTTTAAAACCAGGGAATATGGAGACGGCTCAGGCGAGTACAACTCCTTCCAAAGACACTGAATATACTTCACAATCAGATGTTCACATTTTTCAGGGTTCTGTAGCTCTCAATTCTGAAACAACATAAATACAAAAGATGGTCATGGCCCTTCAATTTTATTGTACAAAATTGACATCATGCCAGTGATTTTTTACTTTACTGTGAAGAATGTCTTTTCTCTTCGATATCGTGTCAGCCCCCCACCCCGATTTTTTTTAAATCCCCCTTTTTGGACAGGGGCAAACCCCATCGCCAGCCCGACCTCCGCCCAAATTCACATTTGTGTACTCTAAATGGTGACATCAAGCTACTTTTGGTTTTAACATATCTCAGCAGAGTACACCGTGAGAAGGCAACCATTATAAAATTAGCATGCTGTCTTACAGTTTATTGATGAGACTACCGTCACCCCTATTTTCAAATTTCTAGAATAAACACTGTATTTTTATCAAAGGGTCAATTAACACTCAATTTTTACCATTGTTTTGAAAGGTTTAACTCATATCCGCGGATATGAATCTCATATCCGGTGTTTAGTCATACCGGTATAGCGATTATTTTTGGTTGCATGACAACCGGGGTTCTAGATAGATCCAGATTATTTTAACAATTTTGACAGAGCTCAGCATGGTACAAATATCATGTATGTGGAGGTTGATTACATTCTGCCATGTAGTATCAGAGGATATATCCGAGATGTCGTTGTTGACTTACGGTCAGGACTCGGACGATCACAAAAGCTCATCAGAGCATATTCAGAGCTAAAATTCAGTATAAGTTATTCCTTGTAATCTGCTTGCTGATTGCTCGTTATAACAAAGAACGGTCATATATTGTAACATAACCCTACCTGTTACGTCCCTACACAATCACACCTCAATCATTGCATGTCTTCAGCGGCACTGACATGCAAGTCGAAGTCAGAAAAATATGTACATTTACTTCTCGCAAGCCGCTCGTAATTTCATTAGTCCAATCACTTACAATAAATATTGTTTAATGTACCTTCTTGTGTGTATTAAAAGGCGTTATATCCAATGTCTGTTTGATGTAGACACTCTTTATTCACTGTAATTTGTCGATTCGAGTCAATTTCAATATGGCGGCATCTGTCAGAAAAAAAAGAAGAATGTCCGAGATGTAGCGATAAAAGAAATTCTAAAAGATTGACTGTACCACGATGTATTACCCGATTTACGGCGTCGCCGATTCAATTGCATTTCTCAGAAAATTACATGTCGATTTCGGATTTTCGGCGCTGGTCAATGTTTTTCAATGAAAACTCCCGAAATAGCCGAATGGATTTTGTCACACACTTTTTACAGGGTTAACCTTTTGTACCGTAGAGGGAATCGACGGCGCCTTCGGCGCCCGGTCGATTCCCTATAATTTGCAGTTTAACCCCATATTGAAAGAGAGCGGAGAGAGCGTGGACCAGCTCTGTTCCCATAGAAATTGTAATTGATTGGAAATAATGAAATAACTTAAAATGAGTATTGAAATGAATGTATTTATTAAACGAACATTGCCGTACTTGTATGTTATAACATGTATGTTTGATATAGTGAATTTGTGATTAAGTGCTCCTTTATGTTTATTTACCGAGCTTAAACTTTGGATAGCTGTAATAAAGCTATATAGAGGCTTCGCCTTGTCTGTTCAAAGTATAGCCCTTACCTCGGTGCATATATCTGCATATCTGCAATGTAGACCAAGACCTAATTGAACATACATGTATTGTCTGTTTGCCCTTTTTTCATTGGCGGTGCTTGTGATACTTCATTGTATAAATGTTAACAGCATGATCACTTCCTTTGTCGTGTAGAGAGCATTGAATCCGAAAAGTGGAGGTAACTTTTACTTTAAAGGGGATGTCCCTACATTTGACGCGTTTCATAAACACTTAAAATATACAAAACTCATTTGTTTATATGCTGAAAAGTAGTATATCGCAAAAAGCCCCATCCAATTACCGTTTATAATGAAAAACATCCATGTGTTTGATATCGCCGATCCCGGTTTTACTCCCCGATGTTTCAGTTTTATTCGGGTTGGGTTTTAGTTTCGTAACTGTTCGCCCTATTCGCGATTCTCCGACCACTTCCGAGAAAGCTATTACGTAAACAATGGAGGGATCGGGTGATCATCGGCAAACAAATCAGTATTGATGAAATCGGTTTATTTGTATCACAGGGGCATTTTTCGATATAAGTTCAAATTGGGAACCTTCATAATAATGATAGAGCATAACAAATACCAAATTTTATGATATTATTGAAAATATGCGATCATTGTAGGGACTTCCTCTTTAACACTTTCTTTACTTTACGGCTACTATACGCATTCATGTCATGGAACATCTCGATGTAAGGAATATATTTTCAATATTTGATACAACAATTGCCGTTTATTAACACTTATCGTGCTAGGCGCGACCACGATCGAAGTTGCAAACAGTCTGGATCCGGACCAGACACCGAATGACCCACGCTGTTTGTCGCTCGGACATTTTTTCACCAAATTTGATGTGCATCTAACGATGTTGAATATTGGATTAGACGAAACTTCAAGAAAATGTCACTTTATTCAGCAAGATAAGGGTTAAGATAATACCACTTTGCCTGAAAATGTATACCTCTATTTTAATATGTTTTGCCGTTCGTTACCATACGAAGATGAAAATCATTACACAACTCACAAAAAAACGTAGCGTTTGCCTAAAAATAAAGCTTTCAACTATTATATTTAATTAATCCCGAACCATTTTCTGTGAAGTTTACGCTGTGTTACAGTGTAACTCTTTCAACTCTATAGTCCGCCATTGACTGTATCTACAAACAGTGTCGACCCAGCTTATATGGCTATATTTGATCCGTTTGAAACGAACTTGTAAATATTTATAGAAACAGAAACCAATTATTTTTCTGAGGTTGAAGGGTTAAACTAACGCTGAATGAACCTATTATTCCTACGACTTTACAGTTATACAGGAAAGTGGTGATAAATAGCCAGGACATCTGCTAGGAGTCTGCTTCCCTGTCGGAAAGCTAATTAGGGGGCAATAAATTTCAGATTGACCTGGGTCAGATTTTTCTCTCTGTTATAAACCTCTCATGTGGCATTGGCTCCTGCATACATGTATGCATAGCTTTACATTCTAGGTTTATGTGTGGCAGAGTATGGATAATAGAGGATAATAATTGAGATTTCTCTAAATATAACTGGTAATGATCGGCCTCTTTTCACACTGGATCTGCTGAACATTGTGCTCCAGTTTAAATCTGAGAAGGCAAACTTGCAAAATTTAGTATGTTGATGTTAGTTCAATTTGTATGTTTTGTCATTAGTAAATAGATCTGGATTAGGAACTTTTTCGAACCCTCTAATCTCGGTCTAAGTTGTTTTTCAGGATGGTTAATATGCAAGGTAAACTGTTGAAAACCTTAAACGGGTCCCTGATCTCGTTCAGCACTGCAGTACCAAGTTCACTTTGCTAAGTAAACCATTGTATATCTAATGCTTTGGTGTATCTTGAAATTATGTTTTGGTTTGTGCAAACCATCCAGTTTGGATATCTAGTATGTTAATGCTGGTTGATTTAGTACCCCTTTCCCTTATATGCTATATTTAGACTCAGAGAAGGGGTCTGGTGAAAAGAAAAAAAATGTATAGAAGAAAAAAAAATGTTTGAATAGTTTTAAAACCGTTGTAAGAAAATGAACATTTGCTGATTCCCAACAATTGCTTCATTTACCCATTTCCCACAATGTAACTTACACAGAAACGGGACATTCCGTTTCTATATGAGGAAAACGATTAAATTTTAGTATCGAGTAACTGCACAGAATAGGATTAGAGTCTTGTTCAAGCACATTCATCTTTACACTGCAGTTTCTTGGTGTCTACCTAATTGCACTATTGTAATGATTGCATATTTTGTGTGTTGATGTTAGCTGAATTTGCTGTTTTGTAATAAGTAGAAAATGAAACTCTGGTTTAAATCCAAATACTGTGGATCTACGCAATTTTCTGATTCATTAAACAAGACAAACTATTGCAAATATGGTATATTAACCCTTTCCCTCATATAAACGTGTTTTCACGCATTTGCAAACAGAGTAGACCCAGATCAGACGGCTCCTAGAGGAGCCATCTAATCAGGGTCTACTCTGTTTGCTAATAGAATTTGATATATCGATTTCTTGACTTTCTGGAGAAGGAGATCTTCCGGTTCCGGTAGAAATGTAATCAAAATGTCAGTGTAGTTAAAAATATCACAGATTACCACGAAACAGATAGATATTGGACATAAAGTTTGAAAGACATTCATTGGAAACATGACTTTTTGAAGCGGTAATTATATCTGTCTGCTATTTCGCTGTTTTAAGTTAGAAAGCACGTTTGAAAAAAATGCTGTGTCGGGAATAGTGGGCGGGGTAGAAAACTAGAGGACAGAGGTGACCCAAGGGGCACGTCAAAGTTTCTCCGTCACGCTTGAGTGACTTTACTTTACTTTATGCAAGCGTAGAGAACAGGTGGCTGTGTAGCGGTTTTACATTATACTGGCCTGCACGCATTGTATTGCGGTGACAAGAATGAACACTAATCCGAACTCGAACGAAAGAGCGCATTCCTCGACTATAGTCAAACAACTAGGTCTGACGGGTCACGGGTTCGCCGAGTCCATTTTTAAGGGAGATCAGCATTTCGGATATCCACGTGCCATTTATAAAAGAAAATGTTTAGTTATAGGTATAAAGAATAAGCGCATTAGTTATCGGAAATATAGCGCAGTGGATAAGACGTAGGACCATAAAGAAGTATATGATCGGCGAACATTTTATTAGGCGTAGGTTCGAGTCTCGCATCAACCTAAAATATTTTTTTTGCTAAAAATATTAAGGAAAGTCCCCTTAAGAGCATTAGTTTTGTTGTGCATTAAGAAGCCACTTGTACAAAACATTTGCTAAAACTTACATTGATATTCATATTTTAGCATCGATTTATTATTGAAAATATGGCTAATATAGGACTCGAACTCAAACAAAGGCACCCTTCCCTAACATAGACGACCATGTGCATAAATGGCCATTAGAATTATACAATATGACAAAAAATAATACTCTACTATTCATTGAAAAATAAAAAAAAAAGTTTAAGGTCGACACGGGATTCGAACCCACGCTCAATAAAAAAAACTATTCTCGCAATGTCTTCTGCGTACCTAGACTTTACCCACTGCGCTAAACTGCTGACAACAATTCCGCTTTCAATTTTATCTTATATACTTAACTCGTCTGTTTAAAAAATGGTCCGAGAACATGCGGAATGCTGATCTCCCTAAAAAATGGACTCGGTTGACCTTTGACACGTCAGACCTAGTTGTTTGACTATACCAGCGAGTTTGATTCTAGCACGAGCGCACTTGATCAGAGCGTATTTAACGGGAACCCAGACACTCTTGTTAAGAAAGGGAAGGGGAAGAAGAAGAAGAGAATAGAAGAGCAGAAACAGAGCACGATGGACGCATTCGTGTGCAGCGTGCAAAATGGGGATAACTCTGGAGCAGATACGCAAAGTTCTGTCGAAAGGAAAATTGACGAGATAAATGAGAAACTGTCTCAAATGCTGACGAAAAACGATAGAAGTTTTATCAGAGACATAGTTAAGTCAACGATTGACGAAATTAAAGACCAGATTCTGACGTCAGTGACTCGAAGGATCGACATTCTCGAGGGCGAAGTCCATGATAGGTGTGTGGAGTCAGATAAGTATAGAAAGGAGCTGCAGGAAAAAGAAGAAGAAATCAGTACTCTTAAAGAACAGAACAGACAGCTTGAGGAAAGCGTTGACACTGAGAAAAAGGCGAGAGAGAAATGTGTAAACGACCTTGAACGGTATGGTCGTAGAAACAGTGTAAGGATCAGTGGTATTCCTCATGACGAGCATAAACAGCCGTCAGATTCTGTCGGGGAGATAGTTGTGAGGACACTGAATGAAAAGACAGACATGTGCCTTAAAGCCGATGACATAGACATTGCCCACAGACTTGGCCGGTGGGCGAGAGGGAAGGACCGGTCCGTTATTGTGAAATTTGTGAGGAGACAGACCAAGATTAACTTAATGAAACGCGCGAAACACTTGAAGAGCAAGAATATATTTGTGAACGAAGACTTAACGCGGCAAAACCAGCAAGTCTTAGCTTCACTGAGATTAAAAGACCCGGAAAACGTTAAGAAGTGTTGGTCTTTTGAAGGCAAGCTTTTTGCTTTGTTTAAAGACAATGCGGAACCGACTGAAATAAAGTTCCAGGACTTTGACACATGGCTGACGAAACCGTGGCCTAAAAAGTTGGGGGATGATGAAAGCCCTGTTGATACTCGTTAACCGTTTACTTGTAAGAAGTGATCATGTGTTAACTGTATTGTCATGGTGTTATATGAGTATATGACTTCTTAAAGATGCGAAAACTGTTAGGTAATATTTGTATTGACTCCTAGGCAATAGGTTCGTAAGCAAACAGAGTAGACGCTAAGCAGACAGCCCCTCCTGTAGCTGTCTGATATGAGTATATTCTGTTTGCTTGAAGGGGGTACATGTACATGTATTAGGTAAAGTGTGTTTCTGAGTATATACCCAGAAATACGTTGTTTCGTATAGGCACTTTATGCGTGTTTTATATTTGGGAGTGCTTTAGCCTTTTGCAAACTACATTTTCGTGATCTAAGCTGTAATTAGAATGTCTACCCAAATGCAGCCAGTGTGTAATTCAGTTTGGATCCTGATGAGATGTCGAGTAAATTGACGTACCATCTAGATCCAAACTGCCTGCATAGGTAATGACTCATCCGACCGCAGTAGGCAAAGGGTTGAAACGCTATTTTCACAACATGGTTTGTTCTGAGACTTGTTTAAACCCTTCCATTGTTCTGTAGGTATTTCATTACTTACTGAAAGTCGGTTATTATAGCCGTTCTAGAAACTGAACGAATGGATCTTCAAATTCCGTTTGCAAAGAGAGCAGACCCCGATCAGACGGCTCGTAAAGGTTCCCTCTGGTCTGGGTCGGCTCTGCTTGCAAACGCGTGAAAACACGCTTGTATGAAGGAAAAGGTTGTTCGCTTTCTCTGATACGAGTCTCCACTGTTTTTAAATGTTAGATTCGATGTATGTATACCTATAACTGAAATAGCCTATATATTATACGTAACATGTGTAGTAAAACCTCTCCGAGACAATCGGTCAATAGAGGTCTGGTTTTGCGTTCAACTCGTTCCCTGTGTAATATTCATGAGATGAACGACATTGTCATGAGTATCAATGTGGCGAGCTGTTTTAAAGCAATGTTAATAAAGAAATCTTTACTGTGGCAGAGAGTATAGAATCAGATCTGTATTGTACCGGAAGCAAACGGAGTAGACCCTGGCCAGACGACTCCTATATGAACCATCTGATCTAGGTCTACCTTGTTTGCAAATGCGTAGAAATCGTTTGGTTAAGCGGGCGGGATACAGATTAAGTAGTTTAAGCTGCGGTCAATCTCGCCACACTGCTGTCATGACGCTGAAATACGTTGTTTCATATAAACACTGTATGCGTGTTGTATATTTGGGAGTGCTTTAGCCTTTTGCAGACTACATTTTCGTAATCTAAGCTGTAATTAGAATGTCTACCCAAATGCAGCCAGGGTGTAATTCAGTTTGGATCCTGATGATACGTCGAGTAAATTGACGTACCATCTAGATCCGAACTGCCTGCACAAGTGATGATGACTCATCCGACCGCAGTAGGCAAAGGGTTGAAACGCTATTTTCTAGTTGAAACATAGTTTGTTCTAAGACTTGTTTAACCATTCCACTGTACTGTAGGTATTTCATTACTTACTGAAGGTCGGGCTTTGTCGCCATTTTAGAAACTAAACGGACGGATTTTTCAAATTCAACTTGAACAGAACAGATCCCGAACAGACGGCCCGTAAAGGTGCCTTCTGGTCTGGGTCAATCCGGTTTTGCAAATGAGTGAAAACACGTTTGTATGACGGAAAGGGTTGGTCGCTTTCTCTGATACGAGTTTCCACTGTTTTTTTTACCCATTACCTTATAAGCTATTTTATATCCTGTCTCTTTGAATAAATCCACCGAAAAGGAGCATTAACTAGAGAAGAGGCAAATTTCAGAATTTTGTAGCTTGAAACCTTTGTGATGAATAGAGCATTAGGAGCAAATGCTCTATTGATCACAAATTGTTTTTTCACAAAGTGACTTTTACAGAGTCGTCGAAATTAGTCAATATGAGGGAATGGGTTAAATGTTAGATTCGATGTATGTATACCTATAACTGAAATAGCCTATATATTATACGTAACATGTGTAGTAAAACCTCTCCGAGACAATCGGTCAATAGAGGTCTGGTTTTGCGTTCAACTCGTTCCCTGTTTAATATTCATGAGATGAACGACATTGTCATGGGTATTAATGTATTAATTTAAATTAATTTAAAGCAATGTTAATAAAGAAATCTGTACTGTGGCAGAGAGTATAGAATCAGATCTGTATTGTACCGGAAGCAAACGGAGTAGACCCTTGCCAGACGACTCCTATATGAACCATCTGATCCGGGTCAACATTGTTTGCTTGCAAACTCGTGAAAATAGTTTAGTTAAGCGGGCAGGACGCAGATTAAGTAGTTGCGGATCCATTCATTCTCGCCGCACTTTATACACTGAAGTAACTGAGATTGTTTTCTTATCTGTATTGTATTATATTATGTTACTGTCAGATTGTATAAGTGTAGTGTTTGAAATAGCTGGGTGGCATCTGTTTCCATAATGTGCGGTAGCCCTGTTAGATCCGTGAAATTTCGTTTACGGAATAGAAATGTCTGTGACGCGGGCAAAGGAAAAGTGTGTGTATGTGTGTGTATGTGTATTTGTATATGTATGTATAAGTGTGTGTGTGTGTGTGTATATATCTAGAAATGGTGTTTGTTATACCCCACACAACGAAGTTTGGGGGGTATATACTGGAATCAGGTTGTCCGTCTGTCCGTCTGTCCGTCCGTCTGTCCGTCCGTCTGTCCGTCTGTCCGTCCGTGGACACACTTTTGTCCGGCCTTCTTCTTCTACAGTTTTGCTTCAATTTTGTTGAAAGTTCATGTATAGCCATATGACCATATAAACCTGTGCACCGCATATTTCCATTAGGATCGGACCACTACTTCAGGAGTTATCTCCCCTTTTTAGTCCCCTATCAATGTTTTCCGTTTTCTGGACTTTTGATGGAAGTGACTCGAGATATCAACTCTATATTTAGTACAAAGCTAAATCTAGATAAGTTACAGCTTATGTTACAATCTCAGCCAGGTTGAATAATTATTTCCAGAGTTATTGCCCTTGAACTTAAATTTTTTTCTTAAAATTTGGGATTTTCCAGACTTTTTTTGGAAGTGGTTGCAGATATTAACTTTATATTTGGCATAAAGCTAACTCTAGATGAATTACAGTTTAATTCCCAATCTCAGTCTGGTTGAATAATTTTTGACAGAGTTATGGCCCTTGAACTTTAATTTTTTGTCAAATTTTCAATTTTCCGGTCTTTCTTTGGAAGTGGTTAGAGATATTAACTTCATATTTGACATAGAGCTAAATCTAGATGAGGTACAGCTTAAGTTCAAATATGGGTCTGGTTGAATAATTTTCGTCAGAGTTATTGTCCTTGAACTTAATGTTTTTCTGAAAAAGGTACGTAGCTTTAGAACTTTGGATTTGACAAAAACCTCATGAAAGGGTCTTGTTTCTCTGAATTATTCTTCATTTTTATTACATAAATTAGGTTGGGGCATGTATTGTTTTTAAATCTCTTCATGTTTCTGTATATACATATTTTCAGATTGATGATAGGTGTTCTGACAAGCAGACAGGTGGGGGGTATTCGTTAGCCTTTGGCTTACAGTTCTAGTTTATTTTGTGTTACCGGAGCCTCTGCTTCATTCAACGCTCGATGAAGCTCAGGAATGCATGTGAAAACAAGACACTCTCATTATATACCGGTAACACAAAAGTTACAGTAGTTCATTTACGAATTAAAAATTGTTGGTCAAAACCTTCATTACTTTCGTTTTTCGTTTCTTTAATGAAGGTTAAGATCATTTCCGCGATTTCTAAAACTCAGATAATGAAAGACAGACAGACAAACATACAGACAGATAGATAGAGGCACAGACCGATATACACAGTACAGTCATTAACAGTGTTAAGTAAAAATATACGGAACCTGTTCATAATCTTTATTTTGATAACTCCTTGTATTTACATTGTATAGTAAAATAGCATACATCGTGTATATGTAATAATTATAATATGTAAACAACGTTCTATTAGTCTACTAAAGGATAGTGTATAAGAATAGACAACCTGTGAAATATATAAGTATACAAGCATGCAAACATACATGCATACATACATACGTAGGTACATACGTGCATACGTGTGTGTGTGCACGCGTGTGTGCGTACGTACGTAGGTTGTACGTGCGTGCGTGTGGGCACACAGCACGGGTGTCAGGCGATATGGATCCTCACGAGACGTCTTTTTACTTAGCGGCTCGTCTTGATCAGAACTTAGGACAAAATATATGGTCTTAAGTGTTGTAAGATATACGAGATATTTAGTAGATAAATTTCGAATCTGCTTTCTTGATAGTTTGATATTGTAGAATATGCATTTTTTATTTCTTAAAGGTCGGTATTGCTGTACTCGCAGCGTATTTAGTGAAGGATTGTTTCGTGGTGAAGAACATACTAACCTTTAACTTGCTGCTCAAATTTTATTATGTATACAGAAAAAGCCAACTGCGTCAATCTTGGACTTGTTTAGAGTTATTTCTAGTAGGAAATCATATAGTACAACATGTTTTATCCAGATGAAATACTGAGCACATTGGCGTCTGGATCAAATCTATCGTGATTCGGTTACTTACGAGTTCGCCTGCAGATGGCTCAGGGTAAATGAAAACGTGGGCGATATTTTTGTGCAGCAGTGAGCTATATGGTGACACTTAATTGATAATATTTTTACGGGTCATTATACAGAGCAAAGGTTACAAATTCAACCAATGATGATTTTGAACGATACTTTAATAACAGGATCTCGTTTGACTAGGGTTGTCTCTTTGGGCAACCGTATTGTTTTACCAATAGTTGGCCTCAACGACACGGATGTTTGAGTCACAAGTAATGATTACCAAGAATGTCATACATATTGAATTTTTAAATGGTAATCTGTATATTTGATTGCATGTGTTTTTCATTGATGTAATATTTTTGCATTGTTGTAATATATGTTGGCCATTTTGCTAAAAGTTATGTACTTATTGATTTTTTGCACACAATGCTACTGAATACTTGTCTTTCAGTATTACAAAATGAATGATTTAAAAATTATGTCCATGGACTGCAGAGGTATCCGCACAAAAAGAAGAGACTGAATGTTTTTAAACACCTTTAAGATTTAAATTACCATATTTACTGCCTCCAAGATACACATTTCACACCAGAAATATACAAAATAATTTACTCAGAATGGGGTTCCGATGTATTTCTAAGTTGTTGTAGTTCAAACAGTAGGGGAGTAGCTATATTGTTTCATAGAATTGAATATAAAGTACACAAACTAGTATCTGATTCTGAAGGCAATTATGTGGTACTTGATCTGTCAATAGCTGATCAACGCCTAACACTTGTATCTCTTTACGGCCCGAATACTGACCGACCATGTTTTTTCAACAACATTTTTGATATAATAGATGATATAGGAAACACATCTTACGCTATATGTGGTGACTTTAATTTAGGTATGTACCCGAAAATGGACTATTACAATTATACAAACCTTAATAATAAAAAAGCACGGGAAACCTTGCTACTCCATATATCAAACAGGCAACTTATTGATACATTTCGAGAATACTTTCCTGAAAAAAAACCCCCAACTGTATACATGGAGAAAACACAAACCAGTACAGCAAGCAAGATTGGACTTTTTTTCTGGTGTCTCCTCCCCTTTCAGTTAATACATCAAAAGCATCAATAGAACACAGCTATCAATCAGATCATTCAATAATACAAACCACATTTCAATTTAATGATTTCCAACACAGCTCAGGTTTATGGAAACATAACAACTCTCTTCTACGGGATAAAGACTATATAGATACGATTAACGCGAAAATAGAGGAAATAATAAATCAATAAGCTCTACCTATTTATGACAAGGAGAATATTAGAAATATACCGAAAAATGAAATACAATTTGTTATAAGTGATCAACTTTTCCTTGATACGTTAATGATGGAGATTAGAGGAAAATCTATATCATATGGCTCCTTCAAGAAAAAACAAAGTAAAACAAAATAGAGGACGAACTACAATACAAAATTGAAGAAATAGAACAAAACCTAACCGATGAGAAATCAGAGGAACACTATAATTTATCAAACCAACTTAAACATTCACACAATGAGAAATTAAAAGCTTATTAGGTCAAAGGTCAAATGGGCAATTGACGGAGAGAAACCTACTAATATTTCTGTGGATTAGTGAAAATGAATAGTGCTACAAAAACAATACACAAGATAGTTAAAGAAGATGGCTCAGAAATTATAAAACAACAACATATTTTAAGTGAAGTGAAATATTTTTACGAGTCATTATACAGAGCAAAGGTTACAAATTCAACCGATGATGATCTTGAACAATACTTTAATAACATCAGTATACCTAAACTAACAGACTCAGAAACAAACAACATAGAAGGATTTATAACCTTAGAAGAAGTGACAGCAGTCCGAAAAAAGTCCAGGCACTTCAGGTTTCGGTGCTGATTTTTACAAAGTTTTTTGGAATAAAATTGGTGTTTTCGTTGTTAGATCTTTAAACGAGGCTTTTCATTCGGACAAACTAGCATGTGCCCAAACGCAAGGTCTCATGACATGTATTCCCAAGGGAGAAAAATCAAGACATTACCTTAAAAATTGGAGACCTGTTACTTTACTAAATACAGTGTACAAAATTGGGACAGGGTGCATAGCAAATCGAATAAAACCTTTACTTACAAAATTAATACACACAGACCAAACAGGATTTTTTCGTGGACGATACATAGGGGAGAATACAAGACTTATTTATGATATAATGCAATATACAGAAGAAAATGAACTTCCAGGAATGCTACTTTTAATAGACTTCTAAAAAGGCCTTTGATTCACTATCATGGACTTTTGTTAATAACACTTTGAAGTACTTTAATTTTGGGAATTCAATACAAAAATGGTTCAACTTGTTTTATAAAGATGCAAAATCAGCAGTAACTCAATGCGGATACCTCTCAGACTTTTTCAAGATAGAACGTGGTTGCAGACAAGGTGATCCTTTGTCTTGTTACATCTTTATTTTGTGCGCTGAAATCCTATCAATTAAAATAAGATTAAATGAAAAAATCATAGGTTCAACCGAACAGAACATAAACTATTCCAATTTGCTGACGATACAAGCTTTATTCTAGATGAATCTAAGGAGTCTTTAAATGAAACCCTTGATACACTTTCAATTTTCTCTGAATTTTCTGGACTTAACGTAAATTTTGATAAAACAAAAATAGTATGGATTGGTAGGAACAAATTTAGCTCCGACACAATTAAAACAAAATGGAAATTAATATGAAACCTACAACAATTCCAGATGTAAGGTGTAAAATTTCATGTAGAGTTAGAAAAGATGGTTGAAATTAACTTCGATACAAAGATATCTGAGATTGAAAATACAATAAAACATTGGAACAGACGAATACTTTCACCTATAGGCAAAATTGCTGTGATTAAAAGTCTTCTCGTGGCAAAACTAAATCATCTGTTTCTAGCCCTTCCAAATCCTTCTGAACAAATGTTAAATAAACTTAACAAAATATTTTACAAATTTGTTTGGAACGGAAATGACAAAATCAAAAGATCAGTTTTAGTACAAGAATATGCACATGGAGGATTGAGAATGTTAAATCTGAACGCATTTATAAATGCTTTAAAAACAACGTGGATTAAAAAGTAAATATCAAAAAATGGCGGCTGGTCAGAAATGATAAATTCCAAGATAGATTTGAACAAATTACTAAATTCTGGAAAACACTATTGTGAAAATCTTTCTCAAACATGCAGTAATCAATTCTGGTCAGATACCTTTAAAGCCTTTTCAGAGCTGATTAGCCGTCATGAAATTGAAAAAAACGCAATCAAAGAATATCCGTTATTTTATAACCAACATATCTTAATTGCAAATAAGAGCGTTTTTCTAAAAACATGGGTTAAAGCAGGAGTAAGCTGTATTGGAGATATTTTAGATTCCCAAAATACTTTTATGACCTTAAAAGAATTTAATGAAAAATACGGTTTACAAACCAATCATTTAGATGCTAGCAGTAGGACATGCATTAAAAAGCTTAAATATAAACAAAAACGATATAAGAAATATACAAAAACCTTTTATTCCTCCTTATCTTAAAATTCTGTATAAAAACGAAAAGGGGTCGAAATTAATGTATAAATGCCTGAACAAGAAGTCTGACCAACCCTCATGTAAGGACACTTGGTGTAGAAAAATACCTTCATGCACTAATTTTACTGGTAGCGATTGGGAGCAGATTTTTAGTTTACCATTTAATATTACAAATGATACTTTTATGCAGTGGTTTCAGGTGAGAATCTTACACCGCATTTTAGGAACAAATTACTACTTATACACAATAAATTATACAGATAAAATAGAATGCACATTCTGTAACATGGCACCAGAAACAATAGAACATTTGTTTTGGTATTGTCCAGTCAGCCAATCCATAATAAGTAATATTCTGACATTCCCAAATAGTCCTTTTGTTCCTCTAGATATTAAAACAATGCTGTTTGACTATATAGCAACCTGTGACATTGCAAAAAAATGTATACTTACCTTCATTTAAATGTATATTTTTCAGTGCAAACACAAACATTTCAGACCTACTTCAGATGGTCTTAGACGTTATATTGCATTTAAATTCGATATTGTAAAGCAGGTTGCCTTAGAAGAAAACAGAGAAGATGAGTTCAATAACAATTGGGAAAAAAATAATCAAATTGATTATATAGTTAGTCAAATTGATTTTAAAACTATATAAAAGTTAACATGTCATATCATTGATATATACCCTGTAATTCAACAATTTCCTTTTTTCATTTGATCAGTAAATAGGAATACAGATCAGTAGACATGAGCATTATGTCAATATGGCCACACATTTTCTTTTTATGTTTAATCTCATTTTAAAGGTTCTGCAATGTAAAATATGATCTAACTCCCTACTCCATGAACATTTATGTCAGAAGTAATCTATATGAATGCTAATTACATTAGATTTTATAATAGCGAGTGAACAAAGAAAGTTTGGTAATAACTGAAAGTGTACAAACATGTCTGAAGTTTATCATAAGCAAAAGGAGTAGACCCTGATCAAGAAACTCACATAGAAACCGTCTGATCATGGTCTGCCCTGTTTTTTGCGAAGACGCAATTTTACTTATTTATGGAGGATAGAGATACAATAGTATGATATAGAAATGGAAAGAGCATTATGCTTGATATTTGTACGGTGTGGAGAGGGATGGATCCTCGACCCTTACATACCAATGACGGGGATAATAAACGAGGTCCCGTCATTATAGCAGGACTTGAGGGGAAAAAAAAATAAAAAATTCTTGACTTTCTTAAATGTCTACACTGTTCCACCTTCCATATTTCTTTATAACTATTTTGTTAATGAATATTCAGTAGGTACTGAAAAATGGGCTAGATATAGAACAGAGAAAGGGTTAACAAGTGTGGAATTTGTAGCTTTGTATGCAGTTAACGGTGCAGATTTAGAACGATAACTTATTCAAGCATTTTGGTCAGGTTCAGCACTGTTCATTGAAGCCATGGTGACCATAATAGGCTAAATTGTGTGAAGTTGGTAGTAAGAACCGGTTGACACAATCATCATTTCTGATATGATAAGTCATTGAACTGATAACGTATCCGGAACATTGCTATTACCGGCTCCAAACTCTGCAACTGAGATATAAACACACCACTAGTTGTTACTAATAGATCACTAGAGCGAAAATCCGAACCAAAAATGCTAGGTGAAAAAACGCAACAGCAATCGACAGGGCTTGTCTAATGAAGCAATTTTACTGTTTACACTAGCTTTCTATCTCCCATGGATCCTGAGTTAAGCCAGTTTTAACTTTGGACGGAAATGGTATTCTCGGCCATTTTGCCTAGTGAACCCCATAAGAATGATATCAATCGATGGATCGCACCAGGCAGGCAACTTTGCAGTTTTCTATCTTTCTCCATTCAAAAGTTATGACGGTTTTGATATTTCAATTTTGTTACCACACCCACATTCGTGCCGAGAGGCCGGTGGTTGTCGGCCGTGTTGTTCTGATCCAAATACGACCAAACCCAGACTTGTAGCATATCGTTGGAAAGGTTTCAATCAGTGAGTTTGACGCCATGGTCAAATGGACAACTCCGCTGAATCTAAGCGAGTTGGCTGCACTTGTTTGTGTCAGAGCCTAATGAATCGACAGGGATTGTCTTATGAGGCAAACTTATTGTTTACAGATATCTTTCCATCTCCTATGGATCCTGAGTTATGCCGGTCCGAACTTTGAACGGAAATGGTTTTCGGTACCGTTCTCGGCCAGTCGCCTTGAAAACCCAGTAAACATGACATAAATCGATCGACCTGATCAGGACAAGCAGCTTTGCTATTTACTTTGGTTTTCTATTTTACTCCGTTCAAAAGTTTTAATATTTCAATTTTGTTACCCCATCCACATTCGTGCCGAGAGGCCGGTGGTTGTCGGCCGTGTTGTCCTGATCCAAATGCGACCAAACCCAGGCTTGAAGCTTATCGTTGGAAAGGTTTCAAAGCATTAAGTATGAAACTATGGTTACATGGACAACACAGTTGAATACAAGCGGGTTGCCTACCTTGTTTGTCTCAGAGCCTTATGAATTGAATTTTCTTCTACAACAAGCTACCGGAGAGATTTGGAATATATATGTAAGGAAAATGTTGTTAAGCCCTAGCCAATAACTCGATTGATATCAAGGTTTCGAACCTGGGACCTCAAAATAGTGCAATGGCGCAAAAATCTGAACCAAAACAGTTAGGTGAAAGAACGCGATAGTAATCGACAAGGCTTGTCCAATGAAGCATATTACTGTTGACACTATCTTTCCAGTGAGTATGACACTATGGTCAAATGGATTTCTCGGCTTGATTCAAGCGGGTTGTCTGCCTTTGTTTGGGTCAGCGCCTAATGAATTAAACTTCCCCCTTTTCTTTTTTTTTATTGTTTTTGGCTGCTGGCCGTTCCAAGGCGGCACTCCTGCTTTCAGCCTACGGTCAATTTTGTTGTTTAATATGCTTAATGTTTAATGTGTTTCGTCTTGATATGCGTCCTGTTATGTTTTGTCTTGTGGCTTTACCGTTTCTTGTTAGATGGTGTTTGGTGCGGTGTCATTCCGTGTGTGGCTCTCCCTGTTTGACTATTTTTCCATATATATATGTAAGAAAAAAAGTTGTTCAGTCCTAGCTAATAAATCGATTGATATCAAAGTTTTGAACCTGAAACCTCAAAATCGTGCACTAGAGCGAAAATCCGAACCAAAAGTGCTAAGCGAAAAAACGCGACAGCAATCGACAGGGCTCGTGTAATGAAGAAATTACCATATTTTTATATGCCAAAGAAACGCGTTTTTCAGACATCAACTGACACTGAATGAGACGCACAATGCTGTCCCGAGCCGCAATCCGAGGCCTGTACACGTCAAACATTTTGACAATGTACGTTGGGGATTGATTGTGCATGGCTTTGTACGTAAGTGTCAAGATTTTGAATTCGATCCGATGTTGAACCGGAAGTCAGTGAAATTCCTTCAAGACCGGAGTGATATGATTATATCGAGATGTCTTGGTTATGATATGTGCTGCTGTGTTTTGAACCCTTTGAAGTTTTCGCAGTGTGTTTTTTTGAATCCCATGCTTCAATGAGTTGCAGTAGTCAAGTTTTGATGTAACCAGGGAGTTAACCAAAGTATTGGTAGCATCAGGTGATAGGTATTGTCTTATGTGACCTATTTGCCGGAGCTGTGCGTAACTACATCAACACACGGAATTCACGTGCGGTGTCATATCCATTTGCGAATCAAGCCTTGCACCAAGATTCTTCACACACAGCGATGGTTTTATTTTTGAGGACCCTACTTGCACATGCAAGTCTTCAGGTACTTTTGTGTTTTTTGTGTGGAACAAGATGACCTCAGTTTTTTCGGTGTTGAGCTTCAGCATGTTCTGATGCATCCAAGAGACTACACGTTTTAGACAGTCCTCGACTCGTGTTAGAGCTACTTGTTGACAGGAAATGTCCTTTGGCTTAAAGGACATGTATAACTGCGAGTCATCGGCATAAAAGTGGTGGTCAAGTCCATGGTTTCTGCAGATTGAGCCGACAGGTTTTGTGTACATGATGTAATGTTTTGGTCCTAGGATAGATCCATGTGGCACGCTAAATGTCATGTGAACTGGGGAGAACAACTCTCCATCTATTGAGACTGTTTGGTAGCGGTCTTTCAGATAGGAGGTCATCCACTCAAGGGGTTTTCCAATGATTCCGAAGTCATTTTTCAGGCGTTTTAGCAACGCTTCATGATTAATAGTATCAAACGCAGCCGATAAGTCCAGCATCACCAGAATTGTAATTTCGTTTTTATCCAGGGACTGAAGGATGTCGTTCTGAACTTTCAGAAGAGCAGTCTCTGGTGAATGATGCTTCCGGTATGCAGACTGATGATGCTCATGCAGATTGTTTGAGGTCAGGTGTATGCGTTTGTCGACCACTTTTTCTAACACCTTGGAGACAAATGGCAAATTTGATACAGGCCTATAGTTTTTAAGTTCATTTGAATCGAGACCCGGTTCTTTAGAAGGGGCCTGACATGTGACACCGTGAACTGTTTTGGAACGTACGTTGTGTCTAAAGAGGAGTTTACAATTTTTGTCCAAAACGGTAGGAGTTCATCAAGGCATGACTTTAACAGCCATGTAGGTATTGGGTCCAGTTCACAGGACTTACAGGGGGATGCCTTAATTATTTCTTCTACTTCTGCTGGTGTAGCTGGATCAAAACTATATAAAGAGTTTGTTGAATGCTGCGTTTCAGTGGTAACTGGACCAACATTGGATACAGAGCCTGAGGCAATATCTGCCCGTATTCTGTCTACTTTGTCAATGAAATATTCGCAGAAGTCTTGCGAAAGTTTTTTTGAAGAAGACGTTTCAGGCAATGTGATGACGCTAGGGGCATTGTGGGGCATTAAATGTGAATTGGCATTTACAGACGGTTGACAAAGGCTGTGTCATACTAATAATTCGTCTGGAGCATATGCTCAAGTGAGCTAAATACAAACACTTTATCTCAACATAAATGGAAATGAATACTGCAAATGCTGCCTACGATATGAAAAAAAGCTATATATAAAAAGGTGATAGAGCCGTAGCAATAGCCTTCAGTAAGTACCTTTATATCACAGTGAGCCAACAACCAGAGTCCCGGTGCTGTGGTTGGGGAAAGTAATTAATACTATTAATGCCACTACTCTAATATACTTTATATCTCTCTCATGTTGGCCCAGGAAGAAGCTGTATAATCAGATCTATATTACACCATAAGCAAACAGAGCAGACCCTATTTGTGAATGTTTACATAACATAATCAATGCATTGCACGTTTCGTTGCATCTAACATCCAGATATTGCCAATCAGCTTGTGGACCTTTGAAGTATGCATGTATTTAGTTGGTCAATAATTCAATACTAATAAAGCATGTATATTTTCATTATCCAGATAAACACTTTGGTCACGTCATAAATATGGAAAAAAGTCAAACAGCGAGAGCCACACACGAAATGACACCGCACCAAACACCATCAAACAAGAAACGGTATAGCCACAAGACAGAACATAACAGGACGCATATCAAGACGAAAAACATCAAACATTAAGCATATTAAACAACAATATTGACCATAGACTGAAAGCAGGAGTACCGTCTTGGAACGGTCAGTAACCAAAATAAGCTTCGGGGGGGGGGGGGGACTTAAACCTGCTTTACGGGTACTCAACCTCGTCCTGATCCCACTTTCACCAAAGTCAAAATGTAAATAAAATCCCCCCTCCAGACAACTTCACAACATGCATAACGATATCTGCCAAATTGAAATGACTTGAAAATAAACGTTAGAGGTAAACAAGCGACGTCATCGTTTAAATGACGTCATAATTTAAAAGTACGGGAAAACTATATGAAACACTCCTACACAGACATTTTATAAAAAATAAATCGCAAGAAGATACAAATACTAGTGGATATTAAGTATGCACAATTGTTTTGTTTGAAAAAGAATAAACTTGACATCGTAGACATGTACTCGATGACTATTCAGAAGTCAGAGCAGCTGTGAAGAAGTCATTTGGGGTACGACAGAACTGGCAAAATACAAATATCTAATTTCCTCCCTCCGTAAACGGATTTAAGAGGGAATCTTCATATAGTATTAAGCCTTTTCCGTCGTCGCACAAGCAAAGAGGAAAGCATAATGACAAACTGTAAAGGAGTCGACCACCAAGCATGTAGTGTGCTGCAATATAGAGGGGCCATATCCCTTTTTAATGAATTGTTTTATACGTTTGACAAACAAAGTATCAAAATATGTGCGTCCAATAATTTTTCGAAGTTTGTAAATGACATCACCGTAAAACTCCGGATGTGAAATACCTAATTTTAGAAAAGTACGTAAATTACAATTGTATTTGCTGATGAGTAGAACATTACGGTGGTAAAATTTTGAAAATGTTTTACGAAGTTTGTCATATCTGTAGCCCTGTTTTAGTAGTTTTTCAGTGATAATAAGGTTACGATTGTTAAAATCATCAACAGAAGAACAAGCTCTAGCAAAACAAATAAGCTGAGAAATGTATACACCGTAACATGTAGCACGGGGAACATCCCCATCCAAATGAGGATAGTTAACTATTTTAGAATTAAAGTCATCCCTTTTGTCATAAATTCCAGAAGAAATTGTTCCTTTGTTTACAGATAAATTTAAATCTAAAAAGGCTGCAGATATGTCAGAACTATTTGCTTTATTAAGCTTGAGCTCTCTAGGGTAAATTGAGGTCATAATACTGATATCTGTTGACTTAATGAAATATATTTGCTCTGTAGATATTTGAAGAGACTTAAAGGACATGGACATTGATTTGATATAAATGACATAATGATTTCAGTGGTTCTGATCAGGATTTTAAACTTCACAAGTCATTTATTGTTTTGCACAATAAAGGTTGCATTGATGCACGCGTGTTTGATTTCAAAAGCCCCGCCTGTGATTGGTGTCGGTAATTATTGTATTTTCAATCCGTTCCAAGTACTAATGATGGTAATCAACCTTACAACATGTTTGATCTGTATGTGGTGTTTCCTGCATGACTCATTTTATACGCCCACCTAATAAAGGTGGTCGTATATTGTCGTGGCCCTGTCCGTCCGTTTGTTCGTTCGTTCGTCCGTCAACATTTTGTTTGTCCGCTGTTTTCTCGGAAAATTATTTGAGAGATATTGATGAAACTTCACACAGATGTCTAATGCATCAAAATCTGAAGCTGAGTTGATTCTGAGCTTCATTTAATTTTTCGTTTCAGAGTTATGGCCCTTGTCCTTAAAAAATAATGCAAATACATGCAAATAGTTTGTCCGCAGTTTTCTGGGAAAATTATTTGAGAGATATTAATGAAACTTCACACAAATGTTTAATGCATCAATATCTGAAGCTGGGTCGATTCTGAGGTTCATTGGATTTGTTGTTTTGGAGTTATGGCCCTTGTACTTAAAAATAATGCAAATAGTTTGTCCGCTGTTTTCTGGGAAAACGATTTGAGAGATATTAATGAAACTTCACACAAATGTTTGATGCATCAAGATCTGTAGCTGAGTTGATTCTGAGCTTCATTTAATTTTTCGTTTCAGAGTTATGGCCCTTGTCCTTAAAAAATAATGCAAATACATGCAAATAGTTTGTCCGCAGTTTTCTGGGAAAATTATTTGAGAGATATTAATGAAACTTCACACAAATGTTTAATGCATCAATATCTGAAGCTGGGTCGATTCTGAGGTTCATTGGATTTGTTGTTTTGGAGTTATGGCCCTTGTACTTAAAAATAATGCAAATAGTTTGTCCGCTGTTTTCTGGGAAAACGATTTGAGAGATATTAATGAAACTTCACACAAATGTTTGATGCATCAAGATCTGTAGCTGAGTTGATTCTGAGGATCATTTGATTTTTCGTTTCAGAGTTATTGCACCTGCCCTTAAAACAATAATGCAAATACATGCAAATAGTTTATCCACTGCTTTTTAGGAAAACTATTCGAGAGATATTATTGAAACTTCATACAAATGTTTAATGCATCAAGATCTGAAGCTGGGTCGATTCTGAGGTTCATTTGATTTGTCGTGTCGGAGTTATGACCCTTTTACTTAAAAAAATAATGCAAATATATGCATATAGTTTGTCTGCTGTTTTCTGGGAAAACTGTTTGACAGATATTAATGAAACTTCACACACATGTTTAATGCATCAAGACCTGAATGAAGCTCTTTCAATTCTGAGGTTCATTTGAGTGTTCGTTTTGGAGTTATGGCCCTTGCACTTTAAAAAAAATAATGCAAATCTATGCAAATATGAGGATGGCCATAACGTTTTCATTTGAAATATTTACTTCAATTTTTTTATATGGTTAAACCTTAATATGAATTTTCACATATATTGCGGGGTTTTTGATATGTCATTTTATTCTAAAGTTATGGTCCTTGAATTTTGTGTTTTTGTTGCTTTGTGTGTCGGTCAAGTTTTAGTTTGTCTGTTGTTTTCTGGGAAAATTATTAAAATGATATAAATGAAACTTAACACAAATGATTTAAGCAACAAAATCTGAAGCTGAGTTTATTTTGAGGTTCATTCAGTTTGTCTTTACAGAGTTATGGCTGTTGCACTTTACAAAAATCTGCAAATATGAGGATTAGCTGTAACGTTTTAGCTCACCAGAGCACAAAGTGCTCAAGGTGATCTATTGTGATACCCCTGAGTCCCTCGTCCGTTGTCCGTCTGTCCATCTGTCCGTCTGTCCGTCTGTCTGTCCGTCAACAATTTCAAACGACTTCTTCTCTGAAACCGACTGCCCAATTGTAACCAAACTTGGTCAGATACATACTGTGGGTAGGTGCTTCAAAATTTGTTAAAAGATAGTGGGTGGGGCCATCGGTCTTGTTGCCATAGCAACTGTACACACTATCTAGAAAAATCTTCTTCTCCAGAATGACTTGTCCGATTTGAATATAGTTTTCACCAAAAAAATAATAGACTTTAAAGTTGTTAAAATAATTTTGATCCGGCAAAATACATGGCCGCCAGAGGGCGTGGTCATTTTTTCCATATATAGATTGTTAAAATTATGACCACCGGGCCAAAAATGGCCCCGCCCAAGGGCTTATCAGTTTTTCATAGGAAAATCTTTAAACATTCTTCTTCACTGAATCTGTAAGGCCTAGACCTTTGGTATTTGGTATGTAGCATGATCTAATGGTCCTCTACAAAGGTTGTTCAAATTATCACCCCGGGCCAAAAATGGCCCCGCCCAAGGGCTTATCAGTTTTTCATAAGAAAATCTTTAAAAATCTTCTTCTCTGAAACTGTAAGGCCTAGACCTTTGGTATTTGTTATGTAACATGATCCTATGGTCCTCTACAAATATTGTTCAAATTATGAACCCGGGCCAAAAATGGCCCCGCCCAAAGGCTTATCAGTTTTTCATAGGAAAATCTTTAAAACCCTTCTTCTCTAAAACTGTTAGGCCAAGACCTTTGATATTTGGTATGTAGCATGATCTAATGATCCTCTACAAAAGTTGTTCAAATTATGTCCCCCGGGCCAAAAATTGCCCCGCCCAAGGGCTTATGTTTTTCATAGGAACATCTTTAAAAATCTTCTTCTCTCAAACTGTAAGGCCTAGACCTTTGATATTTGGTATGTAGCATGATCTTATGGTCCTCTACAAAAATTGTTTAAATTATGACCCCCGGGCAAAAAATGGCCCCGCCCAAAGGCTTATCAGTTTTTCATTGGAAAATCTTTGAAAATCTACTGAAACTGTAAGGCCTAGGCCTTTGATATTTGGTATGTAACATGATCTAATGGTCCTCTAAAATATGTAGCTGTGGCTTATGGTCCTCTGCCAAAAATGTTTCACTTAGACCCTGACCACTGGGCGAAACTTGGCCCTGCCTCAGGGCTTATCAGTTTTTCATGGAAAAAATATAAAATATTATTTTTCTCTGAAACCATAAGGCTTAGACCTTTAATTAATGGCATACTGCTTTGCCTTGTGGTTCTCTACCAAGGTTGCACACATGATTTCTTGTGGTCAAATATGGCCCCGCCCCTGGGTATTCACTTCAATGTTTTTAAAAATTGTATCACCTTAATATGGAAATCAAGATCTGAAGCACATATTAGAAAATATCAACACTTATAAGGCATGTTGAATCAGAGAAAATGTGCAAGTGGGCGTATTATGTACCGTATGCGGTACTCTTGTTGTACTTTTGCTGACGTGCATATGCTATACGCTCGTACAGTGCTCCCTCCCTACAACGACCCTCTCAATAACGATTCCCTCCTTACAACAACGCATGTCACTGTTTCCGAAACAACAAGGCTCCAGAAACAACTTTTTTCCATCGTATTTTATTTATGCCTCCATCAAACCCTATGTTGTGACCACTCTTTAGTTCTCGAAATACACCTTATCTGGGGATCTGCAAACAAGCTAATTATGTTTGATTTTCCTTCCCTATAACAACTCCCTCTGAACAACACATACAATCTTCATATCCCAAAGGGTGTCGCTGTAGAGAGGGAGCACTGTATATTTTTTGCTGTATCAATTCATCTGCTGCATCGCTACTACACAAAATAGACTGATTTCATCATAATTCGTGAGTTTGTCAATCTGCTAGATTATAACAAGCTAATGTTTTAGCTATTGCTAAATGTGGGCTATATTGTACCTGTCCATTGTCTGAAATCAGACATCCTGATCAGTGAAAAACATTGGCAAAATGGCCTCGCGCTACTTGACCCATGTTATCAGAAAACCCAATGTCGGTAACTGCCATATCCGTATCTATGTTATCTGTGTCCCTGGTAATAACAACATCTAGTGTATGCCCTCTAGCGTGGGTTGGCTCGCTGCCTAACTGTCGCATACCACATGAGTCTAAGTACTAATTTGACGAAGTATGTCTGTTAGGATATCAAGATGTGTGTTCACCAATAATAATAATAATTGTTTTGTCTAATGTTGCGTATTTAGAAAGAAATATGGACCATTCTCGCTCCAGGTAGACACTTGTCTTAAGACCGTTTTCATGACATTGTGTTGGTTGTGGTCTATAGAGTACTGCTAATCGCATTGAAAAGCCGCCGATGAGGATATTTCAATCCATGAACTCAAACACTGAGAAGTCTTCATCATTGGTTGACCATACGATGCGAATGTCAATACTGGATTTGTAGATTAGTGCGACACCTCCACCACGGCGGCTGCCAGGACGAGGGACAAGTTTGATCAGATAACCACTGGAGACAAGTTCCTTGATGCAGGCTTTATCAATAGATGCACCTAGCCAAGTCTCTGTCACAGCAACAAGGTCGAAATTGTTGATGAGAATATTTCGCACTGAGCAATAATCTCGTATTTCACTGATCTTGGGTTTATGCAGCAAATTTGGAGACTAGACTGTCCTTTTTGTTTGGTCTGTTCTGTATAACCTTTGTAATTGCTTCAGGCAATGTTCTCAGTTTATAAATATTCACCCACTGGCTGGTGTCCCATACACGTTTCACCCCAGATTGCCCTGCTCGGGTTCCTCTTTACTGAGTTTCAGTGTAGCCAGTGTAGATGGATTAGGCCTGGCTATTATTCGTTTTCTAATACTCTAGTCTACATAGCATGCTTAGAGTATTGTTTGATTAGTGATATATGAAAACTTACCGTTGCTGTATGCAATGTGCACAATTTTGAATGTACATGTACATGTATTGAAAATTCTATATTAAATGTAGTTCTGAAATGAACGCAAAACCACACAGTAATACCACTCAAAACCACATACAATGTATATCCTGTCATAGCATATTTATGCATGTTCATTACAATTTTTAGGATTATACATGCATATTGTAAACACTGATAGTATCCAAATGTTTAAGAGCTCAAATTAATTTGCAGCCTACACCTGGCGCATTCTTTACCGCCATTGTTCTTCTTTGTGGAAATAATATATATTCATATTCGTTATAAAGAATTAAATATCAATGTGAGATGGTCTGTGTGTAGCACAGCTGTTGAAACAATAGGCGAGGGTACATACGAAATGCGTGTGTCCTGCACTGTTCCAATAATAAGGGGAGTTGTGCTACTAAACCTTTCCAATTAGTACCAATGGCGATCTTTAACTCTTTACTCCATGAATATTCAGGTCTATATTTCGTCACAAGCAATCCGAGCTGATCAGACGGCACCTATAGGAGGTATCTGATCTGGTTCTACTCTGTTTTCATAGTTCATGCGTGCATGTGCTATTATAACAATTAATCTAATTAATATAGATGCTATCATTTCTTTCATGAATATATGCAGTAAATGGTGTATACATGGTGAAAGTCTTACACAAATCTTAGTACATAGATCTGATCCTACAGTGTTTGACTAAACGTACATGTATGAGTCATGCAGGAAACACCGCATACAAAACACGCAACCGCCCAAACAGCACCATGAAGGCAAACAGCAAATGTACATGTATATAAAAGACACAAAGAGACGCACAAATATATAACAAACAATACGGGAAAGATGGAAGTACCGCCTTGGGACGGTCAGTGACAAATGTCACTGGGGGTTTAAACCGGTTTAGGGACGCCCAACCTCACATTTATTCCATCCCACCCTAAAAGACAAACAGTGTAAATAAACGCATCCCCTCTCCGACTAAGCTACAACAACCGCGATGGCAAATTCAATGGTAGGTGTTAAGTCAAACATTACCTTGAAACTGTTACACTATAAAGATTATATTAGTCCGGCTAAGAGTGGTTTTATTGTGGTTTTATTGTGGTTTAATTGTGGTTGTTTTAACCCTTTACCTGTTCTATGTTTTTTCTAAATTTCGATACCTACTGAATATTCATGGGTAAAACAATTATAACGAAATATGGAAGGTGGAAAATTGTAGTCATGTTAGAAAAAAGAAACAGATTTTTCAAATTCCATTAGCAAACAGAGCAAACCCTGATCAGAGGGCTCCTATATGAGTCGTTTGATTTGGGTCTACTCTTTTTGCAAATGTGTGAATCAAGTTTATATGAAAGAAATGGTTAAATGACATTATCAAATTTGACTGCCGCAAAGATAATTTGGATATTAAATACGGTATCAGCAACAAATCAGACACCAACACACAGAATGCGTGATTCAGGTTTAAGTTGTAACCCTTTTCAGTAACGGAAACGAACCACGAACGTCCTTTGCAAACAGAGTAGATCCAGACTAGGGGACTCACGTACCACTTTCTTATAAAATAGTTCTTCACTAAGTTTGACCTGTTTGAAGTTTGGAATAGTGCATTTGAAACTTCAGCGTTGAAATGGTTTATCTCGTTTAGAATGAAACGTATACTAACTAATTGATATTTAAAGCCAGTTAACTAACTAATTGATATTTAAAGCCAGTTAACTAACTAATTGATATTTAAAGTCAGTTAACTAACTAATTGATATTTAAAGTCAGTTAACTAACTAATTGATATTTAAAGCCAGTTAACTAACTAATTGATATTTAAAGTCAGTTAACTAACTAATTGATATTTAAAGTCAGTTAACTAACTAATTGATATTTAAAGCCAGTTAACTAACTAATTGATATTTAAAGCCAGTTAACTAACTAATTGATATTTAAAGTCAGTTAACTAACTAATTGATATTTAAAGCCAGTTAACTAACTAATTGATATTTAAAGCCAGTTAACTAACTAATTGATATTTAAAGTCAGTTAACTAACTAATTGATATTTAAAGTCAGTTAACTAACTAATTGATATTTAAAGCCAGTTAACTAACTAATTGATATTTAAAGCCAGTTAACTAACTAATTGATATTTAAAGCCAGTTCAAATGATAGAAGGTAGGATAGTTGATAACCTTAGAGACACCTTTGTATAATTCTTGGTAGTTTATCTAAAATTCTATAAACACAATAAAGTCTCGCTAACACGGCCCCTCAAAAAGTATAATAATGGATCTTTAACCCATTACCCCATAGGCTATTTTTAGACACAACCTCTTTGAATTAATCTACCGAAAAGGAGCATTAACTAGAGGAAAGGAAAATTTTAATTTTTTTTAGTTTGAAACCATTGTGATAAATAGAGCATTTGGTCCTATAGGAGCAAATGCTCTATTTATCACAATGGTTTCACATAGTGACTTTTACAGGGTCGCCAAAAGTCGTCAATATGAGGGAAAGGGTTAAAACAGTTTAACCCTTTCGCTGCCGAACTGTGTCGTCTGCTACCTTTGTCGTCTGCTACACATGTTCATTTTTTTTATTTTCTTCATTTTTATTTCAAAAACATAGTAACAGTAACAAACAGTTTGGATCCTGATGAGACGCCGAGTTACTCGGCGTCACATCTGGATCCAAACTGTTTGCATAGGTTATCACAGATCCGGCACTGGCAACGAAAGGGTTAATGCAGGAAAATTGTTATGCAGAAGCTCCCTTTCCCCTGCAATAACCAATTACCCGTATTTACAGACTTCTATATTATCAACATGTACATGGTACGAAACCTTTGTCATACTTGACCGTTATAGTTAGGTTGTGCTGGGTTGGAGGAAGTCAAGAAACGAATGGTAGGATATATAGAAAGTAGTCCGTTCAAATGGATAAAGGTAGGACAGTTCTGGCAATTTCATTTGGGGTCCTCAATGTAAATCTGTTTGGCTACCTTAGCGACCAAGGGCACACGTTACCGAACCAGAATATCTGTACAATCATCAGTCTGTACGTACACTTACTATCAGTCTGTACATACAGTTACCATCAGTCTACGTACAGTTACCATCAGTCTGTACGTACAGTTACCGGGACTCTTATTCAAAAGGATAATGTGGAGATCTCCCGGTTGAAGAATACCAAGTGGGGGAGAGGAAGAACATGGGGAAAGAAACTGTATTTGAAGGTATCTGTTCTTGATTAAACACTATTGATAATTTGCGTGGTCACCTTGGGAAGACTTTTCTTTTTTGTGTTGCAATATTTGCTTTCGGGGGATCACCTCCCTTCAGAATTTACTGTATTAAAAACGCTATTTTTCGTTTATCGTGTTTGCTTATTATTTTTTATCCAACTTGCTTTTCTTTTTCATAAGGACTCCAGTTCCAAAGCTGGTTGGCATGCCCTGTACATGTGTACAATCTTAGACTAAAGTCAGCCATTATTGTCAGACAGCTTCCGGTTGCTGTGTGCGAGATGGTGCGATTTAGATTATATCGCCAATAAGAATGGTCTCCATAAAAATCCGTGTATGTCTTTACTACCTCACAAAATGTTGATTTTACATTCAGCAATAAATTTCCGATTGATCTGATTTGAAAAGTCTCCGTAAGAATGAAATACTGATTGGCATTACCATGGCATTCGAACAAACCTAACTTAAACTTGTCAGTTTCATTTAAAAACATAAGACTAATGTCAAGGCATTTATTAGCCCACTCGTTACGGAGCATACCCCTTTGCCGTATATTGTTTGGCTGATACACATCGCTGAATTCTTTAACTTTCTCCAGGTAGGTAACATAAGGTTTGCAGTTGTTTTCTTTTCGGATGCGGTGTCGGTCGCTTAGGTCTCCATACTGGTAATCGACGTTCCTGATTGTGTCGAGTACAAATCCCTTGTACGGATCATCAAGCCATACGTCCACCATTCTGTGTTTGTTGGCCGCATAATACTTAGACTTTGACTTCATGTTGCCCCATTTAGTAATTCTGATAATCCAACAGAAAACATAAAATAATTGGTTACAGACATGGAAGGGACCAAGGGGTGAGGCGGAAGTGGTAATTGAGGAGAATTACGCCGAACTATGTGATAAATGTACAATAGAACATGTCTTAAGCGGTCATCAAACAAATGTCTAATCATTGGTCTGTAATGCAAGTGGTAATTGAATGCAGGTCAAATTAATGAAGAAAGCTTCTATAGGAGCTTTTTGTATTACTTTTGCCCTACATTAAGAAACTAACTGCTATGTTCAATAAATGAATGATCGATTAAGACAAGTTCTACTGTATATAGTAGAAAGTACATAAGATCTATACCGATGTGATGCTATCCCTTTTATCTCAACAATATGTATGTAAGAAATGATCACCTAATGAATATCAGCTCTTATCCCACTGTCCACAACTTGACTCGCATACAGTAAAACCTCTCTATAACGGCCATTAAATTGTGTTAATTTGTTGGTATTTAGGGCAGGTGGCTGCATAAAGAAAGATGAAAGTAAAACAGAACGCTCCTATGGGAGCGTTCTGTTTTACTTTCACCTTGCCTTAAGCACCCACCTGCCTTTAACACAAAATACTTGATGTAATTTAGTGGAGAGGTTTTACTGTATATGCAAACTTGAACGGGGTAGATCAAACTCGAAGTCTCTTCAATATCAAAACTGATAGACAATCACCCAATAGTGTCTCCCAAGTTTGATAGAACCGGAAGTAGATCTAGTTCAATTGCACGAAATTCCATTTTGAGGAGACGTTAATTTTTCACAGTGAGATAAGGGTTAATTAGCCGATGTTTTACCCCTATACTCCATAAAACGTCATATATTACGTAATAGATTACGTCACACCATTTACTCCATAAATACGCCCTTCTACGCCTTTCTACGACTCTGTAGGGGCTGTCTGATCAGGGTCTGCTTTATTTGCTTATGATATAAATATATATGCCTCTACAGTTTCTGCCATGGCCAAAAATGCCTGTGTCAAGTGCTATTATAACAAAATAATCTTATTAATATACATGGCTCTTTTTATTTCTCACATATATATTCATAAAAAAAATGGATGCAATGGTAATTGAACACAGAAATAAAAGCACAACTGTAGGAACAGAGCTAAACTATTTCATAAGAAAACAGAACAAACCCTAGTCAGACGGTTCATACACGAGCTGTTTGATCTGGGAATTGCATCAAAAGGCCAAATGAATAAGGTGACTAGATTTGGCTGACATAGATGAAGCGTGCTGGATGGTGATAGGAAGTCCAGAGTCGATCAGCTACCAATATCAGAGTAAAATAACTGCTGGGCAATATTTAAGGTTAAGATCTACAGTTGAACGTCAGTATCTCGAACTTCTAGGGACCATATAAATACCTCCAGATAATAGAAGTCCAACTTCTAGGGACCATATAAATACCTCCAGATAATAGAAAGTCGAACTTCTAGGGACCATATAAATACCTCCAGATAATAGAAATCCAACTTCTAGGGACCAAATAAATATCTCCAGATAATAAAAGTCCAACTTTTAGGGACCATATAAATACCTCCAGATAATAGAAGTCCAACTTCTAGGGACCATATAAATACCTCCAGATAATAGAAATCCAACTTCTAGGGACCATATAAATACCTCCAGATAATAGAAGTTCAACTTCTAGGGACCATATAAATAACTCCAGATAATAGAAGCCAAACTTCTAGGGACCATATAAATACCTCCAGATAATAAAAGTCCAACTTTTAGGGACCATATAAATACCTCCAGATAATAGAAGTCCAACTTCTAGGGATCATATAAATACCTCCAGATAATAGAAGTCCAACTTCTAGGGACCATATAAATACCTCCAGATAATAGAAGTTCAACTTCTAGGGACCATATAAATACCTCCAGATAATAGAAGTCCAACTTCTAGGGACCATATAAATACCTCCAGATAATAGAAGTTCAACTTCTAGGGACCATATAAATACCTCCAGATAATAGAAGTCCAACTTCTAGGGATCATATAAATACCTGCAGATCATAGAAGTCCTATTCCTCCGATTTCTAATCTGGACTATTTCTCAAGTTCACAGCTTAATGCAGGTCTAAATTAATGCCGAAACGTTACGCATGCGCTTTTAGCATTTCTTAATACCGGCATTAAGCTGTTACATGTTTTTTTCTAGATATGCATAATATGCTATAAAGTAAAACCTCTCTGTAACGGCCACTAAATTACATCAAGTATTTTATGTACAAGACAGATGACTGCTTAAAGCAAGGTGAAAGTAAAACAGAATGCTCCTATAGGAACGTTCTGTTTTACTTTCACATTGCTTTAAGCAGCCATCTGCACCTGCCCTAAATACCAACTAATTAACACAATTTAGTGGCCGTTATAGAGAGGTTTTACTGTATTTTAGAACAATTCTGTATTGCAAATTTTGTAAGGACCGAACTTTTATTATGAGTTATCCCAACGTTTAAGTTATCTCAGTTCGAGATATCGAGGTCAGCTTTGTTATTATTCATTTCTCACAAAAAATGTATTTCTGTTGTGTAATTTAAAACATTTTTAAGAATAACTTATCTACAAAACCGTATGTTGTTACCATTTATTAAAAGCGTCTCAGAGTGATCACAATATAGGGTTTGGTGGAAAAATGATTTACGTATCTGAGTACGTATGTATCTTTATCTGTAGCTCTGTTCATCAGACGAATTACAGCAGTGATAAATACCAACAAGTCAAAAATATTAAAATTAAAACAAGCCATGCAAGATGTTACCTAAACATATGTCCTACTCTGGAACAGGGAATCATCTCCACTCTCCCGCCACAGAGCCATACTTTAACGGACAACTCGATCTGTTCCGATCCCCAAAGCTTCATACCAGGATCGAACCCACCTAGGCGCATGAAAAAGTCCTTTCGCATCACTGCTATCATGCCTTGAATTGTTCCGTATTCCAAAGGTGCTATACTGTGGTTCCTCTTTGTCCTGAAAGATGGTTTGTATAACGCCCATTCTTGGTCCAATGTCAGCGGATCGAAAAATGGAAAGTATTCATCGAATTTTTGTTCTTCAAGTTTTTCATTGTCGCTGTAGAATCCAAAGCTGTCTTGGTAAATAGCGCCAACATGGGAACACAACAGTGCATTCGGTTCTTGTGTGAGGCGATAGAGCAGAGGCTCGAGCCAGCCAGGGGAAACCTCCATGTGGCCGTCCATGACGGCAAAATAATCGGCGCTAGTGGCTTCAATCCCTCTCTGCCTCGCAAGCATCAGTCCTAATGCCTCCTTGTGGCGTACTAGTTTGAACTTTTCGACAGTGGCTACATGGATATCAACTTTAATTCGCAAGTCTTCATTTAATGAACCATCATCGACCAGGACTACCTCCTTTATAAGTTCCGGTGGAGAGTTGCCCATGACGCTGTATGCTGTTCGAAGAAGAATGCTTGGCCATTCGTCTCGGAAAATAATAACTACGCTAATTTGGGGTAGATTATCTGGGTAGACTATGTCCTTGCATGCGGGTGGTCTAACATCAGGTAATTTCCTTTGTAGGCTGACAATATCACTGACGAACGTATCAAATCCATGCAACTTCCGATTGCTGTCAGTCTGATTTAAGGTTTCATTTGACAACGCTGTCTTTTCTAACTTAACCTTGGTTCCATTTTCACCTGGTCCATAAACTGGCCACTGCTTATATATTAATCTAACATCCGTCCTGTTGACAAAGACAATTCTTGTCACATTTTTAATAATCTCTTTTGTCATGTTCATTTTCATTCGCTGATGCTCGTGCCTCTTTTCCAATTCCCGTAACATCAAAGTATGATTGAACGTTTCATCATAATGGAGTCTTGACACAATGACAAATAACGTTAAAATATAAACCAACAATAAGCACTTAAACAGTGTCCGTGTCTTGATCAGCGTCATGGTGTATCCGGTATTAAACTGTAAAAGATCACCACACGCTCCTAACCCGTTCAACACTGAGTTGTCAGAGCGGAATAGCAAATCCGTGTGCAACTGTTTCGCTGCCAAACTCTGTCGTCTGCTAACTTTGTCGTCTGCTATTTTTTTTTTAATTTTTTTATTTTCTTCATTTTTATTTCAGAAACATAGTAACAGTAACAATTTGGATCCTGATGAGACGCCGAGTCTCATCTGGATCCAAACTGTTTGCATAGGTAATCACAGATCCGGTATTTGCAGCGAAAGGCTTAACTGTTTCGCTGCCAATGTCGCATCTTTGATTAACTATGTAAACAGTTTGGATCCATATGAGACGCCGCGTTACTCGGCGTCTCATCAGGATCCAAACTGTTTGTAATTGTTACTGTTTTCCTAAATAAAAAGTAAGAATCCTAAATAAAAAGTAAGAAACTAAAGAAATGAAAATTGTAGCAGATGACAAAATCTGGCAGCGAAATAGTTAACTATAGAGTCCAATAAGCATGAAATGCTCAAAATTGATAGAGAATATTGAATAATTAACAGTACATGCCCTGATCAGTGTGTTCCAATAAGATCCCTATGATCTGGATCTACATTGTTTGCAAATGTCAGTGCAACCTACACGGTTTTCAATTCTTATTAACCCTTATCTTATTGTACAATGCTGTTTCTGCTAAAGGTCTGACTTAAGGCACGTATTACTTAATTCTGCTTCGCCCAAGCTTTATAGAAACTAGTAACCAATCGAAAAATTTGGATTCATATTAGAACGTTCATTTAGGTCTACTCGTCGTCCCGTCTGCATTGAAGTTGTTTACAAATGAGAGTTAGATGGCGATCAACACGATAAGGGTAAATTCTCTGTCAAATATTGTCATCCGCAAAATCGTTTTTTGTACAATTTTCGTAGGGCCTATGATCAAAGTTTCCTCCATTTTCTAAACAAAATGATTCTCATAGCAACAAATAGGTTTGGAACCTGGTGAGACACCGAGTAACTCGGCGTTTCATCTGGATCAAAACTGTTTTCATAGGTAACTACAGATTTGACATTGGCACCAAAAGTGTTGAATGACAATAGATACCAACGAGCGGCTGTCAATTGATAAACTACGGGACGACCCCCCACCGCGCATCAGTAACATATATGCACAGGCTTATGTTGCCGATGTATTCTTTTGTCTCAAATCTATTGTTTCTGCAAAGATGTTACACTGATCAATATGCATTTCATCTTTAGCATACGCAAAATTGCCTCTCTCTCAAATTGAAACCAATATTACATATCTAGATCTATATTTATTTTGTTCCAAGTGCAGACTACCCAAGTGCAGACAAAGTTTAAAATGTGATATTAGAGAGGTTTCGATTCCTTACCTGTACGTGTACGTATATGTGAAAGCCATAGTGCATCATCATTTTGGTGTGTGACGTCATCAATATATGTGTAAATATCACCAGTTTTTGACGTTCTCAACGTGTAGGATTGCTTCTAGAAGTTTCAGCAAAACGTATAGCTTTATCATCGTTTAATGCCTATTTTTCACATGATTTCTAGTAAAATGTGTTGATAGAATGTTAGTACCAACCCTTCTCTTTGTGTCACAACAGTTAATTTACCTGAGAAGGGAAATTAAAGGTGTTTAATATAATATTTTGTGACCCAGTTGAAAAGTTCATCTGAACCGAGTCATGGGGTTTTGTATGTCAATTTGGCTTTGCATTAAATCTGTGTATGCTTCTTATTTGAGATTCAGTCTGTCTGTCTGTCCGTCCGTCCGTACGTACGACCACCCATCCCTCCGCTCAGCCGTCTGTCTTTAAATCTGTCTGTCTGCCTTTCTGTCTACCTGCGATTTTATGCTTATTTTGCTATCTGTGATTGTTTCATTGCTTTTATAAATGCGACTGTTAATGAAACGTCGGTGTTAAAAGCTCTGCCGAGCGTATGTTATTTGTTAATTCTGTACCGACTTGATATTACTTGGCTTGATCCAAAGATCCGCAGCTCGCTACGTTTTCAATGTCTACCAGTACACCAGTAGTGTCTCAGAAATGTTAACTTCACTGAATTGGAGAACACTTGAACAAAGAAGAAATCATTCCTCTTTGGTCATCTTCTTCAAGATCAGATGTAACCTAGTAGCTGTTGATCATAATCATCTCACTCAGACTAGAAATTTGAACTATTTGATCACTTTTTCCAAAACTAAAAACCACATTGTTTCTTTCTTCCCCAGAACAAACAGGCTTTGGAACGGTCTACCACAACATGTGCAGTCTATCCCAGACTTAGAGACATTTATTCTTAGTCTGACTGCACTGTATCATTGAGTCATATATCTATTGCTTTTAAGTGGCTTTGGGCCTTTTATCTTTTAATTTGCACACATTAACCATGTCTTTTAACTTTGCACACTGTTTCCTGACAGCGCCTGTTCATAATAATCGGTGAACGAGTGTCGGCAGTATAAAGTTGAAGTTGAAGTTGACTTCACTGCATGTCTGTCTATCTGTCTGCCTGCATGTCTGTCTGTCTATCATTCTCCCTCTATACTGTATGTCCGTCTGTATGTCTGTCTATCTTTATATATATATATATCTGTCTGTATATCTGTATCGATTTGTATATCTATCTATCTTCCTACATGTCTGCCTATCAATCTGTCCATCGATGTGTCTAATTATCTGTATGTTTATCAACCTGTCTATCTGCCTGTATATCGATCAATTTGCTATTTGTCTCCCTGCATGCCTGTCAGTCTGTCTGTCCGTATATTGATTTTCTGTCTATGTTCGTCTTTGTGGCCTAATTTTCCTGCTTTATGCAATTTCTAGTTCTTCCTAATCTCTTTTATTTTAAAGAAAATGGCATGGCCGCGCGCAAAGTCGTATCGTGACAGATTACCCGTACGGGTACACGTTATCTGATTTCGAAACATGATTTTGAAAATTCAGGTACGTATACGTGTACGTGTAGACACACGTATACGTACACGTACAAGTAAGAAATCGAAACCTCTCTATTTAATACCATATAACACAACACATATTTAAACCGCAGTTGTTGAACATTCTGAGACTGTGGCGTTGTCCAATCAGGGTTGGATATTCAGTTTGTCCTTATTCGTGAATACTTGATTTTTGCCGTCAAAATGAAACCCCAGTGAAGAAAAAATGATCGGCTGAATATTTCTGAAAGCTAAATCTTTGACTCAGCACGTGGACAGCATTAGGAACCGTGACGTAGTGATGTACACAGTGACGTAACTTTCTAAACAATATCCCTTATTTGGATTTAGGGGCGGTTTAATTCGATACCAGAATGATTTACTCAAGTACAATAAAACATGTTTAATAGTTTACTCCATCAATACGTCTTTTGCAAAAAAGAGTACAGGGACCGGCTGATCAAGGTCTGCTCTTTTTGCTCATTGAATAATATAAATATGATTCTACAGTTTCGGCGTTGGTAAAATATTCACGTGTTAATGGATATCAATGCTATTTTAAAATATTCATGACGTCATCATTTTAAGATGAATATTCATGGCGTAAAGGGTTAGGCGACACCTTAAACAATAACATTATCCCTTTACCTGGTAATATCGGCATTTTCAGTTAGTGTCTATGAGTGTTGTCTTATCAGGATCAGCTGTGTTTGTTTATATTATAATAAAGCTGACTCTATTTAAACCGCAGTTTCTTTAAAATTCTAGTGACGTATTCATGTATACAGTGAAGTAGTTTTGTAAACAATATCTCTTATCTGAATTTAGTAGGCGATTTAAATCGGTTAGACTGCCAATGACATGCCTTTATGAAACCATAGGGGTCTGGATCGCTTCATGGGGGTCTACATGTACTATATAATAACATGGGTTCCAACTAGCAGAAGGGACATCCGTGTACCACAAGTACAAATATGAATGTAACTCTTCCAATTTCAATGATAATTTTGTAATTCTTTCTGAAATTGAAAGGCAATATACTTTACTATCAAATAAATATAATCTTCTCACGGTAACTTACGCGCAATTATCAATCCAACAACGATTTTCTCAAAATTTCACGTGTTTTCTGGGTCATTGACAAACGTTCGTTCACCCCGGTTTCACTATATCACAGCCATAACCTGGCGATTTTCAGTTCAAGAGATGGTGTGGTTGAATAAAACAACCCAATTATATCACCAATCTCCATTTGTTTTGTCCTCTATATAACTAAGCAACTAGCAACAGCGGCCTTTCCGTCTGTCGTTATGTTTCTATTTCGGATGCTGCCATTTTGCAACAAATTTGAATGGAGCCATTTCATTGGATGAGCGAAGGAAAAGTTGGAAAATCCGTGACGTCACGTACAATGGCTCCTTCCTCGACGATTTGAAGCAAACTGACAAAACTCGCTAATTTAACATCATTCTTTTGTTGCTGGGGACTAAAAATCGGGGAAGGTGATAGAATTGATTCGTTTTATTGAACCACGCCATTTTTTAAACTGCAAATTGCCAGGTTATTGCTGTGATATAGTGAAACCGGGGTGAACGAACGTTTGTCAATGACCCCAAAAAACACGTGAAATTTTGAGAAAATCATTGTTGGATTGATACTTGTTCATAAGTTACCGTTATAAGATTATATTCATTTGATAGAAAAATATATTGGCTTTCAATAGCCGAAAGACTTACGAACTTATCATTTAAATTGTAAGAGTTACATTCATATTTGTACTCGTGGTACACGGATATTCGTTCTGCTAGTTGGAACCCTTGTTATTATATAGTACATATAGACCCCAATGAAGCGGTCCAGGCCCCTATGCATGAAACAGACTGACTTCTCTGGTGCAGTCTATTTCATGAAGAGTTGTTATAATGCAGTCTAACCTATATGTAAACGAAATCATTGTTTTCGGGTGGAAACTGACTGTATACGTCAGATAGGCAGACATAGAGACATATGTCAGTTGACCAGACCGACCGACCAACCGATATATAGGTAGGTAGGTAGTAAGTTAGGTAGGTAATTGGCAGTTAGTTAGTTAGGTAGGTTGGGTGGTACGTAGGAATGTAGGTGGATAATCATGTAGGTAGAAAGGTAGGCACGCCCGCCCGCCAGTCTGTCCGCACTCACGCACTCACGGACACACGGACGGTAGAGACTGTGTTTAAACATTTGATAGGCATTAGCCTGTTGCTTGACGAGCAAGCTGATTAAATAGGTTTTCGATAAGATGGCTAGTTTGATACAAAGCTTTACTCTACATGTTCTCAGACCATATATTTGGCAAATTATCTGAACACCAAAGTTTCTTTTTGAAATTTCCCTTTATTAATAAATGTATTGGTTTTACTGATCTCCAGGGTATATTCAGAGACAAAAATGCAATTGACACTGTTCCTAAATACTTTAAAAATACAAAACCACCGAGTGTCTCTATGTTTCGTTTCGTTAGAGATGTACAATAGGCGTGTCCGAAACGGATCGTTTTATTGACATATATGTATTATATGGTATACTTATGGATTCAAAGATGTGTATATCTTTTGATAAATGTCTGGACCCTTTAGATTCAATGCAGAAGCATCCGTTTACACGCTTTAATATGTCTCTATGTTTCGTTTCGTTAGAGAGATGTCAAACGGGTCAAGTTTTGACATGAATGCTAGTCTGTACTCTTAGGGACTAGTTTGTAGGATTTGTATGAGCGTGTGATTGCATCTCATTTCATACAGTATATATAGATAACAGTCGCTTTTCTTCATTATGTTATGATAACCATGCGTTATATCTTCTATTTGTTCGTGTTAATTTGCATTTGTTGTATTTGTTTGTCTCTACGGTATTGTCTTGACCGTTTACAAATGTATTGTCCCACTGTGTACATAATGTTTCGTAAATGTATCGTCTATATGTTCATATGCATGTTATCTTGGCACTCCTGTAATGGAGGAAATAAAGATTATTATTATTATTATTATTATTCTCCGGCTGGTCATGTGATTACTGGTAACTTCGAGGTAATTAAAGATAAACGTTTACGATCTCTTCTTAATAAAGGTCCAAAATATAGAATACCATCTTTGATAGAATTTAACCCTTGTCGAGGTCAGATTGCTGAGGCTTTACAAAGTTTTGGTATTAAATGGTGTCGTAGAAAACATGTTGAGTCTAATGCTCTTTCAAATTGAAAAAACAACAACACTATTTTTAAATATAATTGACAAACGCATTTCATTTTATAGCTCAAATGAACACCTTTCACCTAAACCTAGAATTTCTTTAAGACATCTTAAAACGAGTTTACAGGATGTTCATTCAAAATACGTCTTTGTTCCTGCTGATAAGGCATTGAATAATGTCATGTTTATTTGACGATTACATTATGACGTCTTGAAGCAGGAAATTATTAATGAAAAAGTAGTAAAGTCAAGCAGGAAAAGCCACACACAAAACACAACCATCACCAAAACACCGATAGAAAGTAATTAATATAGTAATTTATACACATACACACACATACATGCAGCCATCGAAAGACGACAATGGCCAATGACACAAACGCACGCGAGCACGCACACGCGCGCGCACACACACACGCACACACGCACGCACGCACGCACGCGCGCATCTTTATGGCATTGTGGACACTACCTCTCACACGCGCGCGCGCACACACACACACGCACGCACGCACGCACGCACACGCGCGCGCATCTTTAGGGCATTGTGGATACTACCTCTCAAAACCTACATTATGGACACTATGTATATCACTGTATTTCATCATTCACTGTATTTCATTGATGTTGTATACTTGTTTATTTTTTTTTTTGTTTACTTTTGTTTTTTTGTTTATTTGTTTGTTGTTTTTTTTTACCTGGGAGGGGGGGGGGTAGGTTTCTGAAAGGGGGAGGGGGTAGGTTATTTTAAGGGTTTTGTCTTATATGTGGATCATGGTGGGGGAGGGTGACCTAATGATGATGAAATTACTCTGTAGACCCAGGTTGGATACATTTTAAAATTGGAGTCAACAATATTGAAAAAGATTTAACATGCCTCTTTGGTCAGTACTACTAATCTGCAGTAAATCTGGGTCTACAGTGTACGGTATGAGTTATTGTAATAAGTGATGTTATCTTGCATTGGGGCAATCTTTCTCTTACTTCGGTCCACATATCTGAAATTTGCAAGATCTTATGAATGTGCACTTAGACGGACTCGATTATTAAATAAACTTGACTACATTTATATACATGTACTAGTATATGCAAAATGGTGAGTCGGTTTGAGTGCAGAATTCACACTTGCAACATGAGAAGTATATTCACCTTAGCCCTTTACCTGATAGATAGGACGTATCATATCTTTAAGGCAGAGTAGACCCTGATCAGACAGCTCCTCTAGGAGTCCTGAACATGGTCTATTATATTGACTTAATTACAGAATAATTTATATATTTCTACATGTCCTGCCATGCTAAATAATAATTAGTCCATGTACCATTATAAACTGTAAGCTAATGGAAGTTCAATAAAGTCATTTTTATTTAAGATGGTGATATATTGGGTAGAGGGCTGAGAATAGTTGATGCATTCTTTATGTTTCACGTGTTTTGTTTCATGTGACACACTTACTGTAGAAAGTTGTAAAGGGGAGGGCCGTAACTAATGTTGGTCGAACTTGTGGCCCGACCCTTTTTCATGAAATGATAAATGAAATAAAATATGTTTATACTATGTGAAATAATAGACCTATCCGGATTTTGAATACATTATATTATATAAGCTGGTGCTAAATTTACCTAGAAATACCAAATGCTTTAATGCAGGCTTATATAGTAAAAGTAGCGTAACCAGCGTTCTGGACACAATATTTACACTGTGGACACCGTGTGTGTACCTGCTCAGTATCAATATTCGGTGTGGACACATCTAGTGTGTATATCAATAACTAATAGTATTTGTGGACACCGTGTGTGTGCTTATGAGTTACTAACAGTTATTGTGGATACATATGGCTAAACACTTATGGAGTGTCTACAATGTTTAGAGAGCTATACCTCCCTAGATTAGATTATATACAGCGAACCCTCATTATAACGGAGGTGTTTGTTTCCAGACATTGTGCTGATATAACGAGTTTGCCGTTATAACGAGTTGAAATATGAAAGGAACCATACGGCCAGTTTTAAACAAGTACCAACAGGTGGACGCTTAATGCAGAACACAAGAAGTGCAAAAAGCTCCCAAAGGGAACTTTTTGCATTTCTTGTGTTCTGCATTAAGCTGTCACCTGTCTTATTGGCATTGCACCTCTTTATTTAGTGGTTGTTTCAAGGACTTAATGGTAATTTTGTTTCAATGAATAATGTCGATATAACGAGGGTGCCATTGTAACGAATGCCGGTATAACGAGGGTTCACTGTATGTACATGTATTATGTCTTTTACAAATGAAACGATTGTTATCGTAACGAATCATTTCAGATGTGAACATAATCTACACTGTTCATGTTGCTCAAAATTCACATTTACAATCTCATATGTATTCCAAACATGCATGCTAAATTCAGTACTTACGTCGTACTGGTTTTAGAGAAAACAAAGTTAAGATATTTTTTTTGATAAACCAATAGGACCATTTTGACCCGGGTTCAAACAGTTGCACTTGGATGCATAGTCCTACATCAGTACTAGACAAATGCAAAATATGATATCTGTCAGACTTGTAATAACTGACAAATAAAGGTATCAAACAGGTAACAAACACCTGACAAAGTACCAAATTATTTTGACCTAAACATCGACCCTTACGGACATACGAAATGACGATCAATCCGTCTCTATGTCTGTACACTTACCTAGCATCATATCGAGGTGCTTATATTACTTTAAGCATTACTACATATGATATAAGGAATATATAAACGCTTTCTATGTATTTATACTCTAATTTCATAAGAAAATAGATCATTTTGACCCAAGTTTGAACCGGTAACCAGCCAGCCGACCGACCCCAGATCTGTGTTGCACATGAATGTGTATTCCTTCATTAAGACTATGTGCATGCAAAAGATGTTATTTGTCAGCATTATTACCGAGAAATAAACGTCTGGAGCGGGTAAACAACACCCCTCATAATACCCAATAAAAGGTTATTTTTATAAAACAAAAAAGACACCTACGGACACGTGGACAGACGGACGGTTCGTCTGTACACCTACATATGATCAAAACATAGGTGCATATATCATTTAAAGAATTATGTGTATGATATAAGGAATATATAGGCGAATTTTAGGCATTTATACCCGATTTTTATATATTTTTTCCCGATTTTAACCCAGGTACGAACCTGGCGCAAGCAAGCGGACCGACCTTGGACCCGACCGTGTTGCCTATGGATGTAAAGACCTACATCAGTACAAGGTGTATTCAAAATATGATATCTGTCAGCCCTTTAATGGCTGAGAAATTAAAGGATGAAGTATGTAAAACAAACAAGCAAAACACGTTATGGCTATACATGTACATGCATTTCTATGTAACAATAGGTAACTTTAACCCTTTTTCGCAACGGTTACACAAACGACTAAGGAATAAAATACATATTTCCAAAACGAGCAAGTCTCAAGTTACAAAATTAAAGTTGTTCGATATAGATATATTTATGCATATCGATTATGTAACTAATTGAAATATAAAAAATCTATTTGCAAAAAGGGGGAAAAGGGTTATTTCTAACGACAATAGCCTATTTTCTGTGTTTTTAGGTAATCGCTAGGCCGTATGCACGCACGAACACGGGTCAGTTGGATCTATTTGTTGTCATATGATGTCTAGCTACACGTTTATAGTAAAAAGAAATCTTAGTTGTAAATGGGTGAGAAATAATCGAGAAAAGGGTTGGGGAAAACGGGTATCGCATATGGGTCCTAGGTTTGAATCGGCACGACAGTCGAATCGGTCACTGCACTTCTTAAATACGCCTAAGTTGTAGTACTTGGATGGATCTACACGTACTTATAAATCGTTTCACAGCCAATGTCGCATTTATAAATGCACCACGACAAATAATGCAGTTGCAGATCAGACGCCGCCTTTCCAAGGCGGCGTATGATCAGGGACTTCACTTTTTGTCTCAGTCTCTAATTATTTATTTGATCTTTATTCCTTTGACATTTGAATTTATTTATCTCACTTCCTTTTCGTACCGAATGATTTAACAAAAAATGGATTGCAGACGACAATTAGAATTTTGGCGCCGAAAGGGTTAATTATATTCTGCGTTTTAGATTGATAGCTACTGCAAGGAGGTCAGTTTTGTCCTGGGGTTTAAGGGACTGTTTTATGGCTCCTCTGACATTAATATTGGTGTACACTGTTCAAACAAACGTCATTCGATAGATATTAGTCCTTAGTAGCTAAATATGGTTGAGTGGAAAAAATCCGTCCGACTCACGATCACTCAGTCCGCGTGGGTTCGAATTTCAGCCAAGGATGTTTTCCGATTTCCATGCAGGGAAGTCGTCCGACTCTATTGTGGAAAGTTGGTGGTTCTACCGTCTGCGCATACCGAGTCGGATATATTGGGTCTTCTTCCGCTATTTATTAGCCGGATGTCACAAAATAACTCATAACTCAATAACTATTAGAAAAGTATTAGTTGAAGAAATGGTGAATACACGATATCCATTCATACTATCAGAACGGGGTAATGCCTTATAGATTTTTCCATTAACGATTTTTGAACAGATTTCCGCCAAAGTTGTATACCTTTTACTTCGCGAAAAAAATACTTTTTTTTTCATTTTAATTTTGGTTGGGTCAGAAAACTTATCTTTT